>OZ010614.1:9146274-9286274 GCA_963932145.1 Acanthosepion lycidas
GATTACTCTTCTCTTGTTCTCGCTCAATTTTCACTTGTGGAACTCTCTTCTGGCTTCTTTCTTTCCAATCAACTTTGATCTTCAAAAATTTAAATGCAATGTCAATCGTTTTCTACTGTCTTCCTGATTACTCTTCTATTGTTCTCACTCACTAACAATATTATTATTATTGTTTTTAATTTTAAAAGGTATTCTATTATACAAAGTTTTTCCTCTTTTTAGATAATGCAGTATGTCTGCAGATATTTAAAAAGAGTCCAACTCTAATACAATCTGCTTTCTTATTACTTAGTCGGATAACAACTAGTTTTTAACAAAAAAAATTCACTCCTAGAATTGATCAAGACAAAGTCAATAATCAAATTTTCAGCATCATCAATAAATCAGTATTTTCACCACTGACTGAACATTGATACAAATTGTTAATTTTCAACTGTACACAAATAAATCTATATTACTAATTTCAATATAATTAAAAGGGAACTAAATTTTATTTTCACATAAAAATACACGAGGGATATATACAAAATAAGGAGGAATAAAAAAAAGAACAAATTTAAATATGAAACTATAAAATTTGATAATGAAAACTATAAAATTCATAAAAAAATAGTATACAGGCTCCCCAAAGAAGAATTGTTTCGACTTTTCTAATAATAATAATAGACATATGGCACAGTGGATAAAGTCATTGATTAGACCCAGTGACAGGACCCGAAGAGTGTGAATTCAATACCCAGTTAAGGCAGTGGAAAACTTGGAGAGGGGAATTAACAGGCGAAAACTGACAACTGTCATCCATTAAAACATGGCACGTGTAACTAGAACAGTCTACCCCAGTGAGTGAAATAAAGGGTTCGGTTCAACATTCCAACCACTGGAAGAAGGCTGGAGTGTACAATGACCAAAACGTAATAAATATGGCGACAAAGATGAGGACAATAGTCTGAATAATGTAAATAGTGTAGATAATACCTCATCTCAGAAATATAGACAGATACTGGGGCATTATTATATCTGTGATAACAACACAGTATTCCACAGATGGAACAGAATGGTTAAAAGGAATGACGAACATGCTTTATTTTCAGAAAGACTTTTATACCACTAAAACATATACAAAACTATATATACATATTTACAAGTGTCCCATGCAGAGAATAATATATCTACATGGCAAAGCCAAGTGTAAGGAGAAACAAAAAAAGTGTCTTACGTATAATATAGAGATACTGGATAAGTCATGTTTAGAACTCCAGATTCATCTATGTCCCAGGTAAGGACATATGCCACAAACAGGAAACAGCAAGTCTTGGGTTTTTCCAAAGTGAGGACTGTGAGCTGGAGTTTCTTTCTATATCTGGGAAAGATATATTCCCAAAGGGAAATGGCACATTGGACTTCTGAGCTGGGGAGGCAGATTTAGCCTCAACCTCAGTCCTTTGACCTAGGCAAAAAAGATAACCTTTTGGTTTTGCTGCTGTAAAATGAACTGAATTTGACTGCCACTTTTGTCACTGTATGGAGTGACATCATATGATCTATGTGACTTATCTCCACCAAAGGGAAATAGGCACCTTCTGTATCTTTACAGTCTCTTATCTGTTTATGCTTAAATAAGATAAATATTTCTAATAAAAATAAAAATCAATCTTGTACTTCAAAGGGCTATGTTTTGTTTGTGCTGTTTTGTTTTGTGTATGTTTGCAAGAACATTTATTGAGATGAAACTGAAAGAAATTTCCATGTCAAAACAATCATAATTTTTCTTTTTTCATACAGGGTGTGGCAGAAATACCTCCACCATATACCTCTAAAAATACCTCTTACTGCCTTAACATCATGTGGGAGGTATTTCTGCCACACCCTGTACTATCAATTGATTTTTTTCTTTAGATTTTTAACTCACTGTATTTATTGTTAATTCTTGAAATGTTTACACTGTTGAACTCATTCAATCATACTGCATAACACAACTTCAGGTAGTGTTAAGCTTAGCATTCAAAAAATTCAAGAATTGGAATTAGTCAATACTAAACACTTCAGGTAACTGTGTATGGATCAGCTATAACAAATTTAGCATAGGAGAAAAAGAAATTGAACATAGAATAGGCTGTGCCAGAGATAGTGTTACAAAACCAAAATATCAATGTGAAAACTTAGGTCATGTTCTTAAATAGCCTTGTCAAATCAAGATTTTCATATGGATGTCATGCATGGCACAAAACCTGTTCAGAAATATCTGTCAGCTGTATACAATCACTTCTTAAGATCAATGGTAAAAAAAAGGCTTTGAGCAAGTGAAGACTGAGAGTCTTGGCAAAAGTCATCCTTCTTTAAACATTGTGGCCTGGCACTACAGAACCACAAGCAAAGAACTATACTAAATAACAGAAACCACATCTCTTGAGGACAACCAACAGCAGCAACAGCTAAAATGGATAGCACATGTAACTTGAAGAGAAAATAATGAGATAATAAAAACGTTAACATTATACACCACTTCAAATAAAATGTTAGGAAGGATACCTCCATCAATACTGGAAAGAGCAATAACAGATACAAGTCTTAAACCCATAACTGGAGAGTGTAGACGAATTCATACTTTTCCCAAGTGTATTTACATCTAAGTGAACATAATGTGCTCAACTGGAATTCAAAACCCGGATCCCCATTTCTGCTGTCCATTTAACTACCTCCAAATCCCTTAGCCTTTTTATTGTAACAATGTGCTCTTAATGATTAAAAAGTACTTGCAAATATCTTAGAATTTGTATTGTAAACTAACTCCTGATTAGTACTACTTTCAAGCCACCATAGACATAGTTAAGCTTTGTCCCCAAACTCCTTTCTTGTAACATGGCCAATGGCTGCATTCATTAAACTGAGAAAATGCAGGTGAATACTTGAAAAAGTTTAGAAATGATCCACTTACCTCACCGTGTCAGGATTAATGATACAACTGGACAGGCCTACATTTTCAATCTCCTGCAATAGAATATAAATCAATGTTCAAACAATATTATATTCAAATAACAATTTTTTTTTACAGTGTCTACCCTGTAAAAAGCCCAAGGGCCACTCAAGATAGAGGATTACAGAGTAAGAGGTACAGCTTATGTGAATGCGTGTGGAAGATAACAGACTTGAACAGGTTAAAGTAGTAGTGATTAGGTAAGCATACTCTTGGGAGTCAGTTCCCCAAAGCAGTGGTTCATAGGAAGAAGCTGCTTGAATGGAATTTACATCTCACCAAGGGAATATGGAGGAGATGAGGGTGGTTTGCTACAATGGGCATGGCATGGAGGGATTTACCTGTGAACATTAGGGCGGGTGGAGCTGAGGCATGTAGTTCATCTGAACACTCTCCATATAAATAGCGTTAGAGCAGCGAGAGGCTTGCGGCATCTCATCTGTGATGGGGGGGTGTAGGGTGGAAAATAATTTATCACCTACAAGGATGTGAAGACACTTTATCGAGAGTAGAAAGTGAAGACTGGGCAGTTCCTGCCCATACATGACAACAATTCCCTATTTTCAGCCTGACCTAGCTTTTGTAAAGGTAGAGCATAGCAGGAGATGTCAGATACTTGCTGGAGTAGTACAGGGAGTCAACTATTTTTCCAGACTATTTAGTGATGGATCCTATGTATGAGTTCCACTTGAGGTTCAGGCCGAGTTCAAATCTCAGTAGGCGTTCCATATATGGGACCTCTCTGAGGGAAAATCTATTCATTGTGATTGGTAAAAGTTCTGGGTCCAATCAGTGATGGTAGAGGGTCACTAGAATACATGTAAAAAGTAAAACCATTAAATGGATGGATTTGAAAATTGGTACCTAAATTCTTTTTGAGGTCACTAGGCATCTATTGATCATTCTTCTCAGAAATATATACATTTTGAAATTATGTAATTTTTATATAGTTAATATTCTTTTAGAATGCATAGGCTAAACCAGGATTTCCCAACCTGGGCAATATCGCCCACTAGTGGACATTTTCAACTGTTGGGTGGGCAATGAGCAATGGAACAGAAAATGGTGAGCAATTGGAAATTTTGGTGGGTGATATAGGATTTTGAGTATTAAAAATATATTTCAACATATGCTACCTAAAAAAAAATATTTCAAAAGAAGATATGCAAAGAACCTGGATAAAAAAATTTTTTTAAAAAAAAAAACGAGGCTGATTAGGAAGAATATTTTTTTGAATGGATGGACTTGAAAATTGGTATCTAGATGCTTTTTGACCAATGAGGTCAATAGGCATTTATTGATCATTTCTTCTCATAAATATATATAATCTGAAATCATACTCAGTACTTGAAAGCAGAGCTGAAATCTTATTTTTCTATGTGCTGTGTCCCTTCAGGATGTTGACAATCATGGCTCTCCACAATTTCTTGTCCTTTGTACCCCTTAATAAATTTAATCTTTTTAGGTTATGTTAGAGTGAACGGAGTTACTCCCCCTGAGATGAAGCTGCTATAAATGGGATTACCACAAGGGAATGAGAGAAGACAGAGTTGGAAACACAGATGGAGAGAGAAAGATTAGTTAGCAATGTATAGCAGAGTAAAGTTGGTCTAAGCCAGGCTTTCCCAACTTGGCCAATTTCAACGGGTGGACAAAAAATGGTGGGCAACTGGAAATTTTGGTGGGTGATATAGAATTTTGAGTATTAAAAATGTGTTTCAACCTGAAAAAATATTCGAAGGAGATATGTAAAGAACCGTGAATAAAAAAAAAAAAAAAAAGGACAAACAGGAGGTTGATTAGGAAGAATTTTTTTTAAAAATCAGAATAACCCCAAGCAAGGCAGTAATGCTACTAAAACACAAGGGATTACAGGGTGTGGAAGAATTAGGAACAGAAACATTAACAATGAGCAGAAAGAAAAGATAATAATCAGGTGGACAATAGATAGCAATTGACATTACATTTAAATTTTTGAAGATTAAAGTTGGTTGGAAATGGGTCACATTCCTAGATAAGATATGTATATCCCTGCAAACAACAAATATTCTGGTATTTTCTATAGGTTTGAGAAGAGTCATTAACAGTGAAATAATTCTTCAGATGAAATAACATTTTTTTTCGGATATAAATTAGATAAGGGAAGATTAAAAACAGCAAAAAATATTTGCAGAATTTTTATTAGTTGCTATATTCTTATTAATTTTATAATTATGAATAAAAATCTTTTTTTGTCAACACTTGCAACATTAACCTTGACCATAAAACTAAATTATTTATATATTTATAGTTTTCAATGGTCAAGTTGGTTTTCGTTTGTTCTTTAATACAGTGATAGTAGTCACCACATAAGTCAGTGTTATTTGTGACCAAGCTTTAGTATTTTTTTTTACTACATTATAAAGTCAGTTTATGTACCAGTAACAAACTTTTACCAAAAACTTTGGTATGCTTCTGAATATTTACCATCCAGAAAAGGTTAGGAACCTCAGTTCTAAACTAAAGCCTAATGTACAAAGTAAGTGAAAAAAAACAAAAAAAACTATAGATTTGTGGATTATTCAATGCAGTTTAAATCCATTTGCTCTGAATTGAATGTTTTCAATTCTCTGGCAAGTCAAGCAGGTTACTTACTTTTTTGTTTTGAACATTTTGTCATAGTTCTTTTGAATAAAGTGTATTACTGTTGTTTCTGTGTTTAACTGAATGTAGCCAATACCAAATTATTCTACACCACTTTTGGACTAGTAAGAAATTTGATTTACATGTGTCAGTTTTTTCACTTTTGCTGTACTTAACTGTATACTGGAAAAAAAAAACTTATATCATGCTTTGGCTAACCTGAATAAGTCAACAGATTTTCAAGAAAGGAAAGAATTATGAAAAATGGAAGAACAAATTAAAAGTCTGGCAAAAAAGATGAGGATAATGGAAAAATATTGCATATTTGTAAGATGGGTTTATCAGAATTTATTGATAGAAGGTTGCAAGCAAAAGCTAGGCTATGTACTTGAGGATTTGTGGAGGCTAGTTTATTTAAGGCAGATGGTCCGACTTGCATGCAGAAAAGTGTATGAATTGCTTTGTGCCTTATTGCCTGAAATTCATGGCTCCTTCATTCTATCAAATTTAAAACAGCTTTCCTACAAGGAAGACCAATTGATAAAAACATTTATCTACATGCATGGGTGTGAATGTAAAACTAATAAAATTTGAAAACTTAAAAAAGAAATTTTATAGTGAGTCATGATAAAAATAAAATAAAAATAGAATATAAAAATAAAATATTGTAATGAAGGAGGTGCCGAGAGAAAGCATCGTTCACCTGCCGTGAAAAGAATTCATGTGGCAGCATGCATTGTTTGTAGCCATAAGTAAAATTGATTTTGGTGTGATTTGAACCTGAGCCTCACATTAACCAGCTGAGGTTTATTTATCCAAGTAGAATGAACGCACAATAGACAAGACAGGATGTTGGGAGATGGAAGAGATTTACATATCCATATACGAATTTAATCCAAACACCTGAATCAATTACCTTGCAAGACAATAAAAGAACAAATAATATCAATGCTGAGTCAATGAGGAAAAAGGAATTCTTAACGGCATTTCTGAGGAAAGCCAGAGCTGGCAGAAAACTTTGCAGTACTTTCTTTTTACTTCAAATATATAAACAAAAAAAATAAAAAGAATTAAAATTAAAATTAGGCATTTGCACTTTCCTTTAAAACCTTACCTCTTTCTTTCTCTCTCTTAAAACTTCTCTTTCTATACTTCTCTCAATGCAAAGGCAACCCTCAACTAAAAAGTGGAGGAAGAAGAAAAGACAGAACATGGCCAATAAATGCTGGTAATTTGCAGGAACAGAGCCTACTAATTTAAGACTGAAAACTAATAAAAATTAGGAAGGCTCAACACATAAGTTCCATTATAAGAAGAATTAAAAAGAAAGGAACACTGGAAAATAAAATAATTTTGGTCAATCACAAAAATGGACACAAACAGACTTTTGATGATAGCTGAAACCAAGGTTCACGCCAGAGTTTTGGAGCCTGGTCAAAAGGATATAAGCTGATATCTCTGAGCTAGAAGCAGAGGAGACTTTGAGAGTGACAAACAGAATGCTACTGCAGAGAAACCAGCCATATGTGATGCATGAAGAAGTAGTTGAAAGGTCATCTGCTAATCATATTTCTACTCTGCTTAGGGACGAGAAAAACACAGTAGATTAACATTGACCTATTTCTAATATTAATACAAACACTATAATAGTCTGAACCCAAAACTACCTACTACCAAACCAAAATGAACATTTCTCCAGACTACTACCAATATCTGCCTTATAAACGAACATTTTGTTATACCAAATATCAAAGGACTCGGTCATCACTCAAAAGAAAATAAATGAAAATATATTATCTATTTTATATCCTGGAGTCAGTTTGTTTTATCCCAAAGTTTCCAGTAAAGAAAATCCTACCACCTAACCACAGTTTCACTAATTTAGAGAAAAACTAAAAAAGGAGCAGCAATAATCCTTACTCTCAATGATGATGTGGTTTTACAGTAGGGAAAAAGACAAAATTCATAATGAATTCATAGAAGTCCTAGGTAAATTGTTTCTAAGGGATAAAACTCAGCAGCATACAAGGCTGTTGAGGAATTTGAAAATTATAAAAACTAAAAGAACTTTTAATAACAGATTAATATAATGAATTTGGTTACAATGGGGCCAAGTAGTACGGTATATCAATGGCTGAGGACATCCTTGGGTTTGAAATCAGCAAATCTTCTGCATAACCAAGAACAGTTAGCAAGAGCTACAATTAGTGTACTTGTGTATGACAACATAAAATTGCAACTGAAAAAAAAATTAATGGATCAGATGACTCTTCACATCCACAAATAAAAGTAGAAGATAACATTCAATTTGAGGAATCAGATATCTTCTATGGCTGTAGTAGTAGAAATTGTCAATACCATAATAGATTTATTAGTGGTTGAAAGTATCAAAGGCCATACTATAGCAGTGTTAGACCTCAGCAGAAAAAAGAGGAGAAATCCCATTGATTGATTTGGAAAATCCTTTGGGTGTAGTTATTGTGAGAGCATTAAGCATTGGATTAACAAATGCTCAGACAAAGAATTTAATGAACAAAATACAATCCAACAAGCACATAAAGAAGGTGTAGAGGTTGATATTTGACTTTGTGCTGCTAACAGAGGTTGAATGTAGGTGGAGTGCAATAAACAAATGAAGGCTTGATTAGAAAATGAATGGCCAATGTTTATTGACACACGTGGGTACAAAGATATGGAGTTATTGAGAATGGTCAATTTCAGGTCAGCCTGATGTTGAGTGAGGGTGACTGAATCTCCCTTTTGTTGGGACGGCTACAAAACACGTCCAAACTCAATGGTTGGGAAGTGAGAAGAGACTGGTCATGTCCTTTCCAGAAGTGGGGTCATGACATTCACATGTGACTGGAAAACCTTTTTGTTTTCCTTTTTGGAAAAATGAAATTTGTTTTATTATTGTTTTATTTATTAGTTTATATTTTAGTTTCTTTTCATTCTCCCATAAAAGGTACCTGCTACAATATAATCCGACCCCAATATGTTTTTAGTGAACCATATCATAAGAAGTCATTGTTCAGAGAGTCAATGAATTGTGGCAATTTAGAGTATGATGTTAGTGGTATAGAGTATGATGTTAGTGGTATAGAGTATGATAAAGTATGAGTTAAGTGCTATTATGATTCCTTGGATGATCATGTATCAAAATTTGATTTTTTATAAGTTAGCTGGTTAATTTTGTTTAGCGGTATATCAACCTCTGTGCTAAAATCTAAATATTTTGAACACGATTTTCTACTTTCAGGGCAAACATGTTTTTTTTTTTAGATATATAGTTTGTAGATGATAAAATTTATTGTTGGTAATTTTAAAAAAATCTATTGCTGGTAATTCTACTACAAAATGTAGTGTTGGTCATTTTGCTATAAAAATTATTGGCAATAATTTTTTATTGGTAATATGTTTTTTATAAAAATGCATTATAGGTGCTAATTATAGGGAGGGGGAAGGAGAAAGAGAAAAGGAAATGAAAAAGGCAAGAGAAATGGAGATGAGAAAAGATGAAAAAGGAGAGAGAAAAGGAGAGAAATTTAAAAAAAAAAAAAAATGCCGATGAAAAAAGGAGATGAAAAAAGGAGAGAAAAAGGGAGATGAAAAAGGAGAGAAAAAAGGGAGACGAAAAAAGGAGAGAAAAAAGGGAGACGAAAAAAGGAGAGAAAAACGGAGACGAAAAAAAAGGAGAGAAAAAAGGGAGATGAAAAAAGGAGAGAAAAAAGGGAGATGAAAAATGAGAGAAAAAAGGGAGATGAAAAAGGAGAGAAAAAAGGGAGATGAAAAAGGAGAGAAAAAAGGGAGATGAAAAAGGAGAGAAAAAAGGGAGATGAAAATGGGAGAGAAAAAAGGGAGATGAAAATGGGAGAGAAAAAAGGGAGATGAAAATGGGAGAGAAAAAAGGGAGATGAAAATGGGAGAGAAAAAAGGGAGATGAAAATGGGAGAGAAAAAAGGGAGATGAAAATGGGAGAAAAATGAAAGTGGTGAGAGAAAAGATGAAATGGGGAGAGAGAAAAGATGAAATGGGGAGAGAGAAAAGATGAAATGGGGAGAGAGAAAAGATGAAAAAGGGAGAGAGAAAAGATGAAAAGGGGAGAGAGAAAAGATGAAAAGGGGAGAGAGAAAAGATGAAAAGGGGAGAGAGAAAAGATGAAAAGGGGAGAGAGAAAAAAGATAAAAAGGGGAGAGAGAAAAAAGATAAAAAAGGGAAAAAGAAAAAAGGAGGAGGAAAAAAGAGAGAGAAAAAAAACAGTGAAAAAAAAAAAAAAAAAGAGAGAGGAAAAGGAGAGAAATTTAAAAAAGAAAATGCCCAAATCTAAATATTTTGAACACAATTTTATGACTTCAACTACAATTTTTTTATTTTCAGGGCAAACATGTTTTTTTTTTTTAGATATATAGTTTGTAGATGATAAAATGTATTGTTGGTAATTTTACTATAAAAATGTATTTTTATACTTCTTGTATTACTGGTCATTCAACTATAAAAATGTATTACTGGTCATTTTGTTACAAATAGGTATTGTTAGTTGGTTGATTTTGTTTAGCGGCTTATCAACCTCTGTAGGTTAGTTAAAGCTGAAAATTAAATATTTTGTACACAATTTTATACTTTCAGCATAAAGGTATGCTTCTTAGATATACAGTTTGTAGGTCATAAAAGTTATTGTTAGTAATTTTACTGTATTTACATTTTTCTAGTTCCACCTGCCATGTTTGAAGAAGGTCAGAGCATACAACGGCCAAAACATAATAAATATGGTGACAAAGATGAGGACAATAGTCCGAATAATGTAAATAATGTACATAATACCTCATCTCAGAAATATAGACAGAGTAATGAGTGAAATGGAAACAAAAACAGTTAAGAAGTGGTTCCACACTTCTCAGAACTTCAAATCTTCTTATCATGGGCTTTGCTGCCAGATGTAGTTTATCATCATACTCAGGACACATATAAGTTAGTCATTAGTGCAGTAAATAAATGTTCAGGCTTTTTTTTGTTTTGTTTCTTTTTTTATTAGTTTACCTTTGAGAAAAGGCCAGATGGTCTATAAAAAAAGTTGTTGCTGTTGTATGAAACAGTTTTTTGAAAATTTTTTTTAAAGAATGGTTTATACGAAAGATATAATTAAGTTCTTGGAGAGATGCTGACCAAAATAATGGCAGATATAGGTTGCAACTTTGATATGGCTATAGCATTGGTTGAGTGATCCAATTGTGGCGTGTTCTAAAGAGTTAAGAGTTCAATTCATGGCCATGACAGAGAGAACAAAAACTCGGAGAATTGAGTTACCAAGGGGAATTAATTGAAACAGATATCCAAAGGCATGGCATGTGGAATTAGAACAATCTACCCCTGTGGACTAAATAAAAGGCTCAGTTTGAAATTCCAACTAATATCACCTGAAGAAGGCCAGAGCACACAACAGTCGAAACATCATGAATATGACAAAAAAGATGAGGCAAAAATGTCCAAACCATGTAAATAGCATGAAGAATTAGAGAGATGGAAGAAAAATGACATTTATGATGAAATTGAAGATAATGGAAAATAATGCATATTTGTAAGATGGGTTATAACATCAAAACTTATTGTTGGAAAGTTGCAAACAAAAGCTAGGCTATGTACTTGAGGATTTGAGGAGGCTAGTGTATTTAAGGCAGATGGTCCCACGTGCATGCAGGAAAGTGTATAAATTGCTTTGTGCCTTATTGCCTCAAATTCATGGTTCCTTCATTCTAACAAATTTAAAACAGCTTTCCTACAAGGAAGACCAATTGATAAAAACATTTTATCACCATCCATGGGCATGAATCTAAAACTAATAAAAATTGAAAACTTAAAAAAGAAATTTTGGAGTGAGTCCTTATAAAAATAAAATATTCTAATGAAGGAGGTGCCGAAAGAAGGCATTGTTCACCTGCCATGAAAAGAATTCATGTAGCAGCATGCATTGTTTGTAGCCGTAAGCAGAATTGATTTTGGTGTGATTTGAACCTGAGCCTCACATTAACCAGCTGAGGTTAATTTATCCAAGTAGAATGAACACACAATAGACAATGCAGGATATTGGGAAAGTGATACAATTTTCATATTCATATGCGAATTTAATTCAAACACCCAGATTGAATAATTTGCAAGACAATAAAAGAACGAACAAGATCAATGTTGTTTCTGTGTTTAACTGAATGTAGCCAATACCAAATTATTCTACACCACTTTTGGACTAGTAAGAAATTTGATTTACATGTGTCAGTTTTTTCACTTTTGCTGTACTTAACTGTATACTGGAAAAAAAAAACTTATATCATGCTTTGGCTAACCTGAATAAGTCAACAGATTTTCAAGAAAGGAAAGAATTATGAAAAATGGAAGAACAAATTAAAAGTCTGGCAAAAAAGATGAGGATAATGGAAAAATATTGCATATTTGTAAGATGGGTTATAACATCAGAATTTATTGATAGAAAGTTGCAAGCAAAAGCTAGGTTATGTACTTGAAGATGTGTGGAGGCTAGTGTATTTAAGGCAGATGGTCATGCATGCATGCATGCAAGAAAGTGTACAAATTGTTTTGTGCCTTATTGCCTCAAATTCATGAATCTTTCATTCTATGAATTATAAGACAGCTTTCCGACAAGGAACACCAATTGATAAAGACATTCATCAACATCCATGGGTGTGAATGCAAAACTAATAAAATTTGAAAACTTAAAAAGATTTTGTTTGTTTGTTTGTTTGGGTTTTATGGCATATCAACCACTGTGGGTTATTTAATGCCAAATCCAGTTTATATGAATTTTAAATGCCTATTTTGTATAGAATAAAAAATGTATAGCTGGCAACATTATTGTTTCAAAAAACCAAAAAAAACCATATAGCTGGCAACATTATTGTTTCAAAAAAAAAAAAAAAACAAAAAAAAAAACGTATAGCTGACAACATTATTCCTCTACAAAAAAACGTATAGCTGGCAACATTACTTCTTTACAAAAAAAAACTTAGAGCTGGCAACATTATTGTTTCAAAAACTTTGTTTGGGTTTTATGGCATATCAACCACTGTGGGTTATTTAATGCCAAATCCAGTTTATATGAATTTTAAATGCCTATTTTGTATGGAATAAAAAATGTATAGCTGGCAACATTATTGTTTCAAAAAACCAAAAAAAAACGTATAGCTGGCAACATTATTGTTTCAAAAAAAAAAAAAAAAAAAAAAAAAAACGTATAGCTGACAACATTATTCCTCTACAAAAAAACGTATAGCTGGCAACATTACTTCTTTACAAAAAAAAACTTAGAGCTGGCAACATTATTGTTTCAAAAACTTTGTTTGGGTTTTATGGCATATCAACCACTGTGGGTTATTTAATGCCAAATCCAGTTTATATGAATTTTAAATGCCTATTTTGTATGGAATAAAAAATGTATAGCTGACAACATTACTTCTTTCTACAAAAAAACGTATAGCTGGCAACATTACTTTTTTACAAAAAACTTAGAGCTGGCAACATTATTGTTTCAAAAACTTAGAGCTGGCAACATTATTGTTCTGAAAACATTATCTGAGACCTTGCTGTTGGATGCAGTTTATCGCCATACCCAGGACGCGGATGTAGTTTACAGTCATACCCAGGACGTGAGCAAAACCTGGAAAACTAGGAGTTCACTATTTGCCCATAGCTGGGACCCTAACAGGTGCTACCACCCCGGGTCAAGGTGGACCTGAGAACACAAGCAATTAAGAGGTGGTTCCACGCTCCTCAAAACCTCCAGATCAGAGGCCTTGCTGTTGGATGCAATTTAACGTCATACCCAGGACGCCTCATTGGGGAGGTCTTACCCCTCTACAGAGGTGCAGTCGGCATATTCTAAAGCCCCAGCCGACAGGGCTTAACTTAAAAAGACTATCTATGGATTATTAGATGCCCCAAGAGCAATGCTACTCAAATTGGTAGTCCACTTTCAGGGCAAGTTTGTAGATGATAAAATTTATTGTTGGTAATTTAAAAAATATCTATTGCTGGTAATTCTACTACAAAATGTAGTGCTGGTCATTTTGCTATAAAAATTATTGGCAATAATTTTTTATTGGTAATAATATTTTTTATAAAAATGCATTATAAGTACATGAACCATCAGCTACCAGTATGCAGCCAGTGTCCAGGTCATGCTAAGGAATCATTTGTAAAGATTAAGGTTATATAATTTTTGTTTTTCTTTTAATAAACTGATTATTTTTTTTTTTTATTACTTTTTATGTTTTATATTATTTTTTGCAAAATAAATGGAAGGTAAAAAATAATCAACTTTATTATATTCATTATATATATATATCGTTTCCGGTATAAATTAATATTGCCATGAAATATTACAGGTATGTGACACATTGAGAAAAAAAAAAATGCTAGTCTGCTGTATTAGATAGTTTGAGAAATACTGCCCTAGAGTCTGGTTTCTATGTCTCAAGGAAGAGATAATCAAATTTGGTTCAAAGATAAGTACATACAATCCAGCATTCTACAGATGGCCTTGAGGATATTCTGGTATGTTTCATTGATTACCACAAGGGAACAAGAAGAGACATTATTGAGTTAGAAATGTAGACAAGGAGAGAAAGGTGTTGCAAATTTAATTAACAGATTATGCATCATTTTCCTTTATCCCTCTTGCCTTCAATCTGTCTTGTGAGTATCAAATTTTCCAAGTCCTCTTTCCTCATTATGTGCCCTAGAAATTTAAAGTAACCCTTTCTAATGTTAAATATAAGTGTCATTTTTGTTTCCATTTTCTCTAAAACTCTGTCGTTGCTCACATTTTCAGTCCATGGTATTCTCTGCATCCTTCTGTAAAACCGCATTTCTGTTGCTTCAGGTCTCTTCATCTATGATGAGATTGTCCAGCATTCACTGCCATATAAGAGGACCAATATTACACAACAGTTCATGACTCCTTTCATTGTTTCTAATGAGATTTTCCTGTTTCTTAATACTTTGCTTAGCTTTTTAGTGCTAATCAATGTGTGTGTGTGTGTGAGTATGCGCTAATCTGTGTTTGTGTAATAATTGTGCTAATCAGTGTGTGTGTGTGTGTGTGTGAGTATGCACTAATCTGTATGTGTATTATAATAATTGTGCTAATCAGTGTGTGTGTGTGTGATAATTGTGCTAATGAGTGTGTGTGTGTGAGTATGCGCTAATCAGTGTGTGTGTATTATAATAATTGTGCTAATCAGTGTGTATGTGTGTGTGTAATAATTGTACTAATCAGTGTGTGTGTGTGTGTGTAATAATTGTGCTAATCTCTGTGTGTGAATATGTGTGATAATTGTGCAAATCATTGAAACATCAAAAGATGAATCTACATACCAAACTGAGACCCTGTGCAGGAAGTCCAAGATGAATCTTGCCCAAGCTGAAAATACCTGTCCATCCAACCTTCAATTCTGCTTGCAGATAGCATCGTAGGAGCCATTGTAGTGCCCAAGCTGCTAACCTGGAAATAAAACCAAAATATATTGAATGAAAAGAAAATGAAAAGTGATATTGTTTAACGGATTATCAACTCCTTATCGGTCATTTAATGCTAAAATTTAATTTTCTTAGGATCCCTGAAGTAATAAAAATATATGTTATTCTGCTTTCACAATTGAATACATGGTAGATGATACTCAGCTTTTGTGTGTATACATATTTCTATGGACATGATTACTAGAGACGGTGATATGTGTATTTTATGTTGGATTTTTTTAAAGTTATATTTTGGATTACAGTTTGATTTCTTTAAGAAATAGTAGGATATTATATGGATTAATATCATAAAAGAGTTCTTTCATGTTGGTGTTTGGTTGGTCAGTTAATTTTGTTTAGTGGCATATCAACACCTCTATGGGTTTTATAATGCTGAATATAAATATTTTGAATACAATTTTATGGCTTCAACTAAATACATTTTAAACATAATTGTATGCATTCAACTACAGATAAAATGTTTTGTTGGTAATTCTATTTATTATTATTTACTATAAATAGTTATTGTTGGTCATTTTACAATATAAAAATGTACTGCTGGTAATTTTACAATATAAAAATTTATTTTTATGCTTTTATAGTGTTTTGTTTTTGCTTGGGGTTTCACTGTTTACCCATAGATGGAACCCTGATGGGTGTTGCCACCCTGGGTTATGGTTGACCTGGGAACAACAGCAATTAAGAGGTGGCTCAATGCTCCTCAAAACCTCGAATCTCCTGATCAGAGACCTTGCTGCTGGATGTAGTCTATCATCATACCCAGAACTGTTGTTTAAAGGAGGCATTATATTGTGTGAGAATTGTTCAGAGGCACACACACACAAAAAAAAAAAAAAAAAAAAAAACTATATACAAGTTCAACAGGTCCAATAGGTAAATTAATTCCGCAATTATCTCCATTACTCAATCTCAGGTACACAACTCCTCATCAGAAACATGACTTTTATTTGAATGAGCATACCATGCTTTTATGCACCTGACCCAGCCATCGCTCAGCCAAGGAGCACCTTGAACCAGCCAATAAAAATGGTTACAAGTGACACCACCACTTCCAGCCACAAGAAGTGCTGCCCGATTAACCTTCAGTCCAAAGCTCACCAATTCACCATCTCCACACTCCATTGCAAAACATGCGACTCTAGCCCTTTTGGGTTGTTGATGTAAGTCTCCACTACATATATCAATTACATTGGAGTTACTTATTACCAAGAGTTATGTCCCTTGATAGATATTGCTGATGTAATTATAGTCTTTTGAGCATTTAATATCTTTGTGACACCAAGAGATGTGAAGATGGAATAATTGATGTATGTACAATTATGGCCAATATTAGATAAGATAAGGTTTATCCACCTATACAAAAAAAAAAAAAAAAAAAAAACTATATACAGGTCCAATAGGTAAATCAATTCTACAATCATTTCCGTTACTCAATCGCAAGTACACAACTTCTCATCAGAAATGAGGAGTTGCCTACCAAGAAAGGTAGCTCATCTGAACATCTTCCAGTCAGAAATTACACTTACTCTTAAATGAGCGTACCATGCTTTTATGCACCTGACACAGCCATTGTTCAGCACTTGGTATTCACAAAAGTTCACCCATCTAGATACTGACCAAGCTCAATGTTGCTTAACTTTAGTGATATGAAAAACATTGTTTCAACTTGATATGGTTATAACTGATTATACCACACACACATTCAAGCTTACAGCACCTGGTATTCCCAAGTGGTAACCCATCTAGGTACTAGCCAGGCTCGACATTGGTATCATGGGAACCGATGTTTCAACATGAAGTTTGGTTTGGTTTATTTTGTTTTATGGCATATCAACCTCAACGGGTTATTTAATGTCGACAACATTTTTAGGATAGATTCGTATGAATAGATTATGTATTCTTTGGTTTAGATTGGTTTGGTTTATTTTGTTTTATGGCACATCAACCTCAATGGGTTATTTAATGCTGACAAAATTTTCATTGTCAGTAATATTTTTTTCCAAAAATCTATTTCTGGTTGGTTGGTTGTTTTGTTTTATGGCATATCAACTTCAATGGTTTATTTAATGCCAACAAAATTTTTGTTGCTGGTAATATTTTTGTCCCTCATAAATCTATTTTTGGTAATATTTTTTTCTTCAAAAACGTATTGCTGGCAATAATTTTTTTCAAAAGTATTTCTGGTATTAAAATCTATTTTTACACTTTCATAGTGTTTGACTTCAGTTTGGGGGTTAACTATTTGCCTATAGCTGGGACCCTAACAGGTACTACCACCCCAGGTCAAGGTGGACCTGGAACACCAGCAATTAAGAGGTGGTTCCAAGCTCCTCAAAACCTCCTGATCAAAGGCTTTGCTGTTGGACATAGTTTATCATCTTACCCAGAATGAGGATGTAGTTTATTGTCATACCCAGGATGGTCAACATGAAGTGGCCATAAGCCTGAGCCAAATTGTGGTACGGTTTTCAGACACTTTCCAATGGTGCTGCACACTGGGATCACTTCCCCAGGCTGATAAAATCAAGAAGTTACCTTCCTAACAAATTGTGTGAATTGGTCAGAGGCACACACACAAAAAAAGTTATATACAAGTCCAATAGGTCCAATAGGTAAATCAATTCCACAATCATCTTCATTAATCAATCTCAAGTATGCAACTCCTCATCAGAAACATGACTTTCATCTGAATGAACATACCATGCTTTTATGCACCTGACCCAGCCATCGCTCAGCCAATGAGCACCTTGAACCAGCCAATAAAAATGATTACAAGTGACACCACCACTTCTGGCCACAAGAAGTACTGCCCGATTAACCTTCAGTCCAAAGATTGCCAATTCGCCATCTCCACACTCCATTGCAAAACATGTGACTCTGGCCCTTTTGGGGTGTTGAGGTAAGTCTCCGCTACATATATCAATTACATTTAGTTACTTTTTACCAAGAGTTATGTCCCTTGATAAATCATTGGCAATCATTTACCAGATATTGCTGATGTAATTATAGTCTTTTGAGCTTTTAATATCTTTGTGACACCAAGAAATGTGAAGGTGGAATAATTGATGTATGTACAATTATGGCCAATATTAGATAAGGTTTATCCATTTCTTGATAGAGGAAGAATATGACAAATTCAAATTAATGTATGCACAAAGATGAAGGCAAGTAGATTTTAATAACTAGAAAAAAAAAATAGACATTGAAGACATTGCCCAATTTTTATGTTCTTAGTACAATAAAATATTTCATCACTTCCTGCAATTCTTTATGAATGAAATAAGATTCCAGTTTAATTAGAGACATCATCTAAATTTCTCTAAAAAATCATTTCACCCTAAGCAAGGCAATAAATCCACTAAGACAAGGGGTTACTGAGTGTAAATGAATATGAGAAATTAACACATTATTAAGGGGAGAGAACAATAATAAGAACAGGAATTAAGAAGGCAGATAACAATGATTGACAATGCATTTAGAAACAAGTACAGTAATTTAAATATCTGGAAAGTATTTGTCTATATTTCCGAGATGAGGTATTATGTACACTATTTACATTATTCGGACTATTGTCCTCATCTTATATAGGAGAACTGATATTATATAACAGTTCAGTCCCTTCTTAAGGACACATGGCACAGTGGATAAAGGCGTTGGTTAGATCCAGTGACAGGACCCAAAGAATTGTGAGTTCAGTACCTGGTTAAGGCAGTGGAGAACTTGGAGAGGTGAATTAACAGGAGATAACTGTCATCCATTAGACATGGCACATGGAACTAGGACAGTCTATTCCACTGAATGAAATAAAGGGTTCAGTTTGACATTCCAACCACCTGAAGAAAACCAGAGTGTAGAATGGCCAAAACATTGTGATAAATATGGCAACAAAGATGAGAACAATAACCTGAATAATGTAAATAGTGTACTGGAAAGTATTGTAACAGAGAATGGACAATGTGACACTGAAATCTGAAGGTGCAGATGGTGAAAGATGCTTTCCAGAAGCTAACCAAATTATTAAGTGAAAGGCAAGATGAACTGTTGGCTATCTTAGATGAGGCTGCCTGTCCCCATCAATCAAAAAGAGTATGAAGGAAAGGATGGCCAGTGCAAACCTGAGAAAGTCTGTTTGCAAAAAATATAGTTGTGGCGGTGGGCTGAGTGGGGCCTAGAATTTTTTTATGCAAATGATTTATGTCATGCATAATGAAATTACCAATGTTTCTGGGTTCAATTTAAACAGGCAGATTTTTTGTTTCGGCAGTCCCTGGGATGCCAGCATTATGAGTGAACAGAACATAGCAATTCTGATTTCCTGTTTATCCTCACTTTCTGTTTGTGCCATTCCTGTGTGGAATTCCTTGTCACCTCAGCCATGAACGTGTCTCTGGTTTTTTTTTGCTTTGTTTTGTCTCTAGTGCTGCTGTTCGTTCCATCCCTCTTCATTTGCATTCTGGCAGAAAAAGTTTGTTAGAAACAAAGTAAAGGGTACTGAACTGTTATATAATATCAGTCCTCCTATATGTAGGTTGATAAGCCATAAAAAAGTCAATCAATCTACTTTCTGAACCAATACAGTTTAACTAATAAAAATATTTTTACTTAAAATATAATAAAAATTGTTTGCAATGTTTGTTACCAGTCATTTTTTTAATCATTTCATCCCAAGTAAGGCAATAAAGCTACCAAGATGCAAGGGGTTACTAAGTGTTATAGAATATGAAAAAAAAATACTATTGAGGAGAGAGAACAATAAAAGAATAGGAATTAAAATAGAAGAGAGTTCCACAGACGAGAAGTGCGAGAGAATAAACTGTTACTATAGAACTTACAGTTACACCAAGCCATTTAAACTGAAAAAAGGATGAGACCTAGCTGCCAAGCTAGTACTGCACTTCAATTCATAAAATCTGGGTATCAGAGGAAACTTCAACAGAATAATTACCATGAAAACATTTACAGGAAAAAGTATAGGGGAAACTACATTACAGCAGGGGAAAGTGACTGAAACCGAGATGTCAGATCAGGCTCATAAATTAGGGAGGTAATTCTTTTTAAGATAAGTCTGGACAATCTCCTCAAAGATGAAGAGAATTGAAGTAACAGAAGTGTGGCTCTACAGAAGGATGGTCCGGATACCATAGGCCGAAGATGTGATCAATGATGAGGGTTTTGGAGACAATGGAAACAACGACAAAACTTATACTAAACATCAGGAAGAGGCAGCTGAAATATCTGGGACACATAATGAGAAAGGAGGGCTTGGAAAATCTGATACTCACAGGATGGATAGAGGGAAAGAGGTACAGAGGAAAGCAATGTGTGACATACTTAATGGGCTTGAGCAAGTGGATGGCAGAACAGGGTCTAGGAGAAATAACAAAAAGACAAAACTTATTAAGAGCTACAAGGAACAGGAGGAGGTAGAGGGCCATGATCGCCTACATCCTGAGGGACACAGCACATAAAAGAAGAAGAATTGTCAATATGAGAATGAGAAATTGGAGAGCCGAGTTCCAATTCCAGTCTGGTTCATTATATTCACTTACGCACAAAGACCCTTGGGAAGTATGAATCCATCTCTTCTCCTCCTCAGCTATGGGTTGAGCAGTAATTAAGAAGACAGAAGATAATGAATGATATTGCACTTAAATTTTTGAAGATTTATGTTAACTGGAAATTAAGAATTTGGAAGAGAGTTCCACAGGTGAGAAAAGAAACTGCTAGGAAAGAACTTATGGTTACAACTGTAAGATGATGAGACATTTTCCCCAATCTAGTAGTACATTTAAATTTATAAAGTCTAAGTACTATAGGGAAAAGTTCATCAGAACAATTACCATGAAAGTATTCAGTGTGAAGGCCACTGTGTATAGAGTCTGCTTTCCTTATGAGCTTATAATAAGGAAACTGAAGTATGGATGATCAAAAGTTACAAAATCTTGTATTGGCCACAATGGCAAAAGTAATTGCCAGTATAAAAACAATCATATGACTGGCAAAACTCTAGTAATGAATAACTGAAATTAAAAGACATTATTTTTAAAGCAAATTCCCAACATTTTCTCTCTTTTGCCATTGGTACAAATTATTCATGTACAGGAAACATCTTGATATGCACAGAGGCAGAGAGTTTTCAGAGATTACATTAATCGACACACGCAGGCATAAAGCAGACAGCTATGGAAGATTGTCAACCAAGCAAATCATCATTTGAGATAAAAATCAATAATCCTATGATTGGATTACCGTCTGGTCACAGCTCAGGTAAGGACAATGTCGGAAATGAACATGGAGACACTTATACCCAGCAGAGAGTGGGTGGGGAGGAAATAATGACTGGAGAGTTCAATGGAGTACACACAAAATATACATGGTGAGGTTATTGGGGTACACACAAAATATACATGGTGAAGCTACTGGGATACAGGCAAAAAATATATGGTGAGGCTAGGGTACTAGAGTACACACAAAACATAAAAAATGAGGTTACTGGGGTACACAAAAAATATCTGGTGAGACTACTGGGGTACATACTAAAAATATGAGGTGAGGCTACTGAGGTATATACAAAAAAAATACAAGGTGAAGCTACTAGGATACATACAAAAACATACAAAGTGGAGGATACTGAGGTACTCAAAAAACAATTCAAGTTTAGTGGGGTAAAAATATAGGGTGATTGTTATCACACAAGTGATGCAAAGTGGAAGGACAAATTTGAGCTTTATTTAAATTAGAGAAACTTTTCATGACAAATTTCCTGATATCAATGGATTTCATTTGCATCAATCTTATTCAATCAACTGCAGATCAAAAATGTAAAAATCCCAGAAAAGTCCCAAAAAGTCAAACATGCATTTCCTGCATTACAAACACAATGTCATGAAACCAACATCTAACATCATTCACCAAACCCTGACCGGGAACCAACAATGGAAAAGGAAAAGATGACAGCCAACATGTTGAGACGTGACCACTGAGAATGAATTAAAGAGATGCAGAAGCAATTGAATGGATGCAACAAAGAGGGGGGCCTGGAAACAAATTCACAGTAAAAAGCCCAAATAATATATAATAAACATGACAATGAAATCAATAGAAATGAAATGATGCATAGTCTATACAAACTGTAGTCACTTGTGATTTTATACATGTTTATTTCTCTCCACAACATCCATTATTTGAGTGCATCATATCTTGTTTGATTTTATTGTTTGTTAATTTCTGCTTTTTGTGTCTTTGTCTTTATTATTTCTTATTATTGTGTTTTTTATTGTTTATTAATTGTTTTTTCTTGATCATTATTTCCGTTTTTTGTTTATTATTTGTCTTCTGTTGTGTTTTTTCTTGCTTATTATTTCTGTTGTGTGTATACTTTCCCTATATGCAAGCCAACAACCTTCCACTGGGTGGCATGCCACTAGCATTTACCGCTGGTGGCTCAATGTCAGGCCGCCAGAGGCCCACCAGTGGCTTCCACTAGAGGACCACCAGCAGGCCACTAGCGACTTATGTGTAGGGTTGTTATGTCTACAAAATATATAATGGAAACTTTTTTTTTTTGCTTCTTATTAAAATAGTTACTGATATGTTTATTAAAATCTAATAGTTGATTTTTGGTAATTTTAAATTAATAGGAATGAATGTCAAGGTTTTATATTATTTTAGTATTCCTGTGAGAAAAATCAAGACGGTTTGTATAAAGAAGTCGGCCATTTTGTTGACTACCATTATGGGAAGCATAAAGGAATTCACAGAACTGCAAAACAATTCAAATAGCTTTGCACAGATTCCTAATATGGAAGGCATTGACAATGAAAATTAGGTTAAGAAAATAATTTTTAATATTTTGCCCATTTTCATTCAGGAATAAAAAAAAAAAAAAAAAAAAAAAAAAAAAAGGCATGGGCTAAACAATATGAATACTATCAAAGACAACGATATTAGTCAAAACAATGAGGAAAAGCAAAGAATTCCAAAGTGAGAAAGTAATAAAACTCACCAGTATTAGTTCAAGAAAATCATGAATTGGAGATAATGATGGATTTTTAGAATTTCAAAGGCTGACAAATGCAAAATTCATACCATAATCATAAAATCCCTCAGGATGAGGATATTAGTCCAAGCAATTTGTGGATAAGATAATTTAAAATCACACTTTATCTCAATGCATTTTTTTTTTTTTTTGCTTTATTCTTTTTGCATCTCAGCCATTTCTATTGATTCCTCTTCCCCCTCTTTCTAGTTCTAGAAGTAGTTCTTCTCCACTTTTGTTTCCTTATCTCTCTCTCTCTCTCTCCTTGCTCCTCTTTTTTTCCTTTTCTTTCTTCCTTTCATACCCTACATCCATTAAGAGGGTCTTTATGATTTCTCTCTCTCTCCAAACACCCAGCCATGCACAGCTATTGCACTCAACATTTTTTTTTGTTTTTGTTAAATCAGTATCAACCCATCCAAGGTGTTAAAGCCACTAAGACACAAGGGGTTACAGAGTGTGGAAGAATTAGAAACAGAAACATTAATAATGAGCGGGAAAAGAAAAGAGTAATCAGGAAGACAGTAGATAGCAATTGACATTGCATTTAAATTTTTGAAGATTAAAATTGGCTGGAAAGCGCGAATCCAGAAGGTAGTTCCACAAGCAAGAAGTGTAAGAGAAGAAACTGTTAGCATAAAATTTACAGTTACATATAGCCAGCTCAACTGCCCTTCAATTTTTATTTTGTCCTTTTTTCCATCCTCCACACACTTTCTTTTTCTCTGCCCAATATAGCTTTTCCCACTGACCACACCATGCACTGACTCCACCAGATACAAAACAAAGTTAGCAATACTATAGCAGCTTTATAAGGTGATGGAGAGCTCTCCAGTTTTCCCCCAACCAACTGGCCACCAGACAGACATAGAAGAGGAGGTAGACAACTCATAATGGGTTGTCTGACTTGGCATCAAGGCAAAGCCAACTGGTCAACCAGACTCCCTTTACACAGGCTAAAGATAATTAAACAAATAGCCAATGAGAAAGAGGCCAAGAAGCTGACCTCAAATAACAAACTAATAATCAGATCAAGAAAAATATATAAAAAAAATCAAGAAGAAATTTTGCAATTTTATACAACTTGAGGAGCAGGGAACTTTTCAACAGGGGCATATTGTTACTATTGTTTGTTTAGTGGCATACAACTCCTTATGGGTCATCTAATGGCAAAATTTAATTTTCTTAGGAGCATTAGTAATTTCTTTTACAAAAATGTATTGCTGGTAATTATTTTTTTTTTTTACTATAAAAATGTATTTTTGTACTTTCATAGTGTTTTGACCCAGTTTGGGGATTAAATATTTCGCCATAGTTGGGACCCTAACAAGTGCTACCACCCCAGGTCAGTGTGGATCTGAGAACAATAGCAATGATGAGGTGGTTCCATACTTTTCAAAGCCTTCTGATCACAGGCCTTTCTGATGGATGTAGTTTATCATCATACACAGGATGCAGGCACATTGTGATGGTGTAATTGTTGAAAAACTGAGCTTGCTGATCCTAACTGTCGAGTGGAAAATTTGATCCTCACTAGGTGCCCGCTGTTTGAGGCTGTGTGCTAAAAAGGTAACTCTTCAGTCAACTGTAATTCATGAAGAACTTTGTAGTAAAAATTGGGGAGGGTGAAATCCAAGTTTTTATCCCCAGGGTTCCATTAATGTCACTCATGAGCTCATATTGACATTGTTTTAGGTTATATGCAAAGTAATATCAAAAGAAATGAAAGAATTAGTCTTTACCATTACCAAAGTGCCTGCACATACATGAAAAAATTCCTCAAAATATCAACTTGCATCTAATACTATGGTTATAGGTACTAAATGAAATACTGTGGTATCTGTCTATCTCCGAGATAAGATATGATTACTTGCATTATTTACATTGTTCGGACTGTTATCCTCATCTTCATTGCCATATTCACAACATTTCATCCGTTGTACACTCCAGTTTTCTTTAGGTGATTGGAATTTCGAACCAAACCCTTTATTTCAACCACTAGGGCAGATTGTTCTAGTTCCACATGCCATAGCTCTTCTAGATGTCTCAGTTATTTTCCTTTAACTCTCCACTGGGCCATGTGTTCTTGATGGCACATGGCCCAGTGGATAAAGACATTGGTTAGATCTAGTGACTAGACCCAAAGAGTTGTGAGTTCAATACCAGGCCACAGCAGTGGTGAACCAAAACTTGAATTTAGTGATGTGGTAAATCAACAAATTTTTTTTGTTGTATGTGTTTTTCAGTTAAAGTGACATGGACTAAAATTCAAACAAAATTCTCACTTGAAATATTTCAACAAGAGCTCTAGTGTTGCAACATCACACATTCCAAAATTATATAACTGTCACTAAATAACATTTTTAAAAAACATCTTTCGGTCTGCACTACATTTATTTCATCTTGTAGTTTATCTGTAAATGAAAAAATTACGCCCTGAGGATGAAAATGTGAAATTATCAAAAGTACTCTGCCTAACAACATCAAATCTATCTGACAACAATTTAAACATAAGGATCACATTATTCAATGAATTGTTAGTAAGTTAATGCCTTATTAAGTCTTGTTAGTGAAGAGATTTCACCATTACATTAACATTGCTAATTAATTCTTTGTATAATTACCTCTTTATCATATATTTTAAGCAGCATATTCTCATTTAAACATGTTTTATTGAATAATACAGACATATTGTGTCTACTTATTTTTATACTGATCCTTTCAGTTGTCTAATCAGTTTCTTGATGTTGACATGAAATCCATCAAGGAAGGTGCCATGGTTTTTTTTGGGTTTTTTTTTTTTTAATCCAATTACTTTCAAATTTTTCTAATATCATCTTCAAGGGTAAATTACAAAGACAATCAAAAGTACTTGGGTTTAAAAAAAAAAAACTACAGCACCTTCCTTGATGAATTTAATCTTAACATCAAGAAACTGATTAAACTGGAAAGGATCAATATAAAAAATAAGTAGACACAATATGTCTATAGTATTCGATGAAGCATATATCTCCATGGCCTGTAGATTTCATTCATGCATGAAAACTGTCACAACCCAGTGTTCACCTCAATGTCTACATTTATATTTACATATGCTCTACGCTTTATCTAACAAGGTTTTGAATTCAGAACTGTCCTTCTAGACTGGTTGCCAACCATTGTTAGGAAGTCCAATCTCCCCTGCCATTTAACCTTGAACTGGGCAGGGTGGAAGAGAAATTGATACTTTTCCCCCAAAGTTATTTGAATGAAAGTGAATGTTACAAACCAACCAGGATTCAAATCCAACTCACAAATTTATCACCCTAACTTGTTCACCATTATACCATTTGCACACCTCATATGGTACATGGTAGGAAAAATGGTAATCATTATTTTTGAACAAATAAATTTAATATTTAATTTCAAACAAGTTTTTATACTGTCTCCCAAGAAATCCCAAACTGTGAATAAATTTCCAAAGAAGCTCAGACTTAATTCAGATTAAAGTTGGATTGAAAGCATGAAGCTGGAAGGGACTCCCACAAGCAAAAAGTGCGAGAAAAGAAACTTAGTCTGGTACTGTGCTTAAATTCATAAAGTCTAGGTAACATAATGAAGAGCTCATCTGAACAATAATCATGAAAGCATTTATAGTAAAAGCACAGGAAGGAAATCTTATGGTGATTAGAAAGTGACTGAAGCTGTGATATCAGATCAGGACCAATAATATTGCTGATTCTTTGGATTTTATCAAAGATGTCTAGACATCTAGAAGGAGCACTGGACCATATGTGGCAGCAATATTCGAAGCATGGATGAATGGTATACTTATAGATATGTAAGAATTTTTCTCTCCCAAATCTGTCTATCATGACAGTGAACCAACTTTCTTAGCAGCTGACCTAGCAATGGATTCAATATAGACTTTCCACTTCATGTCAGCCAAGAATGTTAGCCCAGAAGATGCATCATGTCACTCTCCTGGAGGTTAGCATCAGCCATGCTAATGGAAGGCAGAGAGGGTTTGCTCAGATGATTAACAGAGAGCAGTTTACTTTTTGAGGCATTAAAATTAACAAGCCATCCTTTTCCCCAGTTAACAACAGACTGAAGTTAGTCTACCATTTTGACTGTTATCAGGATTTTGAATTCAGTCTACAATGGTTCTCCACATTTTCCTTTCCTTTGGAGCTCTTAATAATTTTTGTCTTTTGTTATTACTCCCAAACCCTGTTCTTACATCCATTTACTCAATCTTGCTAGGTAGGTGGCATGCAGTTTTCTTCTATCCCTCTTCGCTTCAATATGTCTTGTGAGTATCAGATTTTCCAAGCTCTCTTTCCTCATTATGTAAACCAGAAATTTCAACTATCACTTTCTGAAGTATGAGGGTACTTTTTGTTTCCATATTCTCTAAAACTTTATCATTGCTCATATATTCAGTCCATGGAATACTCAGCATCCTCCTGTAGAAACATATTTTTGTTGTTTCAAGTCCCTTTTTCACCTGTGAGGGGAATGTTCAGCATTCACTGCCATATAAGAGGACTGATATTATATAACTGTTCAATACTCTTTTCTTTGTTTCTAACAAATTTTCCTGTTTCTGAATACTTTTTGTTTAGCTTTACTCATAGTATAATTATTGTAGTATGATTTAAAATACTTATGCCCTAATGGTATTTTAATGTTGGTCATATTCTTTTAGTACTGGGGCTAATATCAGGTTTTATATTTTCGGTCAGCCATACTGCAATTTTCCCACACAGTGATCACTTGTGAATAAAGAAAAGTAACTGAATACCCACTTGACCTTTGAAATGAATTGACAGGAAAAAGACACTCTCAGCAAACAAATAGATTTTCCATTAAGTAAAAAGTAATTTTTTTTTTAAATCCAATTATATAATTATTAAATTAAATAATTTTCTTTGAATCCTATATTTTGTCTTACATTCTATCCTATATTCTTTATTCTATTCAATCTTATGTCCTGTATTCAATCTTGTATCTTATATCCTGTATTCTATCTCCTATATTCTATCCTGTCTTATATCCTATATTCTATACTTGAATCCTATATTCTACATCAAAGATTATTTTAGGAAGACTTAATTACAGATTTGATAAATGCCATAAACAAGGAAATAGAACATATTGAAAGCAAGAGGGTGGGAGAAAAGTATCATATAACCTACCTAATGAGCTTGTTTAGTTTTTTTGTTTTTTGTCTTTTTGTTTTTTTTAGATAATAATGATTTAATGATACAAGTCTTAGTAATAAACCCATAATTGGGAGAGTGGGAGAGAATAGGTGAATTCATACCTTTCACAAGGGTATTTGCACATAAGTGAATATAATGAACCCAACTGGAATTGGAACTCAGCACTCTGATTAACAATTCCAAGCCATTATCCTTTACACCACCCTCACATCCAAGCTAACAGCACCTGGTATTCCCTAGCAGTCACCCAACAGATGGATAAGAGACTTGAGGCAATACAAACATCGTTCTTCAGATGGATGCTGAGAATACCATGGATTGAACATGTGAGCAACAAGGAAATTTTAGAGAAAATGGAAACAAAAAAAGACATGTAGTTTCAGAAAGAGACAGTTGAAATTTCTAAGACATGAGGAAAGAGGGTTTGGAAAATTTGACACTCATAGAACATATTGAAAGCAAGCAGGCGATAGGAAAGCTGCGTATAACCTAACAAGCTTGCGTAAATGGTTGGTAGAACAGGGATTAGATGATATAGCAAAAAGGCAAATTTTATTAAGGGCTGCAAAGGACAAGAAGTTGTGGAGAACCATGATCACCCATGACACAGAGAAGAAGCAGAGAATGGCAGCAATAGCTAGATAAAGGGGGATCTGACTCTGAAAATCCAAACAGAAGTTGTCACAGATCTAAGTAAGGGATAGCCAAAGTGCCTTCCAAAAGCTAAGCAGAGTATTAAGAGAGAAAAACTTTATTAGAAACAAAGAAAAGAGTACTGAACTGTTACGTGATATCTTCCCTCTTGTATGGCTGTGAATGCTGGACAATCTCCTCAAAGATGAAGAGACTTGAAGCAACATAAATGTGGTTCTACAGAAAAATGCTGTGGATACACTGAGATGAATATGCAAGCAACAAGGTTCTGGAGAAAATGGAAACAAAGAGGAAAACTTATACTTAATGTCAAGAAGAGGTAGTTGAAATTTCTGGGGCACATAATGAGGAAGGAGCCCTTGGAAAATTTGATACTCACAGGAGAGTCTGAGGGACAGAGGAAAGCAGCACATAACATACTTGATGGGCTTGAGTGGATCAATGGTATAACAGGGTTTGGGAGGAATAACAAAAAGACAAAACTTATTAAGAGTTACAATGGACAGGAAGATGTAGAGGGCCATGATCGCTTACATCCTGAAGAGACATAACGCATAAAAGAAGAAGAATTACAGATATGAAATGTTTCTATCCATAAGCATCAGTTTGTTAAATACTATACATGATATATGCTTGGGTAATCATATCTCTTTTGATCCATGACTGACTAGGCAGAAGATTTACCCTGCAGTAGGTTGCCATTTCTTTCTGCAGTAGACTGGTTGCCAGCCAAGGCTATAGAACCCAGTCTGTCCTGCTATTTAACTCATAGCTGGGAGGAGAAGAGATAAAGTCAATCAAGTGCCATACATGATACATGCTTGGGAGATCATGTCTATTTCGATTCATGACTGAGTAGGCAGAAGATTTTCCCTGCAGTAGGCTGTCGTTTCTTTCAGCAACTCTCTGCCTCGAGTGGCTCTTGGGCCTTGTATAGGGTGAAAATTATCATAAAAAAATATTTAAATCGAAATACTTCAGTATCTATCTATATTTCTGAGATGAGGTATTATGTACACTATTTACATTAGTCGGACTATTGTCCTCATCTTTGTCGCCACAAAAATCCCCTGAGCCGACCAAGCATAGAAATGAATATAATATGGGAATCAGTAATAAGGAGTGCCAGAGAAAAGCAATAATAACAACAAAAATTGCAATATGAGCTCTGGTAAAAACATGCAATAACAGCAAAAAATTGCAATATGAGTACTGGTAAAATATGGTTGCTGAAGACATTAGGCTTATAATACCCAGAAATTCATACACAGATGTTCTCAAAGACACATGGCATAGTGGATAAAGGCGTTGGTTAGATCCAGTAACAGGACCCAAAGAGTGTGAGTTCAATACCTGGTTAAAAGTCATTTTTCTCTTTATGACATTTTTCAGACTAGGTATAAAAAATATAAAAGTTACATCTGGTATACAGTCTTAGATATGAAGAAAAATATGAAGGCCATAAGCTGCCCAGGTTAAATAGAATGATTCACCTCTCAGCTGTATTGACAAGGTCCAAAGGAATACAGGGTTTTACGTTGGGGACAGCTTAGCTGCAGGAGTTGCCAGAAGTTTGTCATTGTTGACAGCCAGCTGCTTTCAGGGCTTCATTAAAGAGGAAAATATATGATTAAACAAAGTATAATTGTACTGCGTTTATCTTGTCTGGTTTTCACACGTCTGCACGTTGAGAGCGTTTCTCTTGATTAAGAAAAAAACACTTATGTTATATAGCTCTCCCAGTGCCAGACCCATGCTGACTATTGGCTAATACCTGTCCAGTATCGTCCATATGTAAATAGTCAGTGCCACCTACTCTAAGTAGAAGGTCTTCTCTCAACAGCCCACTGTGGGAGGGCATGCAACTCCACATACAACCAACTCTGAGTCTTTTATCGAGCTGACCCGATTCTCTGTTAAATGTAATTTATTTTTGAAAAATAAAATTGATAAACAAGAGAGATTATTTGTGACTCAATCCAATATCTGTCTATATTTTTGAGATGAGGTATTATGTACACTATTTACATTATTTGGACTATTGTCCTCATCTTTGTCGCCATATTTATTACAACATAACAGGACCCAAAGAGTGTGAGTTCAATACCTGGTTAAGGCAGAGGAATTAACAGGAGATAACTGACAACTGACATCCATTAAACATCGCACTTGGAACTAGAACAGTCTACCCCAGTAAGTGAAATAAAAGGTTCAGTTCGACATTCCAACCACCTGAAGAAGGTCGTACCATGTTGAAACACTGGTTCTCGTATGATCATCGAAGTTAATCAACATTGAGCCTGGTCAGTACCTAGATGAGTGACTGCTTGGGAATGCCAGGTGCTGTAAGCTTGGATGTGAAGGTGGTGTAATGTGCTTACAGCCATATCATGTTGAAACACTGGTTCTTGTATGATCACCGAAGTTAAGCAATGTCGAGCCTGGTCAGTACCTGGGAAAATGACTTCTTGGGAATACCAGGTGCTGTAAGGTTGGATGTGTGAGTGGTGTAATGGATAATGGCTTGGAATTGTTAACTGGAGAGTAGTGCTCCAATTCCAGTTAGGTTCATTATGTTCACTTATAAGCAGATGCCCTTGGAAAAAGGTATAAATCCGCCTTTTCTCCTTCCAGGTATGGGTTAATTAGCAATATTTGTTTCACTAAATCATTATTATCTTAAAAAAAAGAAAAACAGAAAATTTTTACAATCTAAAATAAATTTTCTGGCTTTCAATAACCTACAAAGGGTTGAGCTGTAGTAAAAGAATCAATCAATAAAAAACCAATTAGCTACACAGGTATGTCTTTTAGATTTATTTACATTCTCAGGAATGGAAATGGATAGAAATTGTGGCTACAAAATGAGGGAGCAGTTTATATATGGATTGTAATACAGAATTAAGCTCTCACTTTATATCTACATTATAATTTCTTGTTTATCAAATTCTGATTATGTATGACCCCGCATTTTTTTCCCCACCCCTGAAACCCAATGCTCATTAGTAAGACTTATCAAAGAAGATATATATATATATATATATATATATATATATATATATACATATATATTATAATATATATGAAATGGACAAATCTGAGAAATATTTTAAGACATTTTATGTTTATACATTCTTTTTATCGATACAAATATTTAAGTAAATGCTCTATTTATAATAAACAGTATTAAACAATATTTACCGGCCTGAATGTCCGAGAAATTTTCATAGAAAATATGCGTCCCCTGAAAATTTCTTGGACATTCAGGCCGGTAAATGTTGTTTAATACTGTTTATTGTAAACAGAGCATTTACTTAAATATTTGTATCTATAAAAAGAATGTATAAACATAAAATGTCTTAAAATATTTAATCAAATACAGAACAAAGCTTAAAACGGGAAATAAAGTCTTAATGTTTCCAAACAAGGCTTTATTGTTTTGTGAAATATAAAAATATACCTAAAACCAAATAATAATGTATTAGAAAGAGCCATGAAGATTTCACGGTTTTCCTATTTTAATGAAAGAAACACCTAGACGGACAAACGGCTGAAAGAAACGCCTAGACGGACAAACGGCTGAAAGAAATGCATAGACGGACAAACGGCTGAAAGAAACGCTTAGAGAGACAATATTTCTGAATGGATATTGAGAGACATTGAGCAAAAGATTGAAAAGCAAGTCAGAATGGAAAAGTGTAAAATTTGTTCTTTATGGAAACAGAACAAAAGAAAAACAAGAGACTACAAGAGAAAATATTTATGCATCTGAAATTAATCTGTTTGTATAATTTTTACATAAAAACATATTGGAAAGGCTAAGCTGAGAATGGAAAGATACAGCCAAAAGATGAGAAATGAATAGATGTATGAATTAATAGATAAGGTCACTTTCTATAGGATAATGGTTAGCAAGGGTATTCTAAATAACGATTTTGATCCTCACTGGGTGCCCCATACAAAAAATTTGACATTTAATAATCCTGAAAAGGTTGACAAGTTTTAAAATAAACCAACCAAGCAAAATAACAGAATTTCAGTCATCAATACCCATAGAATTTCTACTGTGTTCTACAAGTGTGTAGTAATGTTATTTGAAAATTTTTTTTTTTTTTTTTTTAATTCTAATTTTCATATTTTCAATCTTAATCATTCCAAAAAGGAGACAGAATGTTGTAAACAAACATGTCCCTGGCAGGAAATCCCCCTCACCTGGAAATAAATTGTAGACAGTCCCTGCTATACGAGAATGGTTTAAGTGAGGGGACTAACATACAAACATAGCAATGTTTTTTTTTTGTTGAGGAAGAACTGGGATTAATCTCATACAAAATTAGTGTTTTTATCAAGTCACCCTATCTAGGAAGGTTGACATTCAAAGCTTAATTTTTTTTTTTTTCATCCTCCTTGACGATAGCAACCAATCGAAAAATTTACCTCCTGAATAAAAGCCTTCTTTTTGTTATGAGGAGTGTGTGCATTTTTTGTTCATAAGTGAGAGTCAGTTTGCTGTATTAGAATCTTTAAGTCGGATTTTTTTTACCCTATTTTATTTTGCCTCTTGAACATTTGATGTTGGACTTGGTGCACAATAGTTAAAAAAATTATATATGCTGGCCCTTCAGCTGCAATATTCTAGTTTTTGATATCATTTTAAGTTATTAATCTCCCACAAAGTAAGGACAAAGGATTTGCTATAATGATTTGAAGCAAGGTTTTACAAGAGCAGATGCATTTCCCGACATCCCATGCAGACACTCAGGGTAATCCTGTTACAGTTTTTTGTGTATATATGTAACTAGTGAATTAGTCCAAATGCCTTGACTCACTTTATAGTCCACCAATAGAAGGTTAACCACTCAGAAGACGTAGAACATTCAACCCATCGTGTATAAAGGCGGCCATTTTTGTTTACCCTACCTGAATGACCAGTGCCAACTTGTCAGGTGAAGATGAACAGAAGGAAGTACTACGCTCTGCTACTTTGCTGCGATATCCACTGCGAACCTGAACTACGCTTTCCTACTGTCTCCGAAATATTCACTGCTAACCTCTGGATTCTATACTAGAAGACGACCGTCATCTGAACAACAAGTACACCAAGTGTTTTTATCATGACACCATATCTGGGAAGGTTGCTATTTAAGGCTTAATTTTTTTTTATCCTCTCTGACTATAGCCACCAATCAAAAAATTTACCTTCTGAATAAAAGCCACCTCTTTTCTTTATGAGGAGTGTGTGTATTTTTTGGTTCATAAGTGAGAGTCAGTTTGCTGTATTAGAATCTTTAAGTTGAATTTTTTTGGTCCTATTTTATTTTGCCTCTTGGACATTTGATGTTGGACTTGTGAGTTTTGATTTTTATAATAATATTAACAAAATTGTCAAAGAATAAATTTTCTTCTTTTTCATGTAAGTTTCCAAACATTAAAACAAATCTACAAAATGTAAGAAAATTGTTCTTTGGAAGATATTTAAAACAGTTCCTTTCATACATTAAATTGACCATTACTTGTTTTTGTGTCAGGCACCAAATATCCATTTTTAATATATAACTTTTTTTTTTTTTTTGTTATATCAGAAAATCATATCCCAGTCTTCTATTATGTATTTTAAGGTTCTGAAGTCATTTTTGACTCTGAAAATCCTCCCAAAAGAAGTCTAAATGGATCCAATACAAAATATAAAACTTTGGGGAGAATTTTGTCTCTTCACTGCAAACCAGGTTTTCTAGACTTAAACCCTTATTTTTAATTAGAACTGTAAAAGTTCTGTTTTAATCTCTCTCTTAAGTACAAATAACATTAGCCCAGTTCTATAATTGAATGGAAAATCATTCCGGACTCAAAAACCACAAATGTCTACTTAGCTTCATTATGTGATATATAGTTAAATTTCTTCATAAATCTTTGAGTTCTCAATATTATAAATTCTTTTACCAGACAAACAAAAAAGAAACTTAAGATCTAAGATATATCAAAGAATGAAAAGTAACTGTGAGAAGAAGATGGGGTGGGGGTTAAAAGAACAAACATTCCTTGAGTTGATGTCTTACCCTGCATGTGGGAATGGTAGGCTCATAAGAAGAGAGGAGGAAAATAGTTGTTAGCACAAGAACGTTTTGTCCATTATGAAACATTTCTGCTGGAGGGGAAAAGTCTTTGAGCAACTTGGAATATAGTTAAATTCCATTTGTTGCAATTGATGGAATTTTGGAAGTAGTGTTTTTGGTTTTAGTTTTTCTCAGCACCAGTTACTTTCAACAGAAGACAAGACAAACAAGCCAACATGTTATTCAGTTTGCTGAGGCAAAAAAAGAGAAGTACACTAACTCCCCCTAGAATCAGGTTAAAATAATAGGTACTAAGGTGGAAGAGTCCAGATGAAGAGTCTGTAAAAAAAAAAAAAAAAAAAAAAAAAAAAAAAAAAAAAAAAAAAGGATGAAAAAAAGTAAATATCTAAACAAACCGGATGTAGATTTGAACATTATATAGAATCCCATTTTCAGAGAATCGAATTTTGGATTATGAAGGTAACATATACCAAAGGTCAACAAGTGACCATCTTAAAAATTTTTGCCCTGATTTCATGAACTTACTGACACCTCAGATGGGAGTTTGTTGTTTTTTTTTTCAAAAAAACAAACAAAAAAAAAAAAAAACAAACACAACAGTGCAAAAAAAAAAAAAAAAAACAACAGAATGTAGTAATAATTATTCAGCATCGTCTGAGTAGTGGATGCTCTATATACAAAATCTGACATTAAATACATCCTGGCTATGACATCCGGCAGTAAGGAAGTTTTGAAGAGTGTGGGAACACCACTTAATTGCTGTTGTTCCCAGGTCCAGCCTGACGCCGTGTGGTAGCACCTGTTAGGGTCCCAACTATGGGGAAATAGTTAACCCCTTAAACTAGGGTCAAAACACTATGAGAATATAAACATTTTTATAGTAAAAATACCAGCAATATATTTTCATAGTAAAAAAAAAAAAAACCAGCAATAAATTTCTGTAAAAAAAAATTACGAATGCTCCCAAGAAAATTAAATTTTGGTATTAAATGACCCATAAGGTGTTGATATGCCACTAAACAAGCATACTCAAACATACTCATTTGACATTAAATAACCTATCAAAGTTTAACATCTCTTAAAATCAACCAACCAATCTGGTTGGCTATTACTACTGATTATTGAGTTTGGTCCTCACTAGGTGTCCCATACAAAATTCAACATTAAAAACCCCAGCTGGGTTTGATGAGTTATAAAATCAACAAAACAACCAATAATTGGTATAGGGTAATGGTTAGCAAGAGTAATCTGGTTGAGCATATCTACTAAGTAGCGAATGTGAGCCTCACTGGGTGTCCCACCCAAAATTTGATGATATTAAATAACCCATGTGACTTTAATGTAAAGTTAAAAATAGGAATAAGAGAATGAATGAAAAAGTAAGAAACAACAACTAAAGAAAAGAACATGCACCTAAGGAAGGTGAACTGAAGAATATATAAGCCGAAAGGTGTTAAAAATAACAAAAATGGAGATAATAATCTATAAATTTCTTTTGTTTACCATTTTTATCTTGGTTTCCAGAAATAAAATCTAACAGACACCAATGGCTTTAATGCAAGACCCAAAACGTGTTGCAAAATTATTGAAAATAAAGCATAAAATATATTTTTAAAAAGAATCCACATTACAACGGAAAACATTTGCAGTTTCTCTCTCCTTTTTAAAATATACATGTGTGCGTGTGTGTTGATTTCAATTAATGGGAATGACTGCAAAACACTTCCCCCTCCCCAATTTATATGCAGAAACAAAGAAATGCATGTTGGGATTTTTTCTTCACTAATAAAACAGGCCAGATCTTGGTTTCATCTGACTCAGTCCCAGTCTGTCTTGTCTGGAAGTCAGAACGCTACATTCACTTGTCCAAACTTGCTCTTGTATGTCAACCCCAATTCTTAGTTAAATTTTTGCCTTATTACCATTATTTTGCCTTGCATAGATTGTTTGTTTCCCTGATACTATTTTTTGCCCTGTTCTTTTTCTTGTTATTGCAAACTTTGTCAATTCTGTTTGTTGGACAGTTCTATTACTTATTTTGCATTTGATGATGGCTACTTACTCCATATATATAATTATTATAAGATATTATAACAAAAACTTTGAATTCGCTACACAATAGCTTTTGTGTTTCAACACTACGTTGTAAAATATGAAAGCTATTGTGTAACGATTTCAACATGTTTTTGCTATGTGACACAGTATTGTCTCCTCGGGGTCAACTCCTAGTTGCAGGAGGAAGCTGTAATACGTTTTGGAGTTGACTCTTAGTTGCTGACACCAACACAATACCCGGTCAACCTGGCAGGATCCTTTGGTCAGGGTAGCAAATGGGAAGGTTGGTCAATTCTAACGGCTTCACACTAGATGCAACCAGTTCGACACCACCTCCGTCATTCTCAGATCACTTCCAATGGCTGGTTACTGAAGTAATTACTTGGATCTCAAGTCTAACCTACCCATGTTGATCTTAGGTAAACGAGATCAATCAGGCATCTTGCCGTAGTGCAAGATGAGTCTAAACTGTAGGTGAAAAAAATAAAAATAAAAACCAGAAAAAGGTTTGGGTATGTTGAAAGAAAGCAAATCAACATTTATCAGTCTGTTCTATACAGGAGTGTGTGTTTTTCTCAACCCGTTTCTTCTAAGAGTGACACTATTATACTTCTCGGCAAGTTCTGGTCTTCTAAGTCAACTGGTTTAGTTTTTAGGTGCTGGCTTCGTTCCTCAGTATAACTTGCTGTTTTGTAGAAATGCAAGGTCGGAGATCGGAATCATAGAATCTCTCTGTCAGCTCACACCTGTGCGCAAACTTCTGCAACTCCAACTAGAACTCAACTATTACTGGCAAACTGCCCAAGGATGCTCACTTATATGGACTTCGACCAAAAACTGGTGCAGGGTTAAATGCAGCCTGGGGTTTTTTGGTAATTCCTGACAAGGGACCCCTTTGTTGTTTGGCTAAGAAAACTGATTACTTCCCATTTTGGAAAATTAATTACTTTCCATTTTTGGGGGGATCCCTTGATCCATAGGGAGAGGTTGCAGGATAGCTATCCTCTTAAACTCTCTCCTCACATTGGTACCTTATATCAAATCCTTTCAGTGGGCGTTAGTAATTTCCCCGTCTTTCTTACCAATTTACCTCTGCCTATCCCCATTGCTACCACCCAACCAATGGCATCTCAGTCATGTGGGTGTGGGTGTGGCTAAGCTTGCTTCATTAATTAACTCTTTGACATCCCTGCTTATTCAGGATTTCTCAGTTCAGAATTATCAACTTTGTTTATGAAATTCCCTTTTTCGTCTTACAAATAATACATGGCCCAGTCACATGGCTAACTTCTAAAATCTTTGCAATTTCGAATGATATCTTCCTGGTTATTTTATGTTTTCTTAACCAGTATTTTTACAATCATCATTAATCAATTGTCGAATCTCACCATATTGCTTTTCTGTGAATTTATCGTTGATACAAATCCTTAGTTTCTTGAGAAAAGTAACTTTTTTTTTAAAGTAAAAATTAATTTTTTTTTTTATATCAAACAGTATATCATTCAGGATATCTTCTTTTCTGTTCTCAGTATTTTCTCATTTAATTTTTATGGCTAATTAGTTAATCAATTACCATAGCTAAATAGTGCCACAGTTATATCTTATAATAAAATAATAATATATTGCTCTACTTTGCATTGAGCACTTTTTTTTTTAAAATAAATGTTACAAACAGCAGAATTTTACTTCATCTGTTCTTTCTCTCATTTGGAGATTTATATATATAAGAAACAAACACTTTCTGGTTTATGGTCTTTGGATCTGACAAGGCAATTTAATTTTTGTCCCCTTTTATCCTCAAAAATGTCAACACATTTTTGTTACACACAGTTTTGTCTTTCATTTGTAAGGAAGCTGAGAACAACAGCTTTTTCAACTTAGTCACATCATCTTCACAGAATCTATTACAGAAATCTCTTGCCTGAACACCTCATGACTAGACACATTTCAGAACTCAGAATTTTTCAGATTTCAGAATGGTAGTCCAAGGAGGTACAGTGGAGTAATGGATAGCATCTTGGATTGAGGAATCGGAAAGCCAAGTTCAAATTCCAGTTGAATCCTTTACATTCACTTATGTGCTAATACCCATGGGAAGGGTATGAATCCTCTTCTTCTCCCCCCACCCCAGCTATGGGTAAATAGCAGGACAGACCAGATTCTATGGCCTTGGATGGCAACTGGTCTACTACAGAAAAAAATGGTAACCTACTGCGGGAAAAAATTTGCCTTGTCAGTCATGTATCGAAAGTGTAGGCATTCTGGGATTGCAAAGGAAATATTTGTCATAGATTACTTCCACAACGCAGAGAATAAATCACTAAGTTCAGACTCAAATATTGGGAACAGAAAGAAATGCCGAAAACTCAATTTGCAGGTACTATCTCACAAATCACAATGCATGTAACCAGTCAGAAAAGTAACTCACTCTCCGATGAACGTGGTAGCCTAAATACACAAATCTTTTCTTCCCCACAACTTGAGAACACCAACTGCTTTTATCGGGCGATCATTTTTTTCATTCGTTGACAACTGGGAGAGGACACCCAATTTTAGCATATCAAAATACTTTTATAGTGGCTCCTGTGACTGACTTGTTTCTGAACTATTTTGTCTTCAGCATGCCATGTGGAATATGTGCCCCTTTTTTTTTTGGTAAGTAATTTTCTTTTTTGCCACATTTTCCATCGTAGGATACACATGACATGCTGTTGCTTGATTTGATGAGGTAAGTCAGTTTTCTTTGCTATAGAAAGATACATGATCACCTAAGCATGTATCACGCATGGCACATAACCGAGTACAAGAACCATTATTCTAGTTAAAAATATGTTTCATTTTGATGTGCCTACCATTGTCTTTGAAAATTTTTTTGGCGGGAGGGAGGGATATAAACAGAGATCGCAGAGCCTTTTCCAAATGAGAGAAATAAAGCAGGATTCCTCTTCTTGCAAATCATCCAATACCACAGGTTAATCTCTAAATTGTATCTACAGTCTCAAATTATTACCTATTAAGCTTCAATTTCATTTTGGGAGATACAGTGAAGTCAAGATACATGCCAAGACTGATGCTTTTGGTTAAGTATCAAGACCCAGGGAACAATCTCTGCACCAGTGTGATGTATACTCAAGTTTCTCATGAGGATCTCCTGGCTGACGCTATAACATTGAAATTATATGAGAGAAAGAGAACTGATTGTTTAACAATGAATTCACATACTTTTCCCACATTATCTAATGTTTGGTCACTTTGAATGCTCAACTTAACCAGTCTTGAAGCATGTGTGCCACTTAAAATCTAGTTTTCAACAAAAAGAATGTTTATCAACACCTGACAAAATATTTCAAAGATCTCAGTAGCAGATTTGCCAAGCTTTATACAAAATTTACAACAAGCATTTTGCTTGAATTTGACAGCCATCATAAAGATCAGACAGCAATTCAAACACATGACAAAACATCATACAGTACTTGAATACAAGTAGATAGTCTGTTGGTAAGTTTCCTGATAATGAAATAATCTACGTACAAGCAAGTATTGACTGATAGATACAGGCATGTTTCTGTTGAACAATACAATCACAGTATGCACAATTCAGGGCCATTCTAATACCATGCTAGAAAGTGGTTAGTAGTTTTGAGATAGGGTTTAATAACATTTCAATCCATGTTAGGTTAAATACCAAATATGTTTCACAGAAGTTACACTGAATAGTCAAACAGTGACACATATGAGTGGCTGACACTAGTATCAAACAAGTGGACATAGGTGCTACTGGCATGAGATTCAAAAAGGGGACTGTATGTCCAGTTGGCACAAAGGTCAAACAGGAGGATGTATGTTCGGCCGACACTAGGGTCAAACAGGAGTATGTATGTTCGGCCGACACTAGGGTCAAACAGGAGGACGTAGGTTCGGCCGACACTAGGGTCAAACAGGAGGACGTAGGTTCGGCTGACACTAGGGTCAAACAGGAGGACGTAAGTTCGGCTGACACTAGGGTCAAACAGGAGGATGTAGGTTCAGCTGACACTAGGGTCAAACAGGAGGATGTAGGTTCAGCTGATACTCAGGTCAAGCAGGAGGATGTAGGTTCGGCTGACACTTGGGTCAAACAGGAGGATGTAGATTCAGCTGACGTCAAACAGGAGGATGTAGGTCTGGCTGGCACTAAGGGACAAACAGGTTTACCAGAGTTTATACCAAAATCTGAAAGTAACCACCTCAAAAGGTGGCCCCATTTGGGGAAGTATTACTCTCTGCATTGAATGTAGTAACTGTTCATTTTGTAAATTATGGTTTATCCAACAAATGAGATTTGTGTTGGCACACAGATGAGAGCAATCTGAATGAGCTTAATGGCTGAGATAGTTGTAGTCAGTGTTCAAATCCACACATATTCCAAAAATTAAAAAGCAAATTGTGAAGGATATATATGAATAAAAAAACTTTGCAGGTTGGAAAAATGTCTTCAGGCTCCCCAACGATAAAAGATGCAAAATCAAACAGCAATTATAGTCGGGAAAATAAGTATTTCATCACCTGCTGATTTTCTGAGTTTGTCACCTTGCAAAAATAGGAATGGTCTATAATTTTCAGGGTAGGTCCATCTTGAAAATGAGATATAGAATATAAAAAAAAAATTCTAGAAAATTACATTATAATAATTTTGGAATATTTATTTCTTTTTTTACTGAAAAAATTAAGTATTTCACCCCATAGCAAAACATAACTCAGTATTTGAAGAAACCCTTGTTGGCAAGAGGTTTCCTGTAGTTGGTTACCAAGTTTTTACAGGAACACCCATCCATGACCCATCTTCAATGTCCTGGCTGAAGCAAGAAGGTTTTTACTCAAGATTTCCCTGTACTTTGTCCCATCCATCTTTCCCTCAACCCAGTGTAATCGTCCTGTCCCCTTAGCAGAGAAACAGCCCCAAAGCATAATGTTTCCACCACAATGTTTAATGGTTGGGATGGTGTTCTTGGGGTCTAAGTCAGCTTTTTTTTTTCTTTCTCCAGACACGGCAAGTCAAGTTGATGCCAAAAAGTTCAATTTTATTCTTGTCTGACCACAGCAGTTTCTCCCAGCCCTCCTCTGAAACATCCAGGTGCTCATCTGCAAACTTTTGACGGGCATGTACATATGACTTCTTTAGTTGGGGGACTTTGTGGGCACTACATGATTTCAGTCCACTACGACATAGCATGTTACTAATAGACATCTTGGTGACTGTGGCCCCAGCTACCTTGAGATCATCAACAATCTCTTGTTGCACAGTTCTGGGTTGTTTCCTCACATTTCTCATCCTCACTCCATATTGGGAGATCTTGAGTGGAGCTCCAGACCAAGGGAGATTGATAGTCAATTGGTGTTTCTTCCATTTTCTTATTATCACACCAACAGTGGACTCCTTCTCATGTAGCTGTTTGCCAATTGTCTTGTAGCCCATTCCAGTATTGTGCAGGTATACAATTTTGTCCTGGTTGTCCTTAGACAATTCTTTCGTCTTGCTCATTGTGGAGAGATTAGATTCTGATTCATTAAAGGATTCTGTGAACTAGTGTCTTTTATACAAGCAATGAGTACTTGATTAGGAGTAATAATTGAATAATAAGTCTAGTCTATATGCCTCCTGGTCGCATAACCGGTCTGTGGGGCCTAAATCATTGCTGGTTGGTAGCAGGTGAAATTTTTTTTTTTTCAATAAAAAGAAATAAATGTTCAAAAATTAATATAATGTGATTTTGTAAAATTTTTTTTTTTTATTCTATCTCTCACTTTCAAGACAGACCTACCCTAAAAATTATAGACCATTGCTATTTTTGTAAGGTGGCAAACTCAACAAAATCAACAGTGGATGAAATACTTTTTCTCACTGTAGGTACCAACAAAAAAGTAGCCACTATTAATAAACTAGTAACAGATTGTGAACAAGAAATTTAAAAACAACATAAACAGGAAATGACACCAGAAGACTATGGAACATTTTGATGTCAATGATGTCTGAATATCAAAGTGATGATTGTGCCCAATGAAAGTGTGACTGGGTCATTGTTTTTGGTTCGGATTGGTTTATTTTGTTTTATGGCATATCAACCTCAATGGGTTTAAAAATTTTTTATTGCCGACAATTTTTTATTACTGGTAATATTTTGTTTTGTCAAAAATCTATTTCTGGTAATATTTTTCCTTCAAAATTGTATTGCTGGTCATTATTTTTTTCAAAAAAGTATTGCTGGTAATAATTAACAATTTTCCCATAGCTGAGACCCTAACAGGTGCTACCACCCCAGTCAGGGTGAACCTGGGAAGACCAGTAATTAAGAGGTGGTTCCACACTCCTCAAAACCTCCTGATCAGAGGCCTTGCTGCTGGACGTAGTTTGTCTTACTCAGAATGCGGATGTAGTTTAACGTCTTACCCAGGACAGGGGTTGGTTCATAGATAGAAAATGCAATGAAGAGGCCAAGAAAACATTGTATAATCTTACTTTATTGACCATTGGGTTAAGGTAATAGTAATCAAGAAGCAATGAATGTGTAGCAAGGATAGAAATTGCAATGAAGATCCCAAGTATCCAATTTGGATTAGAATCCAGTGGAATGGTAAATAAGCTATCTCCAGAATTAGCATGGGATTAACTTGACAGAAGAGTGAGAAAAAAAAAAAAAAAATGAAAAAAAATGTCTTAGAGTCATTGAAAAAAGAATGGGATCAATTATCAAACTTATACTTTGAGAAACTTTTATAACAAATGCCTTAAATTTGTGCTGCAGTAATCAAGACTAAAGGAGGATATTTTGATGAGAGCAAAATTTAATCATAAAATGTTGTTTTTTCTGTTTGTCATAATAAAATTTCTAATAAAAAAATCATGTCTCACTTTTTTTTAACCATATACAGTGTAACCCGGATATAAGAGAGTTGTCGGGACTGGAGAAGAAGTCTCTTATATCCGGGTTTCTCTTATATACGGGTTTGGTCTGTTTTGTTTAGGTAAGTATGTCTCTAATTTGGGACCAGAGAAAATCTCTCTTATATCCGGGTTACACTGTATAATAATTTCCTCTTATTTAAAGTACAAAACAACTACTTTTTAGGGGTCAATTTAAAAAAATTACCACGGGTAGCCTTAAACTTTTGAATTGTCGTATATGTATGTATGCATGTGTGTGTGTGTGTGTATTCCCCCCACCTCGTAGGTTTCATGGTATGAGAGTACACTACAGCAACTCAGTTCTTAGTGCCAAACTACCCACATATATGTGATTTGATTATAATAGTAAAGGTTTGCGTAGAACCAACTATGCTTTTTGGAAGAGCTGAATACAAAGAATAGAATGCCTTAAGGTTCCCCAAGGCTCCACAGGTTTTGAATTCAGAGTTGTCCTTCTTCTAACACCAGTTGCCGGTAAATATTGGTTTTGTTACCTGTGCGTAGTGATTTTCTGCAAGGAAAGTCTCTAAAAGAAGTAAATAGGCCATATTTTCTTATTATGCCAGCGTATGTATCCCGCATTGAATCGAGATTCATGATGGTAGTAATGGGTGATGAATGACCAACAAGAAGTCAGATTTTTTTCTTGTCGATAACTCCAAAACGGTGGGTTTCTTCATAATTGTTAATTCAAGTTCAGCATGTACATTTGCACAGAATTATGACGATTTTGGAAAAATTTTAAGGGATATTAGCGCACTAGTAACAAAACCAATATTTACCCAGTTGCCTATAGGAGCCACTCTTAGCTGCGATTTACCCATAGCTGGGGTGTGGGAGAAGAGATGGATTCATCATACCTTTCCCAAGGGTATTTGCATGCAAATGAATGTAATGAACTCGACTGGAATTGGAACTCAGCTCTCCGATTCCTCAATCCGAGCCTCTATCCCTTACTCCACCATGTCATGGGTGATTGTTTGCTGAAAAGTTCTGAGCCAAACTAAAAGTGAGTCATGCTAAGAACTTCTTAGCATTCCTTTTTATGTGTACATGCACTTGAAGATACAGGTAATCATTAAAGTAATAATCTTTTGACTGAAAATTAGAACCCTGCTTCTTGAATATGAAGTTTTGATCTCTCAGTAGATAGGAGAATATGCACACAAAATTGTTTGCATGTGCTTGTATGGGACACAAGTTCAAATCTCAGTGAATTAAACCACATTTTTATTTCAGTATCACAAAGACTGGATCAATTTAAAAAAAATGTTACAGTCTGAGAAAGAAAAGAAAAAAAAAACAATAATTGAAAAAAAATAAATTAAATAGTAAAAAAAACAAAGAAATATCTGCGATAAGGAAAATATTTTTTTGAAAATCTCTAAACAGCTGAAGAAAATTACGTGTTGCGCATAGTAATCAGTCAAAAATAGAGCATCGAATAAAATGAGAAGGAAAATTAAAAATGAAAGCCCTTCTTTTGTTTCCAGAATTTTAGACATAAGATAAAAATCAATATCAATGACGTACACACAGTTTCAAACTTTATTGTAAATAAAAGGTAAGAACAGATAACTCTGTATAAGTTAGGGAGCAATTTTTTATACTGTATCAATAACAATATTATGAACAAGAGTAAGACACTACCTGATTGTAAATCGATAAAAAAAATATATATATATATAAAAATCAGTATATATGGTATATATTGGAAAAAAAAATTGACAATTGGAAAAAAAATCTTAGATTTTGCCGACGCGTTTCGTCTTCCGACTTTCTCAAGGCAAAAACAAAAATGAATTCGAAATGTCTTTGTTTTGTTGTTACATTAAAAAAAATTCAAATTTAAAAAGATAGACGTTTCTTCTGTCTAAACCTTTTTCTGATCTTTCTCCCCGGCCCCACGTCGACAATAAATTCCCAGATCAATTCTGTAGATAAGACAATTGTTATTTTATATACCAATTTGTCTTATCCACAGAATTGATCTGGGAATTTAAACACTATTTACAAATTACAATACATTGTTCAGAGACTGTTGTCCTCATCTTTCTTAATCTTGTCATATCGAATATGACAACAAAGATGAGGATAACAGTTCAAACAATTGTAAAAATATAATCCCTTATCTTAGAAATAGACAGATTTCTTTTTTTATTCTGACAAGTTCCCCGGGCCTAAAAAATGGTAATCAACAAAAACTGTTGAGTGTTGCCCCACCACTTCCCAATTTTTTCTTTTTTCACTATATTTTTTTTTTTTTTTTACAAGTGGATCAGACTAATGTCAAAATATCAAACAAGATACAGCAAGGACATAAAAAAAAGCTTTTTTTTTCTTTTCTTTTTTCTTTTTTTTTTTTTTTCTTTTTTGTCGAGTTTAAAATTCAGGCGTTATTTTATTTATTTTTTTTAGTGGCCCCCAAGTAAGGCAACAGCATATTAAACTTTTTAAACCGTTACTGTCTGCCTTCGGAACCCTATAAAGGAGGTGTTCTCCATACTCAAATGTCCATGAATAACACACTTGACTAACTCTGGAAGGTAACTAATATTGAATGTGATGTGACAGATGTGGTAAATCTCGTCCCACGTTACACTTTTCTTTTCTTCCTTTTGTTTTTTGTTTTTTTTTCGAAGTTTTATTTTTTTAATAACGATGATTACGAAGAGCAACTAAAACTAACTATTTATTTTAACAACAATAGAATATTAGTTTTTAAGTATTGAAAAACTAAAAGGAAAACAAACATATGGATGTTGTTAGATATGCCCCGTTATTCAGTTCAAAATCAAATAACGACAGTTAAGCGTGCTCGGCGGGGACTGTTGGCTATTCAACCAGGCAGAAGATCATCTCGGTCATCATAATTATTTAAATTTTATTTAAAAATGCATTCAACAACTATGTAGTTTTCTTTGGTGATATCCTAAAACAATAAAAGAAAAAAAAGATTATATATATATATATATATATATATATATATATTATACACACACACACACACACAGAGTTATCTTTGCCTAACAAAAGAAGAGGTTGAAAGCAAGAAGGAGGAAGAAGCATTTCATTTTTTATGACGACCAAGGAATGCTAAGAAGCAGGAATAGATGACCTAGAAATATGCATAACAAGCGCGCTGATGATAGCACCTGCCTACTTCACACGCTGCCTTCCCCTTCCCCCTCCTCAGCCCGACCCCCGCTTTGACCGATCATCTCCATTCCTACAGTGGAGGCTGGCGTTCAACCAAATCAACGTTGCTTTCTTCTTCTTCATCATCTTTCCAGTCAAACTGCTGCTGCTGTTGGCCTATAAATATAATAATAATAATAACGGCCACGCTCAAGCGGTTAAATAAAAAAAAGCAGTCGTAATAGGGCTACACAGTGAGCTAGACTTCCTGAATGGGTCAGCAATCATTTAAAGGGAAGTAACTCGCCTACACTGATGTCTTTCTGTTGATTGTTTCCCTTTATATGCCAACCGATCTGCATATATGTTGGCACGGAAGAGTAAAACAATGGGAGAGGGAAAAAAAAGAAATAGAGAAACAGCGGGCGGGGAGAAAGAAGGGAGAAAGGAACAAAAAGAGGCAAAAGAATACGGAGAGGGAAAGCAAAAAGAATACAGAGAGGGAAAGCAAAAAGAATACAGAGAGGGAAAGCAAAAAGAACACAGAGAGGGAAAGCAAAAAGAACACAGAGAGGGAAAGCAAAAAGAACACAAAGAAAAAGGTCTGTAAAAGTGAAAATTCTATATACGCCTATCAATCATTTTAAAATAACACAGCAAATCCAGGTATGTGTAAATAAATAGGTCAATATTTGCACTCTTAGCCTTAAACAAGGTTACCAATCGAATAACAATGTCTTTAGAAATTAGATTACGTTTGATGTTTGGAAAAGTGAAATATTGGAAAAAAAAACAAAAAAAACATTACTCAATTAAGTTTAATGTATGGTGGCTAAAATAGTTGAGTTCTTAGTGGTATGTTTAAGTACAGAAAATAAAAAGTCAATAATTTTGACTGCTGCTTTTTAGTAATAGAACAAACATTTTTTTTTTCTAGCTGCATCTCTCCCTGCCCAAGGCCAGAATAGGATGAACTTAAATAAATACAAATTACAAATAAAAAAAAAATTAATGAACTAAAAGGTGTATTCTAAAAATATGTCTATTTTAACAGAAAATTTACAAAATAATAATTAAGAAGTTTTCTTTAACAAGTTAAGCAAAATGGTAGGAAATGAAAATAATACTGTATTGGATCAATTTTCCAACTGAAGAAATTCAGATCACTTGAACATCAGTATTCCCCAATGGGCAGGAGTTGCTCAGGCTTCATTTTCCAGTATCAATATAGTCCCAAAGTGTCTTTGTGTCCTTATGGGTGACAAGTTATTTTCCAACCTACTATCTCACAGACAAAACATCACAAGTCTCTTGCTGCTTTATCGCTATTTCCATGGAGTAGACCGAGTAGTGAGTTTGATCCTCATTGGGTGCTCCTTTACTTTCGGCCTTGTGCCACATCCAAGCTATGCTTGGAAAAAAGGGCACCTTGGCGTGGTGTAATGGTTAGCAAGCTTGTCTTGCTAGAACAATTACAACTGAGTAGTGAGTTTGATCCTCACTGGGTGTCCCCTACTTTCAGCTATGCTCGGAAAATCACTATTCCATGAAATCATAATTAATATGTAGAATAATAGTTATTTTCTTCACTGTGATGCTTTTTCTTATTTGTTCCTGCCAATTCAGAGGATGAATATCTCATTACCTGATCCAGGGATTGAACTCACAACTACTAGGAGACTGGAACACCTTACCAAATCAACAGATATTTACAACAATTCAGGCAAACAGAATCTTCTGGTTTTTCCTGCAACCAACAACTTTATTTCTTTGACGAATTCTTTGAAATTGGACAGCTTTCTCTTAAAGGAATATCAATTCAATATACAAAAATAATCTAGTAATATTTCCCTGACAAAGCAGGCTTTTTTTTCTTTTTTCTTTTTTAATCATTTCCCCCCAAACAAGGCAATAATGCCCCTAAGACAAGGAGGGTTACAGAGAGTGAAAGTGAAAGAGAAGACTGAGAATAGGGAGGATTGAGGAAAGGAGAAAAGATGAATGGGATTCAAGAATATAAAAGATGGTGATTGACACTGCATTTAAATTTTTGAAGATTGTAATTATCAGAAAAGCAAGTAAACAGAAGGAAGTTCCACAGGAGGGAAGAGCAAGAAAAGAAACTGTTGGAGTAGAAGTGTCGGTTACATTTAACTATTTCAACGGTAGAAGTGTGGGACCAAGCTACCAATCTCATAGCACACTTAAATTAAAGTAGTCAGGGTACCAGGGGAAAAACTTAACAGAACAATAGCCATGGAAATATTTGTAGGGAAGATAAAGTGATTGCAGTCGAGATGCTAGGTCAGGATAGATTACATTTTTTTCTATTTTATAATAATCTTAATCTATAATCTTACTCTTTTTAAATTTCGCCCAAAGTTTGCACATTGCATGCACATTAATCAAGACAAGTGAAGCTTCGGTGCACAACTACTCAATGCAAACTTATGTAAACAATGCCGGTAATGATTGCCATGCTGTAGCCACAACATGAATGAGTCTGAACTTTTGTCAATAACTTCAAAATGGTAGATTTCCACAAATATTTACTGTTATTTTCAAATTAAGCATGTAAATTTATACCTAAAAGGAAATTTACATTAGAATTGAGCACAGGGCGTATACTGCAAATTTTAACCAAATTTTTTTTTCTTTTTTTTTTTAATAAAAAAAAAAAAAAAAAAAAAAATCAAGATAATGTATTTATCAAAGGATACAATTTTGAAGAATGTTATCAGTATCCATAGTATCACACTACAATATTGTATTAATATACTACATAGTGATATGATGGATACACATGTAGAAAAGGAAAATGTGGTTGCATTTCGATTCTGTTATATAGCCAGTAGGTGGTTCCTTTTAAAGTCTAGATTTTAAGTGGCAGCTACTTTAACTGAAAGGGTACAGGGAAGTAAAGGAGTGGATGAGAAGTTTTTAGAGATTAAGTAACAACAAAACTGGAAATTGGGTATATCCAGGAGCTGGTGTGTATCAACAGTCCTTTTTGGGACTAGAACTAGTTCCAGTTTACCCATTTTGCTAAATGTCCATTGATTTGGTTGATTGACAGATTTGTTGTTTATGGCTTATCAACTCTTTGTAGGTAATTTAAAGCCAGAAAATATTTTTTAGGTTGTAAAAATTTTTTTTTTGAGATAATAATGATTTAATGATACAAGTTCTGATTAACTCATAGGAAACAGAAGAGGTGAATTCCTACCTTTCACAAGGGTTTTTGCATGCAAGTGAATATAATGAATCCCAACTGGAATTGGAACTCAGCTCTCCAATTAACAATTCCAAGCCATTATCCATTACACCACCCTCACATCCAAGCTAACAGCACCTGGTATTCCCTAGCAGTCACCCAACAGATGGATAAGAGACTTGAGGCAACACAAACATCGTTCTTCAGAAGGATACTGAGAATACCATGGATTGAACATGTGAGCAACAAGAAAGTTTTAGAGAAAATGGAAACAAAAAAAAGACACTTACATGTAGTTTCAGAAAGAGACAGTTGAAATTTCTAAGGCAAATAATGAGGAAAGAGGGTTTGGAAAATTTGACACTCACAGAACACTGAATGCAAGCTGGTGATAGGAAAGCAGAGTATAACCTAACAAGCTTGTGTAAATGGTTGGTAGAACAGGGATTAGATGATATAGGAAAAAAGGCAAATTTTATTAAGGGCTGCAAAGGACAGGAAGTTGTGGAGAACCATGATCACCCATGGCACAGAGAAGAAGCAGAGAATGGCAGCAACAGCTAGATAAAGGGGGATCTGACTCTGAAAATCCAAACAGAAGTTGTCACAGATCTAAGTAAGAACGAGGCTTACTTCATGATGAATTCAAAGATAACAAAATCAAGCACAAAAATTTAAATATCTGGGATTATGTTCTAACAGAGGACAAAAAATGTGACACTGAAATCCGAAGAGGCATTGGGATAGCTAAAGATGCCTTCCAAAAGCTAAGCAGAGTATTAAGAGAGAAAAACTTTATTAGAAACAAAGAAAAGAGTACTGAACTGTTACGTGATATCTTCCCTCTTGTATGGCTGTGAATGCTGGACAATCTCCTCAAAGATGAAGAGACTTGAAGCAACATAAATGTGGTTCTACAGAAAAATGCTGTGGATACACTGGGATGAACATGCAAGCAACAAGGTTTTGGAGAAAATGGAAACAAAGAGGAAACTTACAATTAACATCAGAAAGAGGCAGTTGAAAAAAGTGGAAAATATATATATATATATATATTATATAAAATGGTAATTCCTCATCTAAAAGATTCAGACAAAACTGATTTTTCACTTAGAGAATTGGTATGTACCACACTTTGACATTCCTATCAAGACCAGAGTAAATTAAGTTTATTTCCTAAACTTAAATCTTTAGACCCCATTTAGTAGCAAGCACCATAGCATATCTCCAACTGGCATCAGTGATTTCAGATCAAGTCAAATTAAAGCCACAACATTGAATGCCAATTTTTTTTTATTCCAAGACTAGCAAGCCTACCGCCACAAACTTTACTCTTAACCTAGGGCCAGACTAACCAAATATTCATAAATATCTATGAATATTAATTGTTAAAAAACAAGAAAATAGACATTGGGTTTTTCAAAAATTAATAACAGATTTGTGGATTTTGTATACAGAAATCAGATGTCTTTCTATATTTCTGAGATGAGGTATTGCTACAATTTGAACTTTTGTCCTTTCTCCATGCATACATATCCCAATGGTTTGGTTTGGTTTGTTTTACGGCATATCAACCTCAATTTAATGCTGATAACATTTTTTTTTTCCTGGTAATATTTTTGTTTTGTCAAAAATCTATTTCTGCTAATATTTTTTTTCTCAAAAATGTATAGCTCGTAATATTTTTTCAAAAACGTATAACTGGCAATATTATTTTTCAAAAACGCACAGCCGGCAACATTTTTTTTTTCAAAAACGTATTATCAGAGGCCTTGCTGTTGGATGTAGTTTATCGTCATACCCAGGACGCGGATGTAGTTTATAGTCAGACCCAGGATGCGGATGTAGTTTATCGTCAGACCCAGGACATACATAGCCCAATGGATAAAAGCATTTGTTGAGTAATCCAAAAAGTGACTTCATCCAAAGCGTTGTGAGTTCAAAATTTGGCCACAGCAGATGGAAAAAAAACTTGGAGACTTGAGTTATTAAAGAGAATTAACCAAGTTATACAAAAAAAAGAAAAAAAGAAGAAAAAGGCGTCACACATGGAATCTATCCCCATAGGCTAAATAAAGGGTTCGGTTTGAAATTCCAATGTATATCACCTGAAAGAGGCTGGAGCATACAAACATTGGCAATATAGCAATAAAGACGAGGATAACACTTCAAATGATGTAAATAAAATCAGATACTTTTTTTTTATTTTAAATTTCTGACGCTAGCTCATTTTATAAATCTTCCATATTACAGACATAAGTTGTTTGAATTCCTGAGATCAAGCATTGTCAATTATTAATTTTTGTCTATTCTTTCATCTTATTTTTCCTGCTTTTTACACCTAGTAGTAATAAAACAGAACTGTATTAAGTTGTTTGAATTCCTTAGATCAAGTATTATCAAATATCATTCATTTTTGACTTGTCTTTCTTTCACTTCTTTACACCTAGTGGTAATAAGACATTGTGATAAGTTGTATGAATTTTTAAAATCAGGCATTATCAATTTTTGATGGGTATTTCTTACATCATATTTTTCTTGCTTATTTGCACTAAGTAATTACTGAAAAGTTCTTGATTCAACTAACTTCAAAATCTGGCCAAATAAAAAAAAACCAAGAGATTTTTTTTTTTTAAGGAAATTTTGGTGTGGAAGTTGGATTTCTGCTAAGTACCCTAAATTACTAAATATTACACAATAGTAGCATAGGATAGGATGGCTGGCCACTTGCATCTGAGAATGCCCATCTACTATGGCAGCTAGCTAATCCCTGTTGCAGATTCCTGCTCAAGCACATTTGTGTTTGTTCAACACCCACAATGCCCGCCCGTGGTTGATACTACAACTGAGCTGAGCTTACCTTAGATACACTTCCTAGGAATGAGTATATTATCTTGTAAGATCAACAGTCTAAACAAGGCCAGCATGCTTAAACCCTCAGTCACGATGATTTATGACTTTGTGCTAGCACAACCATCAACAGGTCCCAACTACCCAATTTCACTCACAACGCTTGGGTCAATCCGTGGTATGGTTTTCAGGCACTTTCCAAAGATGTTGTATGCTGGAATCAGTTTCTTCCAGACCGATAACATCAAGAAGACAGCTTCCTGACAAATTGACCATGGTGAGATTTGAACCCGTGTCTCATGGTCAGAAAGCTAATGTTCTAACCCTCGGCCATTTAAGATTAGTTTAAGAAAAAAAAATGCATTTAAGTGACAGTTGATCATAATTTAGATTAGTTTGAGTGATTTTCATAATATTATCAAAAAGAAGCCATGAAGAAATGAACAAAGAAAGCTATTTTCTAAGTAGATTTGTCGTTTGTAAGACTTTCCCAATGTTTGCATCAAGGAAGACAGTAAATTTAAAATTGTATGCTTCTATTTAATCAATAGAAAGAGTCATCAATATTAGACTTCCTAATCACATGCCTCAGCCAGTCAGACAGATTCAAGTGCCTCTTTAAAATCAATAAAATTGTCGTATGGATTAAAACGTTTTTCACTTAGCATCTAGATTTAAGATAAATACAAGTGAAATGATTAAAAAAGAAATAAACTTTTGTCTTTTGTCTGCAAAAACTTCAGTACCTACTCTGCCTATTAGTGTCTTAATATCTAAGATAAGCTGTTGTTAATATTATAAAAAGGTCAGAGAATAAAGTTACTCAATTTTTGTGTTAAAAGAAAAAAGGTAAGGGCTTCCTGGTCAAAAAAAAAAATTAAAAATTATGACTTTACCTTGTCCTGTGACCTTGTTAAAAAGAACATTTTATTTTTAATCATTTCACCCTCAAACAAGGCAATAAAGCCACTAAGACACAAGAGGTTACTGAGTATGAAAGAATAAGAAAAAGTAAAACATTAAGGAGCAAGAATAAAAGATAAATCAAGAAGACAGTAGATAACGTTTGACACTGCATTTAAATTTTTGAAGATCAAAGTTGACAGGAAAGCAAGAAGCCGGAAGAGAGTTCCACAAGTAAAAATTGAGCGAGAACAATAGAAGAATAATCAGGAAGACAGTAGATAACGATTGACATTGCATTGATGACAGGAAAGTAAGCCTGAAGAGAGTTCCACATACAAGAAAAGAAACTGTTAATGAAGAACTTAGGGATACTTCTCTAGCCATCTCAGGTGTAAAATGATGATACCTTGTCACCAATCTAGTACTACGCTTAAATTCATAAAGTCTAGGTACCATAGAAGAAAGTAATATTTATTTTGAATAATACAAAAATGTGACATAGGGTCATAAAGGGGGGATAGGGAAAGGCTGGTCTTCGGTCTGTCTTATCTTAAACTTACTTTCTTATCATTCTTACTACAGCCACCATAATACCTTAAATTCTCTATGTCATCTAAACTAATTTCCATGCGTGCAATTTGTCGGCGTGGGGGGAGGGTTAAAAATAACAACATTTAAAAGTGAAACCCTAATGGTTTTCCATAGAGAAAAATTCATCAGAACAATTACCGTGAAAGTATTTATAGAAAAGACACAGGGAAGCTACATTACGGCGATGGGGATGTGACAAAAGCTGGAATGCCAGGCCAGGCTTAGAAATCAGAAAGATAATTCTGTATTTTTTTTTTTTTTTTGAGACGAGTAATTGCTAATATGAGAATAAAGAATTAGAGAACAGAGTTCAAATTCCAGTCGAGTTCATTACATTCACTTAAATGCAAATACCTTTGGGTTGAATCACAAGACAGACTAGATCCTATAGCCTTGGTTGGCAACTAGTCTACCACAGAAAGAAATGGCAACCTTTTGCAAGAAAATGTTAAGCTTAGTCAGTCATGAATCAAAATAGACATGATCGCCCAAGCATGTATCATGTATGGCCAGTGTTGTGCAGAGGTTTGGTAATGCCCTGGGCCAACTCCTTGATTGTATGCTCCAAAGATTCAAGTAGGTGTGTATGTGTGGGGGGATAGTACTAAGAAATGTGAGAAAGGAAGACATTTTAAATATGTAAAAACAGAGGAAACATGAAATAAACACTTTATTTCAAATTTCAAAGACTAAATTTTTTATTTCTCTCTTTGATTGGATACCCCCCTGATATGGATGCCCTGGGCTTGATGCACCCTCTGCTCCCCACCTTCTGCATGCTACTGCATATGACACTTAACTGACTGGCTGAACTGTAAATATACTTTAATTATTTCAAATTAATGTTCTCATCTTGGTTGTTATAAATGCTATCAGAGACACAATGTTTCGAACAAGTATCTTCTGGCCTTCATCAGATATCCACTGTTTAACTGATAATGGAATATCTGTTAATTAAAGTGTTATTTTGTCCCTGTGATGCCAGTTCGTTCCTGCTGAATCTGTTTTACTACCTGATTCGGGGATTGAACACATAACTAGGTGGCAGTAACAGTGATTTTCTAAGCGTAGCTCAGATGGGGCACAAGGCCGAAAGTATGGGGCACCCAGTGAGGATCAAACTCACTATTCATTTATAATTTTTCTAGCGACTATTACACTACCTCGAGGTGCCCAAATAGTGATTTTCCAAGCATAGCTTAGATGTGGCACAAGGCCGAAAGTATGGGGCACCAAGTGAGGATCAAACTCACTACTCAGTCGTAATTGTTCTAGCGAGACAAGCTTGCTAACCATTACACAGCCTCAGTGTGCCCAAAGGTGGTAGTAACATATACTAAACGAATTCCTATATTCGCCATGCCACCACCATGAAGGACATCAATGGTGTATTTTTGGAGCCTTTGTATTCAACGATTCCAACAGCGCGTTTGTACCACTTTTGATAATTTTGTATATCATTTTTGAGATGAGTAATTGTTAATGTACATGTAATTTGAACTACTCTTCTCTTGTTGGTTGTTATAAATGATATAGACTCATTTCAGGTCTTGGAGAACTGGTTCAGAAGACAGAAACAAGAATTGGCATCACAGAGACAAAGTAACGCAATCAACTGATATCCCATATCAGCCAAATAATGAACACCTGATGATCATCAGAGAACACTTGGCTGAAATACTATGTATACAGAACCTTTAAAAAAGTACAAAGAAATAAAATGTTATAACTGCATCCACAGGATTTATTTATAGATTTTGTGATATTGAGGAGATGAGGTGGAAGAGTTTTGGTTCCGTTTTATTTGTGTTACCATTTTGCTAAATTGAGCGTTTTACAAAAATATCCATGCACTCAATTTGTAAGAAGACAACCTCCAAATATATAATATCTCAAAAGACATTGCAGAACCTTTTCAAAAATACCTATGCACTATGTAAAAAGATGACCTCCAAATGTATAATATTTCAAAAGTCATTACAAAAATATCCATGCACTCAGTTTGTAGGAAGACAACCTCCAACCCAATTATATCGCATTGTAGAATGTTTACAAAAATAAACATGCATAATTGTTGCCATGTCTGTCACCATGGCAATGAAATGGAAAGATAAAATGTGTTTTATATATATGTGTGTGTGTGTGTGTGTGTGTGTAAGGTTTTTCCCCACCTAAAGCATTCATATGAAACCTTTTGGAAGCTACAATGGTGTAAATCAAAGTATTTATAATTACATTAGATGGGTATAAGTTTCTGTCTATATTTCTGAGATGAAGTATTATGTACACTATTTACATTATTCGGACTATTGCCCTCATCTTTGTTGCCATATTTATTACGTTTCAGCCATTGTAAGCTCCAGCCTTCTTCAGGTGGTTGGAATGTCAAACTGAACCCTTTATTTCGCTCACTGGGGTAGACTGTTCTAGTTCCGCGTGCCATGTTTTTTTAATGGATGTCAGTTATCAGTTATCTCCTGTTAATTCCTCTCTCCAAGTTCTCTACTGCTTTACCGGGTATTGAACTCACTCTAGGTCCTGTAACTGGATCTAACTAACGCCTTTATCCTCTGTGCAATGTGTCCTTGAGGACATCTGTGTATGAATTTCTCGGTATTATAAACCTATTGTCTTCAGCTTTCATTTATTTTACCAGTGTTCATATTGGAATTTTTGCTGTTATCATCACGTTTTTTACCAGAGCTCATATTGCAATTTTTGTTGTCATTATCGCTTTTGTCTGGTACTCCTTATTACTGGTTTCCATATTGTATTCATTTCTATGCTTGGTCGGCTCAGGAGATTTTTGTGACCTCGCATATGTGCTGATTCCTTAAGTATACAAATTTTCCAGTGGTGTTCTTTGTCTATGATCTCAACCTGATTCCACAGAGGGTGGTGATCTCCCTTTTCTCTTCATATGTGGTTAGCCACAGCTGATTTTTCCACTTCCCCTCATGTTAAAGCTTTCTGATGTTCTTGAAGCCTTACCTTAAGGGGGCAGCCTGTCTCCCCTTTATATTTCTTTCCGCAGCTGCACGGGATAGCATAGACACGGTCTTTAGTCATGTTAACCTCTATGGGGGGGGGTCTTACTCGGGAGAGATATCTGCGAAGTGTCGTCAAGCTTTTGAAGGTTGTCCTGATGTTATATGGACTGCAGATCCTTTGTATTTTCTCTGATAATCCCTTCACATGAGGCAGGCAGACTGTTTTCTGAGTGTTGTTGTCCTCTTCCTCCTCTTGTAGCCGCCTATCCCAGTTTTTGGACTGCTGCTATGTATCCAGGGTAGTTGTTACATTGTAGGGTACTACTTATACTGACCAATTCTTTATCTAATGTTTCTGGGTCATCACTTATGACTTTTGCTTGGTGTTGTAAGCAGCGAATGATCCCTTTCTTTACGCTGTATGGATGGTGGGAGTTGAAATTGAGGTACTGTCTGGTGAATGTCGGTTTACGGTAAACAGATGTCTTAAACCTATGCTCTGTTCGAGATATTAGAACATCCAGGAATGGGAGTGTGTTGTTACTCTCTTTCTCCATTGTGAACTCTATCGAAGGTCTTATTGAGTTCACATGGTCAAGTAGAACCTGAACATCTTCCCGGTGTGGCCAGAGTATGAAGGTGTCATCTACGTACCTTAACCATTTAGTTGGCTTTAGAGATATAGATTCCAATCCCATTTCCTCAAAGTATTCCATGTATATATTCACCATTGCTGGTGATAATGATGAGCCCATTGCTAAGCCATTCATCCTGTCGATATATGTGTGATCCCATTCCGAAGTGTGTTGTTTGTGTACAGAAAGTCAACATCTCCATCAGATTACCTATTGGAATACTCGTCCATTCTTCTAGGGATGATTCACAAGCCAATCTGTCTCCGACTACTGAGAGTGCCTCCCCTGTGGGTACTTTGGTGAAGAAACTCACCACGTCCAAGCTCACCATCTGGTTGGATAGGATGAGAGCATCTTTGATTATTTCCATGAAGTGGGTGGAGTTTCAGACATATGAAGGAGACTTTCTGATCAATGGGTCAATTATATCTACAAGGAAGCGACTCAGAGGGTGGCACACAGAGCCTAGGCAACTAACAATCCCCCTGAGTGGAATACCATCTTTGTGAATCTTAGGGAGACTGTATATGTGAGGTAGCTTGGTGTAACACTGCGATAACTGCCTATACGTCTTGGGTGCAAAGTGGAAATAATCAAAGATTAGATACCAGCAATTAAGTTTGGTTTGGTTAACGGCATATCAACCCTCAATGGGTTATTATTAAACATTTTTAGGATAGATTCATATGAATAGAATATGTATTCTTTGGTTTAGATTGGTTTGGTTTATTTTGTTTTATGGCATATTAACCTCAATGGGTCACTTAATGCTGACAAAAATTTTTACTGCTGGTAATATTTTGTTTTGTCAAAAATCTGTTTCTGGTAATATATTTTCTTCAAAACTGTATTGCTGGTAATAATTTTTTTCAAAATTGTATTGCTGGTAATAGTTAATTATTTGCCCATAGCTGGGACCCTAACAGGTGCTACCACCCTGGGTTAGGGTGGACCTGGGAACACCAGCAATTAAGAGGAGGTTTTACGCTCCTCAAAACCTCCTGATCAGAGGCCTTGCTGCTGGACGTAGTTTAACGTCTTACCCAGGATACAGATGTAGTTTATCGTCATATCCAAGACACGGATGTAGTTTAATGCCTTACCCAGGATGACAATTAAGAGGTGGTTCCATGCTCCTAAAAACCTCCTGATCAAAAGGCCTGTCAGATGTAATTTATTGTCTTACTCAGTCTGTGGATGTAGTTTATTATCATATCCAGGACAGTCTTAAAAAATGTTTAAAAAGCTCTCAGCCACAGCAGATAACAAACAGTGATCTTCAATACTTCAATACAGGCAGACATAAAAGAAGTTACTTTTTTTTATCTGGGAACACTCAAAATAGTTTCCCAAAATAAATTAACTGCTTCATGACTTTCTACCAAGGTTTTTGCCATATTCTTGAATCTGGTGAAAATCCAATTCAAAATTTGTCAAAAACATTTTCATATCAAAACTGGTGGTATTTTACTCAAAAGGTATCAAAGTGCTGCCTGATAAATGTAACAAGTCATTGCAAATAATGGGGAATATATAATTGAATGTGTGGAATAATTGGCTATAGTTACCAGTTATTGCCAGATCGATCAAGAAATGGGTTATTCAAATTTCACAGATGCAGCATTAAACATTCCTCAAAATGTCAAACTGACTTTCACTGAGTTCATGTGGGACCCATTTACTGACTTTCATCACATTCCAAGTTTTTATTGACATACAGGATCTATTTCTCATCACAGTTATTCGCTGAGGTTGAAACCAATAGAATAAAATGTAATTGTACTTTAATTTTAAAAAAAATAAAGTTGATGGAAAATAAAAACTTGGAAAGGTGGAGAAACTTGATAAATGGGTCCCACATCAACTTGGTGAAAGTCAAAGAGTTATGAAATTTGAATAATCCATTTCTTGATCCTTTATGGCAATCGTCAATAATCGTCTCAGTGGCTTGATCATGGCAAAGAATAGAAACACTTTTCAAAACTGAAATTGCACCAACAGATTATGGTGACTGTCTGCAAATGGATGAAATACATATTCAGTTTAGCAAAATGTGGCCAGCACTGGTTCTATCAACAAGGGTCCAATTCTTGTTCCTGAAAATGTTCAGCTACATTTTTTTTTTAAAATCATTTCCCCTCAAGCAAGACGGGAATGCCACCAGTATGCAGGGGGTTACAGAGAGTGAAAGTAAGAGAAAAGACTGGGTATAAAGCGGATTAAGGAAATGATAAAAAAAACAAAAACATTTAAAATGTTTATTATAAAATTGTTACGATTTAAAGCATGTTCAATGCTGTATCTGTGAAGTTTGAATAATCCATTTCTTGATGGATCAGTGACTTGTGATGTGAAATGGATCCTTTATGACAATCTTAAATGATTAGCCCAATGGCTTGATCAGGATGAAGGACCCAAACACTTTCTAAAACCAAAATTGCACCAACAGATTATGGTGACTGTCTGGTGGTCCTCCATTGGCGTTATCCATTACAGATTTCCGGAATCTAACCAGAGCATCACTGACAAAGCTAAGTTTTTTCTTTTTAAGCATGTCATCCCAAACAAGGTGGGAATGCCACTAGTACGCAAGAGATCACAGAGAATGAAAGTAAGAGAAAAGACTGGCTATAGGGTAGATTAAGGAAATAATAAAAGATGAACGGGATTCAAGAAGATAGAAGAGTGATGTTTCCTTAAAACTTTTGAAAATTATTGTTATCAGGAAACCAAGTAAATGGAAAGGAGCTACACAGACAGGGAGTGCGAGAAAAGAAACTGTTGGAGTAGAAGTGGCAGTTACATTTAACTATAAGGGTGGGAACTAGATGCCAATTTTGTAGCACGCCTAAATTTGCGTAATCGTGGCACAACAACAATATATATATATATATATATATATATATATATATATATATATATATTAAAACCCATTAAAAAGTTTTGTTATCAAATCATTACAATCTGAAGCATGTTTGATACTGCATCTGCAAAGTTTGAATAATTCATTTCTTGATGGAACAGTGACTTGTGATGTGAAATGGATCCTTTCTGACAATCTTAAATGATCAGCTCAATGGCTTTATCATAATGACAGACCCAAACACTTTCTAAAACCAATATTGCACCAACAGATTACAGTGACTGTCTGGTGGTCCACCATTGGCTTTATTCAGTATAGCTCTCTGGAATCAAACCAGAGCATTGCTGCCAAAGTTTACTGCCAGCTTCTTGATGAAATATATATTCTGGTAAGTAAAATGCAACCAGAACTGGTTAATCTATGAAGTCCAGTTCTGCTTCATGATAAAGTTTGGCCACATATTGTCAGGATGACACTGTAGATTGCTCACCAACTTGGAATATAAGACTTTGCCACACCCACCATATTCCCCAGAGCTCCTGCCCAATGAATACCACTTTTTCAAGCATGTTAAGAATTTTTTTTTTTTTACATCAAAAGACATTCCATTGCAAAGAATAGGCAGAAATGGCATTCAACGATTTCTTGGCATCCAACTCTTGTGAGTTTTATCATAAAGGCATAAATAACCTTAGACCTTAAATATCAGAAATCTATACTTGTCCAAGGTTCCTAGTTTCATTGATTTAAACACTGTTTAATTACATTAATCCAGGAATAAAAGTTGATTCTAAAACTGGACATTATTTTCCGCACAGTCAAATAATATATTTTCAAAACTATTGAACCTCTATCATATTAAGTATTGAGTTATCTCCCTTAACCTCATACCAAATCAACTTTTACCACCCAACTAAACTTGAAATCATAATTGTTTTATTACATAAATTAAGAATACCATGCCATACCTGTTAAGCATGTGGGAAATCAGTGTTCTCCACAACTTCTTGTCCTTTGTAGGTCTTAGTAGTGTTCCTTTTTTTGCTATCTTTCCTAATCCATGTTCTGCCAACCATTTACACAAGCTAGTTAGGCAGGGGTCATTCTCTGCTTTAATCAGTCTGTTTTGACTTCAACATGTCCTGGGAGTGTCAAATTTTCTAAGCCCCTTTTCCTCATTATATGACTTAGAAATTTCAAATATTGCAACTTGATGGCAGGAATGTACAAATGATCCAGGTTCCTATTTTGACCGATTTAAACACTGTTTAAATCGGTCAAATCAGGAATAAAAGTTGGTCTTAAAATTGAACAATTATTTTCCAAAGTAACGGATAAAAGCTAGGATTTTTAATGCTGATTTTCAAAATAAACAAGCTTTCTCCACACTACAAGTTTCTGAACCATCTTCCGACCACCATTTCCCCTCTTTTTATCTGAGCTTAGACTCTACAAAACAAAATTGGCTGGTGTGTGAGCCAGAGGAAAAAAAGTCAGTAACAAAAATGTTATAACCTCAAACCTATCAGCTCTCCTGACAGTACTGGGCATCTCCTAGTTTTGAGCTCTTTATCCTACTGTTCGTAAATAATGCCCTCTGGTGAACTGTTAAGTGTTGGCCTTCTGCCGAGTCTGCTAGTTTTTATAAGATTCTCTTTTGATGTAATGAATATGCATACACCTGGGTTCCCCCTCACAGTAATATGATTGGCTGGTGTCAGACATAAATACAGACTGATGTGGAAGTACATGACAACGCCTATTGAATGCCTATTGCCTACCACTATGATGAGGACCAGTCCATTACTCTTACCTGCTAGATTGTCCTACCCGGTTACAGTAATCCAAAACCACTTTGCTATTAGGTTGGTGCAAAAATAATGACGTAATAATGTTGTTTTTTGACGTATTTTTTAACGTCAAAAAACGGCATTATTACGTCATTATTTTTGCACCAACCTAATACTTCAAACAAATATATCCCTATCTTGGACATATCATCCTTGTAAATAAATCATTGGGTTTTTCTTTACTTTTAGTGAAGCTACTAAGGGAAAATACTTCCTGTTCATTTGGCATGAGAACTGCTTTACTGTTTCAGGCCATTATTCAGTTAGATTATTACTATTAGGTTGGTGCGAAAATAATGTCGTTTTCTCACATAGTAACATATGTGAGAAAACGACATTATTTCTGCACCAACCTAATAGGTTGACATTTTTCAGCAAACTTAGGCCTTCATGACCACAAAAAACAGAGTGTCAAAAGGATGTTTTTTCCCTTAACACTATTCCTGTTTCCCCTTATGCTATTATTTGAACTTGGCAATTTTTAAAAATCGATGATTAAAATTGTAATAAAACCTCAACATTTGAAAGTGAATTTATACATTCTTTTTTGTTCTTGAGAATTGACAACAAAAATAATAAACGTTATTCATCAAATTGTTTATTTCCTGTTATATTCCATGCTAATAAGAATATATACTTGAAAACACGGTGGATAAAATAAGTAAAGGTTTATTGTAAAAGCCAATGCAATAAGCATAAAGGTAACAGTTATGCACAAGGACATCGCAAGTCAATCCAGTAGTGAGTGCTACTATTGGAAGGTCGGTAGTTCTCGCGTAAGTCTGAGTCGTACTCAACAGATTCCAGCTAGTGTATTTACTAACCCTCCCCATGCGATCAGATGTAGCACAAGGCTGAGTTTAATGTGGGGTATCTGAGCCCATAGGCTCAGCCAAAAATTTCCTGTAGAACCCGTATAAAACAGAGTCGGGTAGCGATTTCCCGAGATGAGACTGTCCTTCAACATAGCCTCATCTGGGGATCCTCTCTAATCGGAGGCAGAGAGTTTGACCAGCACGGCTGGAAAAGATTCCAACTAGAATCTGTAGTCCATTGACTTACAGATACTTATAGGGAGTTACTACCTATAGTGTAGTCACTCGTGGGGGTGACAGGTTATTCCATTACATCATTTCCACTATTTATTACATTGTTTATTGGAATGGTTGGCAAAACATCAGCTAATTGTCAATTGATTTGAACTTTATAAAATGGTAAATAAAATATTTTTTTATAGTTGATTCACATATTTTAATAATTTAATGTTTAGAAATTTATAAATAAAAAATTCTTTTCATATTTGTTTCTTTACAAATTGGTAAATGATAAATATTGCAATAGTTTTAATTGTCTTAGTGTTTAGGATGTTGTAAAGATAAAATTATTCTTATAAATATACAATCTCATAAATAGTGATTAATATTTTTGTTGTAAATTCACAAGAACAAAAAATGTGTAAATTCACTTTCATCATATGTTTAGATTTTATTAAAATTCTAATTATGATTTTTTTAAAACAAACATTGCATGGTAATTCACAGATAATAAAAAAGGACAAACATAGATAAACGTACCCCACAATAAAACAGCATGTCAAAAGAGTAGTTTTACGCATGATATCACTTCTTTTACTACCTTCACTCCTCAGCAATGTTTATTGTTTTAAAAAGCAATGATTAGAATTAGAATAAAACCTAAACATATGAAAGTGAATTCATACATTTTCTTTATTCTTGAGAATTGACAACAAAAATAATAAACACTATTTATTAGATTTTTTTATTGGAATGGTTGGTAAAACAGTTGATTCAAACTTTATAAAATGGTAAATAATAAGGATTTCCTTACAGTTGATTCACATATTTTAATAATTTAGTAAATGTTTATAAATTTATGAATAAAAATTGTTTTCATATTTATTTCTTTACAAATTGGTAAATGATAAATATTGCATTGCATTAGTTTTAATTGTATTAGTTTTTAGAATGTTGTAAATATATAGTCTTATAAATAAACATTTTGTGGCTGTTTTTGAAATCCTTCTGTTCCTCCCTGTTTTTTTTTTTGTTTTTTTTTTTCAAAGTTAAAGATTCAATCTCCAGGCTCAAAGATTTTAGATTGACAGGTCAGCAAATTTCCAGTCCCCAACTTTCGAGAGTGTGGGACAATATTCTAATAGATTAAAGAGTTGGTTTGTGAATTTGGCAACATAGTAATTGTGAGTTCAATCCCTGAGCCAGGCAGTATGTACTTGGACTCAGTGGAAACATGACAAGCAATAACTGAGTGATACTAAAAACAAAGAACTAGAAGAGATAAACACAAAGAGACCGGTCTTGAACAAGTCAATTTCTTTGAATCATTCTGTCTGCTCATCTGTGCAGGTCACATTTTATTCAGGTTTTTGATCACACATGCAAATAAGCAAGAGTTTTAAAAGAGCTAGAACCACATAAGTGCTTTGAATAAATTGCAAATGGCAGCTCCAACTGGGCAAGTGAGATATTGTGACCTCTTAGCCTTGGGTAAGTCAGAGTTTCTTGGTCGCCATTCTCCCACCTTCCCACTCCTGATTTCATGAAGAGTACATCTGGGTACAGATTACTTATGAAACATACACTTTCTGAGTGGACATCTCCAACTTGTTTATCTCAGAGTTTATGAGGTACTCTTGTATGAAGCCCCCACAACAGCTGGTGACAAGGAGCCTGCTTGGTTCATCTGCAGGTGATTTGTTCACAGATGAATCTTTGTTGGATTCTGGCAAGGTTGATCCTACTTTGATCAGCCTCACTTTTTCCTCCGAGCTACTCTCATTTCCTGATGACTATAATTCTGCGAAGGGATGCACATTTTTTATGTGATATAGAACTGCATCAACTTACACTGACTGCTGACTCCAGTTATGCAGCACAATTTGAATCTTACAGTATATCTACCTTTTGGGACTTTGACCCAGACAAGATCCACCATCTTGTATCTCTCATTCATCCAGTGGTTCAGGTGGGAGGACAGCATAAATCTTCCCGATTCTGACATTGTGCTTGAATGTATCATGTTTGCTGGGGCTGAGGAAGAGGAAGCATTGTTCTTAGGTGTCACAATATGCCAGTGCACTACTTCCTGGCCACAATGGTCTTTATGGTCCTGTGGCAATCCTAATATGAATGCACAGGCTATCTACTGTTCTCCAACAAGAAGATCAAATTGTTGCATATCTGCTATATACTCATTCACCATCTCTTCCAGGAAAAGTCATTGCGCTACAAATTGGTTGTATGCAACAAATGAGTCTTGAGGTTAGACAGCTATAACGACCCGTTTGATGTACCACAAAAACATCTTCTCCTTTATGTCTAGTTGCTGGTATATGACAACAGTGCCATCTCTCAGGTGCAGCAGCAATATGCACTCAATGTCAGTTCCCTTGCAAAAGTCACATATCATTCCAACGTGTTGAATCCATTATGTAACTGGTTCGTCTGTAGCCATACAACCAGACTCTATAATTATTTTATAGCCAAATATTTTGTCCATGATAAAATGGAAGAAATTTAATCTATCAAAATAGCTTAAGGTAGATAAAAAGCCCAGTCTTGAACAAGTCAAAGACCATGAGTCACTCTGCCACTTGCCTGTGTAGTTCACTTTTTATTCAGGTTTTTGATGATACATGCAAATTAGTGACAGTTGGAAAGAGCAATAACAGTTACTGAACTTGAGGAACCTATTTTCCTGAAAAAACTGTTTTAAGAGAAAGATTTTAAAAATGGCAACTGACAGTAATGCTGTTTGGAAAATGAATGCAAAATGTTTCCTTATAAAGAAAATGGATAATATTACCATTACCATTAGCGGGTAGGGGAACAGATACTAAACTTTGATCCCATCCTGATGATCAAAAGATGAATAAAAATAACTCTAGTTGCACTGGCTGTTCGGTCAATGAATGCTGAATGTTTCCTTATAAGGAAATGGCTAATATTACCATTACCATTCTTTTTCCTTATGATTTCCTTTTGCATATTCTGTCCAACCCATTATTTTTTTTTCATTCTTTCCCATCCTCCCAACCAAGTTTACCCCCTCCTTTATTCAGCTACAGGAAGAGATTCTTTCCAAGCCTCTGTGACCTCTCAGAAGGGAGAGTGAAAATATGCAGCTGACATGATTTCCTTACACAGGAAATAAAAAAAAAATGTAATGAGTTTATAAAAATTCTTGAAAACAAATAATGATATTTAGCCAGTGTTTAAAAAAAAAACAATTTCAAATTTTGATTTTCAAAGTAGGCAAGCCTTTTCCACTTAGGAGTAGCACAATTTTCTTCCCTTGCATTCGGCCTTTGATGTGCTAAGAAAATTTTGTTAGATACAAAATAAAGATCACCGAAGTGTTACATAATATCAGTCCACCTATATGACAGTGAATGCTGGACAATCTCCTCATATATGAAGAAGAAATGTGAAGCAACAGAAATGTGGTTCTACAGAAAGATGCTGGGAATATCATGGACTGAACATGTAAGCAATGACAAAGTTTTTTTTAGAGAAAATATTAAACAAAAAGGATGTTTATAAAGAGATTTCTAGGTCACATGATGAGGAAAGAGGACTTGGAAAATTTGATACACACAGGAAAGATTGAAGGCAAGAAAGACAGATGCCCAGTCCCAATCGCTGCAATCTTAACCCCTTCAAGATAACAAAAAACAAAATTTATTAAAAGTTACAAAGGATGTGGAGAGCCATGATCACTAATGTCCTGAAGGAACACAGCCGTGTTTGGTAAATATTCTTTTGTAAAAGTCATCCGCAGAAGTGTAAAGTAGGAGAGGGAGGGTGAGTTGTGACTTACTGCAGCAACAGCCTTTGGCGAGTTGTCTTTGGAGATGGGAGGTCGTGTCCCAATCGGGTGTTGTGAATCCTGGCTGTTGTGCTATCTGACTGCTGAAGATGTCCCTTTCATGGGCTTTTAGGTCTTCTTCTTAGGCTCAGATCAGCTCGAATTTTTATTTTGTCTCTTTAGGCGGGATTGGGTGCTATTGGGTGAAGATTCTGGATTGTATTTTTTTTTTTGAGTATGTAAGTAAAACAGAAGCTATGTGCAGAGCCAATGCGCAGTTGACAGAATTTTTACTTCAGTCTTGGGTTTCAGAGCATTCACATCCAGCCAGTAGTGGAAATTTATGTAACATGAATCAGAAGATGATTTGATTTTAGGAAAATTATAGCCATCTTATAAACGGCATTTCTTACTCCCTCCTCCTACACTCATACAACATCATCATTCAGTAACCCTCTATTTTGAGTTGCTCTTAGGCCTTTTATTGGGAGAACATTAATAAAAAAAAAAATGTAAATACTCCACAAGAATGTGTAATATGGAAAGTCAAATTGGTGTACAAATTCCAGCTTAGGCCATTGTGCTCATTTTCACAATATCTTGGAAACGTATGAATCCCTCTCTTCTTTCTCCAGTTAGTGATTAATAGCAGAGCAGACTGGGCTCTATATCCTTGGATGGCAAACAGTCTACAACTCCGAATTCAAAAATGTTATGGCATAGAGGTAGCAACCCCACCCGCAGAAAAAAAAAAAATCCTACTTACTCCAAGTCCATAGCAGCAATACCTAGCATGGTGAGGCAGTGGCACTACACTCTACAGAGAAGTCTACAGGATCTACAAGTTCTCCATGCTAAAAAAAAATGGCACAACACAATCTTCTCAATCCTCAACCTCTAATGTAGCCTTGTATCAGAATCAACTATACTTAATAAAAATGTGTGTGTATATATCATTCCTGTCAAACCGTGAATTGAAGGTCGTTCTCAACGGTTTCTCATCCAGTTCCTATCCCACGAACGCAGGTGTTCCTCAAGGCTCCATCCTAGGCCCCACTATTCCTTATCTACATAAATGACCTTCCTGACGCAATAACTTCCCAAGTTGGCATCTATGCGGATGACACCACTATTCCTGCCTCAAAAACAAATCTAGTCTCACTGACAAAACTCACCTGGCCGTGCGCCTCAAAAAGGACCTCCAATCGATTGTGAACTGGGGCAAGAATTGGCTGGTCAACTTCAACGCTTCTAAGACAAAACTGCTCTCTATTAATCACCACAGAGATCCTTCCCTTCCCTCCATTAGACGCTCAACTTCTCGAGAGCAACTCTCTGCGGCTTCTCGGTCTCATGTTAACTGCTGACCTGAGATGGAATAAATACATTGAGTCAATTGCTTCGTCCACCGCAAGGAAAGTTGGCTCCCTGAGCCGCGCCAGGAAGTTTTTCTCCCCGGAGTCGATCCTCCAGATCTACAAATCAACAATTCACCCTTGCATGGAGTATTGCTGCCATATATGGTCTGGTGCCCCTTCTGTTTGCCTCGGGGTTCTTGATAGGCTCCAGAGGCGGATATGCAATGTAGTTGGCCCTGCTCTGGCGTCTCGTCTACAGTCACTTTCTCACAGATGCGCTGTCACCTCCCTCTGTCTGTTCTACAAATACTTTCATGGAAATTGCTCCGAGGAGCTGCATTCGCTGATTCCCAGACATCATGAGTTCAAACGCCATACGAGGCTGGCATCTCGCTCTCACCCCTTCACTGTCAAAAATCCTAAATGTAGCCGTCTCTTCTACTCTAATAGCTTCATGTCTCACACCTCTCGCCTGTGGAACTCCCTTCCCTATTCCTGTTTCCCTGTGAGCTATAATCTCCAGCTATTCAAGTGTAATGTCAATCGACATCTCCAGTTGCCTTGATCTATCCACTACTCTCATCCTTTCTTTTATCACTCCTATCTGATCTTGCTCTAAATTTTCTGTAACCCCTTGCATCCTAGTGGCTTCCCGCCTTGCTTGGGGTGAAGTGCTTAAAAAAAAAAAAAAAAAAAAAAAATATATATATTTGAAAGACTCAATGCACTGATATGTCAGCAAAACATTTGTGATCACAATTTTCACCTGGAAAATACCATTTTATTAAAATGTGAAGATAATTTGTTCAGATGAAGATTGAAATTGCAAAGATCTAAAAATCCTCTGTGATTAATATACAACCAAGTTATTTTAGTTTATCATCAGTTTTTACAAAAACTGAAACAATGTGGGATATGAAAACCTTGTAACAAACAAAAGCAGAGCTGAAATTACTAAGATCTAATTTTTAAAAATGATACATTTAAGGTAAAAAAGACTCAAGCCTTCATATACTTAATGTAAATAACAATTTGCTGAGGATCACAAAGATTACATCAATGTTGCCATGTCTGTCTTAAAAATTTGTTACGTTTAGAGAGTCAACATAAAGTGCCATGATCTGTGAGAACCCAAGTTACTTCAGTCTATCACCAGTTCTTACCAAACTAGTCATAAGAAACAAAAGCAGAGTTAAAATTCGTAAGATCTAGTTTTTAAAAATGATACATTTAAGGTTTAAAAAAAAGACCCAAGCCTTCATATACTTAATTAACTGAGGATCACAAAAACTGTCCAAAGTTACCAGGTCTGTCTTAAAAATTTGTTACGTTTAATAAGTCAACATAAAGTGCTATAGGAGAACTCACTGAGGTTAATATTCAATCAAACTACTTCAGCATACCACTGTTCTTAAACATGTATTGAAACAATTGGCGGGGTGTAGGAAAGAAATTTTCAAACAAATGAATATATTACATTTCAGAGTCAACCTAAAGTACCATGATCTACAAGAATTCCCTGTGGTTAATAAACAACCAAGTTACTTCAGTCTATCACCTGTTCTTACCAAACCAGTGTTGAAACAATGTGGGATATGAAAATCTTATAACAAACAAATTTAATCTAATTTAAAAAAAAAAAAAAAAAAAAAAAGAAAAAAACGACAGAGTTAAGGAAAAACTAAATAAGTCAAAGTGTTCATATAATCATCATTCCTCAGAGCTGTTTTGACTTGAAGGCAGATGGCAACACAATGCGATTTCTCAAATTCAGCAACTTTCTAAATAACTCTTATCAGGCCTGTGCTAAATCGCAAAAGTGCTGCAGGTCTTCTAAGCTTTTATGGGGAATGATTGAATTTTATTGCCAGTTCTTTTAACGTCATTGTTAGCATGCATATGAAAGTATGCTGAATTGCTCTTGAAAGAAAACAGCATTGTTTTTTTATATTTGACGTAAATCACGTTCGGCCGCAATAGTGTAGATTCACTTAAATAAATTAAATAAATTTGCTAAAATAAAATCTTTTATTCTGATTATGCTGTTTGAAAAATTTTTTTCAAATACCATGTATATTTGATTTATTTTTAAAATGCTATTTTTAATGGATCCTCATAGTTGAGTAGATGCTCTGTTTTTATTTATTTATTAAACACCATATTTATTTATTTCCATATACCAGCCTGAATATTAAAGAGATCTTGTTAGAAAAAAATGGGTTTGGTACATTTCGGCATTGCCCATTTGGCATCACCTATTCGGCATCAGAAAGATAATTGGGCGATTCAACATAGCCGTTTAGGCGTCAGACTGTTTCAACATCACTGACTTTGACTAGAGGCAACCTCCAAAAAAAGAATAAAAGCATTGAAAACACCTAATTTCAATATGACTTTATTCATTTAGGGAATTAAGGATCCTATTAAAACACTAATAGAATAATGTAAATTAAAAAATTAATTTACAAATATTGTTATTTAATTCAGGATCTCTCTTTTGCTCGTTGTGTCAAAAATAAGAAAGTATCCATCATGTATCATTTTGTTTCTTCAACATTTCGATAAAATATTTACTTCCATTTAAAACAAAAGGGCTTTGATGACTGAAAAATATCAAGCTGCACCGAAGGAAATATAATATAAAAATACCTCAAGCTACATTTTTTTTTAAATTGGACTATTCAAGCAAATTTGAATATAATGACAAAGTACTAATTTGACTACTAAATGAGAGAGAGAGCAAATTAGACAATAACGACAAAGTCATAATCTCACAACTAATCATCTCTCTGCTGAAAAATTCCTACGCCCAAATGGGTTATGCTGAAACGTCCCATTCCCAGAAAAAATATGCACCCTCCAGCAGGATTTGAACCTGCGTCCCCTAGGAGAAACCATCATTAAATCTGACACGTTTTGATCTCTCGGCCATAAAAAAAAACTGGCCAAAGCAAAGCCCGAATAATGCTTTTGGACACAGTTCCCCTTGAGGAAATCGTCATTAGATCTGACATGCTTTCACCTCTCGGCCATGAAAAACCAACTGGCCAAAGCAAAGCCCAAATAATGCTTTTGGACACAGTTCCCCTTGAGGAAATCGTCATTAGATCTGACATGCTTTCACCTCTTGGCCATGAAAAACCAACTGGCCAAATCAAAGCCCAAATAATACTCTCAAACACAGATGTTTCCCCAATTCTTGAAATATACATTTCTGCTCCATTTCATGTCATAACATAAACAAAAACAATTTTTAGGAATGGATTTTTCATTTATTAGGTAGACATATTTTCTATTTGCTTAAATGTTATTTTTAATGGATACATTTTTATTTATTAGATTAAACAGTATATTTATTTATTTATTTCCATCTACCGACCTGAATAACCAAGAAAACCTCGTTAGAAAAAATATGCACCCTCTGACAGGATTTGAATTTGAACATTATGGTGGCTGAGATTGTTCAAACCCAAATAAAAGGGTTAATTTGTAGTGTAACACCTGTGCTCAGTTCACATTAAAAATTTCCAAAATACTTACATTTATGTGTAATTTTACATGCTCCATTTAAATCAGGCTTGATAAATTTGATAAAATCCACCGTTTTGGAGTTATCGACAGTGAAAGTTCGGATTCATTCATGTTGTTTGTGACAGCCATTACTGTCATTGTTTGTGTACATTTGCTGCAGAAAGCTAAACACGGAAGAATACGGAAAGCTAAGCGTAGACTGATCTTTCTTGTCTAAATTTGTCTCAATTATTGTGCACGAGAACTATTTACATAAACATGCTCAGTTTGCGTAATGATATCTACAGTGATAGCTATTCTGTAGCGAATGTATGCAAACAATGCCAATAATAGCTGCCCAGGACACAAATGAATCCAAACTTTCACTGTTGGTAACTCCAAAATGGTAGATTTTATCAAATTTATCAAGCCAGATTCGAATGTTGCATGTACAATTACACCTAAATGCATGTATTCTGGAAATTTTTAATGAGAACTAAGAGCAGGAGTTACACTGCAAATTAGCCAATAAAGGCCTGGATCATTTCATGCTGATTTTTAAAAGCTAAAAGGTTTTTCTACTTGGAAGACTGTGTTGTAACAATATTCCTACTCTAATTTTGCCTTACACCTGCTTGATGTTTTTTTTGGGTTTTTTTTTACATCAGGTATAAAAAATTCTCTGCTTTGAAATTCAGTCAAAATGCTGATTTTCAAGCCAGACAATCCCTCCCCATTTAGAATATCTGCATAAACGTTTTCCTGCTCTCATTTACACCAATGTGGCCTTGTGCCAGACCGAATTAAATTTATTAAACATTGAGTAAAAAAATCAATTCTGCAGAAATACAAAGGTTAGTTCAGGACTAAACTGTAGTATCTGTTCAATTTCCATCTCTTGTGAGCTGGAACCAGTTATACTTTCTGACCAAAAACCCACATTTTTCATTTTTTTTTTTTTTTTTTTTTTTAAATGTCATTCTTTACAACCATAACACATTGAAACATCTATTCTTGTTCGATCACCAAATTTAAGCAATGGGTGAGCCTGATCAGTACCTAGAAGGGTGACTGCTTGAGATGCTGTAAGTTTCAATAAGAGCTAGAAATGAGAAATCAGAGAGTCAATTTCAACTTTAGCTCATTACATTCACTTTCGTGCAAATACTCTTGGGAAAAATATGAATCCATCTGTCGGGTTACCTCTTCCTAATTTTCAAAACTGCTCGTAGGAGACGTTCTCAGGACTATAAATATTCTGTAATATTTTTCTCATTCTCTTCTCATTTGCTTATTCATCAACATGTAACCTCTTGCGGAGAATGCGTTCCCTTTGGGAAATGTATCAACAATACATACAAACACACATTCACTACAAATACTTTGGACCAAAATGGTTTTCACATTCATTTAACACACACATCTTTGTCACTTGTAAGCCTTTATTGTTAATTTTTTGTACTGGTTATTATACTGGTTCTTGTCCTTCCATTATGTGAACTCACATCCAGAGTTCGCCATTTTGTCATGGGTATCTCAGAAGACGGGGTTATTCCAAATTTCAAACACCCACATTACAAACACCCAAAACAAGTTGGGAAGCACATAAACTGGTCTGCAACATATCTCTTCTACCCCTACCTGTACTAGCAGTACAGATCAGGTCCTATAGCCTTGGTTGGCAGCCGGTCTGCTACCAAAAGTAACAGCAGCCTACTGTGGGAATTCTTCTAGCAAGTCAATCATTAATTGAAAAGAGACATGATCTCCCATGGGTGTGACACACATGACACCTGAAGAGAGAAGGTTCCTTCAGGATGTAGGCGGTCATGACTCTCCACAGATTCCTTTCTTTTATTATCCATGAACTGCCATGATTTCTAAGGAAAAATAGCATAATGGTTTGCCATTACTTTCTCCACAATTTGAATTTGACTGGTTGCTATCCAAGGTTAGAAAGGCCCCACTATACTGCTATTTAGTCCATAAGTTGTTAGAGCCAATAAATGGATTCATACCTTTCCAACTGTCCTGATGGTGTATCACCTTCATGTGTTAGGATGGCTTGTGTGCTTCAACAATCCCCAGAGCTATGTAGGCAGGGGCTTCAGCCCTTAGCAGGTCCAATCAAGCTCAGCAGGCCTGTTGGGTAGAAGCCAGATGAAAGACACGCCATGGTCATCCAGGTTAGAGATTCTGCAGCAAGCTAACAACTTACTCAAAAACTAGCTTGTTACAGAAACCTCAATGATATCTTCAAACAACAGCATGGCCAAGAGTCCTCCAAAAGGGAGCATATGATGTGAGGTGGTGAAAAACCCCACGGAAGGCAGCCAGCACAACATTGGCTGAGCTAAAGAAGGTCACCCAGAACCACATTCATTGGAGAGGTGTTGTTACAGCCCTATGTGCCCCAAGGAATTAAGAGGCATAATAAAAAAAAAAATACCTTTTGAAAGGGCAATTAATGTAAAAGTGAATCTACCACTTGACCACTTGAACCCAGTTTGCTGATTCCACCTTCTATGCCATTCACTGTTATACTATTAGGTTGGTGCAAAAATAATGACGTAATAATGTTGTTTTTTGACGTATTTTTTAACGTCAAAAAACGACATTATTACGTTATTATTTTTACACCAACCTAATACATGCACATTCTTAAATAATAACCTTGAGAAAGAATTGGGTGCAACAAGGGAGGAAAGGAGAAAAAAAGAAAGGCAATAAGAGAGCTCAGAACAAACCAAGTTTACTGGATGGATATCAAGACAATGAATAAAAGATTGAAAGGCATAAAAATTGCATCTGTCAATATTTCCAAGATGAGGAATTATAACTATTTACATTATTCAGTCTGTTGTCCTGATACTTTATTGCCATATTCACAATGTTTCAGCCCCCATATCCTCCGGCCTTCTTCAGGATCTGTCTATAATTCCATGATGTGGTATTGCAACTATTTACACTATTTACATTGTTTGGACTGTTGTCCTGATCCTTACTCCATCCTGAGTATGACGATAAACTACATCCGCATCCTGGGTAAGACAAACTACGTCCAACAGCAAGGCCTCTGATCAGGAGGTTTTGAGGAGCATGGAACCACCTCTAAATTGCTGGTGTTCCCAGGTCCACCCTGACCTGGGGTGGTAGTACCTGTTAGGGTTCCAGCTATGGGCAAATAGTTAACCCCCAAACTGGTGTCATAACACTATGAAAGTGTAAAAATAGATTTTATTACCAGAAATACTTTTTTTTTTTTTAAATTATTGCCGGCAATACATTTTGAAAAAAAAAAAATATTATCAAAAATAGATTTATGAAGGAAAAACATTACCAGCAGCAAAAATTTTGTTGGCATTAAATAACCCATTGAGGTTGATATGCCATAAAACAAAACAAACCAAACAAATATATACTGAGATAGATAGATATAAATAGACTGAGATAGATAGATAGATAGATAGATAGATAGATAGATAGATAGATAGATAGATAAAAAATATTACCAGCAATAAAAATCTTGTTAGCATTAAATAACCCATTGAGGTTGATAAGCCATAAACCAAACCAAACCAAACCAAACCTGATCCTTACTGTCACATTCACAATGTTTCAGTTGTTGTATGCTCTAGCCTTGTTCAGGTAATATTTGTTAGAATTTTGAACTGAACCCATTATTTAGCTGACAGGGGTAGATTGTTCTAATTCCACGTACCATGCTTCTTTTGGATATTTCAGTTTTGGTTAATTCCCTTTAGTAACTCAACTCTGCAAATTTTCATTCCCTTTGCTGTGGTCAGACATTGAAATAATAATAGTGTAATAAACAATCTACTAAATAAATAGTGTTTATTATTTTTGTTGTCAATTCTCAAGAACAAAGAAAATGTATAAATTCACTTTCATATGCTTAGGTTTTATTACAATTCTAATCATCACTTTTTAAAAACAAACACTGCCAAAGAGTGAAGGTAGTTAAAATAAAAGCAATGTCAATGGGAAAACCGTCCTTTTTTACATTCTATCTTATTGCAGGCATGTTTTCCCAGGTTTGCCAAATGTGTTATCAAAATGACATTTTACATCTGTGCAGAATGAATGTGTTTTCATTGTAACTGTGCAGATGCTAACATCATTCAGTAAATAATCCTTTAAAATTAAGCATTTCCCTTATGTCTGAGATGATATACTGTAATTATTTACACTACATCATTCAGGCTATTATGACCCAGCTTTATTGACATATTTACAATGCTTCAACCATTGTATGCTTCAGCCTTCTTCAGGATCTGTCTATATTTCTGAGATGAGGTATTGTAACTGTTTACATTACATCATTTGGACTATTATCCTCAGCTTTATTTCTATATTCACAATGTTTCGGCCTTCTTCAGGTGATATACATTGGAATTTCAAACTGAACTCTTTATTTAGTCCACAGGGAGTAGTTTGTGCAAATTCCATGTGCTGTACCTTTTTTGGATATCTCAGTTTCAGTTGATTCCCCCTGGCAACTTAACTCTCCAAAGTGTTGGTTAAGTGATCCAAAAGTGACTTGACCCAAAGAGTTGCGAGTTGCTGGCCACAGCAGAGGAAACAAAAACTTGGAGATTTGAGTTACTAAAGAGAATTAACTGAAATTGAGTTAACTGTGCAGATAGATGCTGACATCATTCAGTAATTATTCTTTAAAATTAAGCAGTTCCATTATGTCAGATGAGATATTGTAATTATTTATAGTGCATCATTAAGACTATTATCTTGGCTTTATTAACATATTCACAATACTTCAGTTGTTGAATGCTCTGGCCTTCTTCAGGTGATCTACATAAGAATTTCAAACCAAACCCTTTATTTACAACCCCTTTCCACACAGACATAATTACTGCTACTCTATCGCTATTTTCATGGTAAATGTTCTGATAAGCTACATTCCTTACTTCCACCAGTCCAGACATTCACAGATAGGACCTGCCATATCATGTATAGAGGGCTGACTCATCCTCACTCCCTTAATATTCCACTAGTAAGGACATTTCATTCAAGCAACTCCTTCCCCAGAACTGTTATTTTGTGGAACCAACTCCCAAGTTGATGCTTCCCCAACCACTGTAATCTTAACCACTTCTATGTCTAAGCCAATCATAATTTATCCTAAATATCTCTATAATACACACTTCTTACTTTCTCCCTTTATGTCTTTACAACTACCTTATTCAGTGACTCTCTACCTTGGGTGGCTCTTGGGCCTTGTATTCGATGAACAGAAGTATTAAAAAATATTTACATAAGAATCATGAATGGGCCAGTTTGGGCAGGATAAAGGAATGAATGAGAAGGTACAGACATCAGAAGAGTATAATATAACGGATAATCTTCATTGCCAACATCTGTGTCATTTCTCCAAGTACTTCTAATTTCCAAGCTCCTGTCTTGAGGATCCCATCAAAGATTCAAAGGGATAAGGAAGAGAATGAGAAGATACAGGCAAAGGATGAGAGAACAGAAGCATGATAAACTTTGCTATCAACACATTAAATTTTCAAGAATTCAGCTAAAGTAATATTAACTTATGCAAATTTCCAAACATGATGTGCAATTTTTGAAAAAAAAAAAAAAAAAAAAAAAAAAAAAAAAAAAATCACTGTCATTTACTTAACATAGGATTTTAAAAAGTCCCACCCCATCTTGTATATAGGTATTTATCCATACACCCAAATCAGATGTGTTATGGTGACCTGTCTACATTAGAATGAACTCTTCCTCCTTCATGAATACTAACTTACGAGACTTCCTAAGCAAGGCAGTCAGGACACAGTGTAACCTGATAGTTCAGACGGACACTTCTATCTACTGACTAATAACACTATTATTTCGTATATATGTTCTGTTATTTCAATACACTTATTCAACCTACCTTCTTTCTGTGTCCTTCTTTCTGGCCCTTAAAAGGCCACAATATGACAAATCTCTCACTAAACTTGAGCTTGTGTCACATATCCACGACACAAGCTCAAGTTTAGTGGGAGATTTTGGAAGCCATTCAAAAACTGCTCAAGCCACCTCAAGCATTTCTCTTATTGAGGATGTGTCAGCGGCTAGGTAATGACTCTAGCCCTCTCCCAAAGGAGAGGTACTGCCTGGGAGATGGCCTCCTGGACCTTGAGTTAATATTAATCTGAAATTCCACGATTGGGCCTGGTAATATTTACATATTTGCTGATAGCCTCTTGATGAGTGGACTAAACGATTACACAAAGGTTCAGCCATGAAACTCTGAAGTCGGGATGCTGAATATAATATCAGATAAGTGACAAATTTTGTATTTGTATTAATCCTATATATGTTAATATCCTGAAGATTGCATTCAAGCATGAAACAGACTGTCTCTACACAGTGTTGACTTCAATGTCCACTTTTATATTTACATAAATTTTAAAATAAAAAAAATAGTGTCTCATTCTATATGCAGATAGCGTAATAGATATTAGTATCAGTCAGTTATGTGCCATGCGTGATACACGCTTAAGCAATCATGTATCTTTCGATACATGACTGACAAGGCAGATTTTTTTCCCAACTGTGGGTTGTTATTTCTTTCTGCAGTAAACCAGTTGCTATCCAAGGCTATAGAACCAGTCTATCCTGATATTTACTCATAGCTGGGGGTGGAGAAGAAGAGGATTCATACCTTTCCCAAGGGTATTAGCACATAAGTGAATGTAATGGATTCAAATGGAATTCGAAATTGGCTCTCCGATTCCTCAATCCGATCTGCTATCCATTACTCAACAGATTCTCTTTACCTCCCCCATAATCATCTTTCAGAAAAAAGAGTGTATGTGTGTGAATGAGTGAGTGAGTGAGTGAGAGACTGCCAAAAAGTAAAACACATAATTTTAATAGTATTAGAATTACATTTGGGTGGGGGGATAAGTTATGAAACAAGAGGTGTAGAAGTGCCCAGAGGAAATGTTTATGCAGTTACCTTCTCTTTCAGTTATATGTCATGCATGATACACACTTAGGCAATCATGTATCTTTTGATACATGACTGACGAGGCAGATTTTTTTCCCCACAGTAGGTTGCCATTTCTTTCTGCAGTAGACCAGTTGCCACCCAAGGCTATAGAACCCAGTCTCTCCTGCTATTTATCTATAGCTGGTGGGAGAAGAAGAGGATTCATACCTTTCCCAATGGTATTAGCACGTAAGTGAATGTAATTCGAATTCGGCTCTCCAATTCCTCAATCTGACCCACTATCCATTACTCCAACAATATTAACATAGAAAGTGAATTAGGTATGCAGGGTTCAATTCCCAGTCGATTTGGTTTTGTTCACTTCCAGCTGATCCCCTTGGGAAAGGCATGAATCCATCTTCTAGCTATGGGTTAAATAGCAGGGCAGGCTTGACCCTCTTGCCTAGAAGTGGCAACCAGTCTTGGAGAAGGAAAACTGAATTCAAAAACCAGTGTAAAGAGGATTGTGCTCCTACCAGGATATCTTGCCCTAGACGCACCATGACTGTTATGGCTGCAGTACATATGGTTCCTCTACAACCTTATTGGGTTACAGACACACACAGACACAAAGTGCAAAAATTTAACAGATGACCGTGTTACTGTTAGGCTGTTAGTGTTAGCAATATCTGTTTTTAAGTTTGTCCTATTTTATGCATGTAGACAAATTATAAATAATTCGTCGGATCTAATTTTGAACAGGGTACCCTTTTTAGCATTTGATCAGTATGTGGTACGTCTAAAATCTCAATGAAGATTGTTAAATTCTTGAAACCAAAATTACGCATTATCACCGTAGCTACCACCCCCAGAGGCAGGTTTTCCTTATTTGTATTTGCTTTTTTGTAGTAGGGTGGCAAATGGAGGAAGTAAAAAAAAAAAAAAACGATTCTTAATGAAAAGTGGAAAAATACATCTTTCCCTCACTGAGAAGCATTGAGAATTTTTGAAGAACAAAGAGAAAAAAAAAAAAAAAAAAAAAACCACGAAAAAAAAAAAAAAAAAAAAAAACCACGAAAAAAAAAAAAAAAAAAAAAAAAAAAAACTAGGTCAGTTACTGTACGAAGTATTTTAAAATTTTCAGCAAAAAGTAAAAAAAAAAAAAAAAAAAAAAAAAAATCCCTGCCCCAAAACCGCGAACCTCTGTCCACCAGCAGACCGGCTGGGTAAGCTCCTCCCTTTTTTATTCCCATTTAATATCTACCGACATACCACTGCCCCGACCCGACATCAAGTGGTTTAAGTTTTCGGATTCGCAGAAAACTGGTTTCCGCCATTGAATTTTCCTTCCTAAACAGCTGAGAATGACAGGAGAAACCATAACTGGGTCAGCTTCATAAAAACAGGGTCGGTACCCACGGTCATTAGATTTTTTTCATCCCTCCTCATTCCTCTTTTGTAGGCGGGTATGACTGAGCCACACTCTTTCACTGATGCGGTCGGACTTTTTCACTAAAGAGTAAAAAACGAAAACTATTTTTGAACAATTACTAATTATTCTTTAATAAACATTCTAAGGAACGCGTAATGATTATTTTATTAGTATTACACAATAAACTTACTAATGAACCAGGAAAACTGACTAACGAAATAGGAATGACTATATTACTCGTGAATAAACTGACAATCTTGGAATGACTATTATTACTCATGCATGAAAACTGACTAACGAACTAGGAATTACGATTATTTCTTAATAAGCTGACTAACGAACTAGGAGTGACTATTTCTCATGAATAAGCTGACAAAGGAGAGAGTAATGACTATTTACACAATAAACTAACAAACTAAGAATGACATAATCGTTTATAAACTGACTAATGAATGAAAATAAAGTGATTAATGAACGATTTACAATGGTCAATATCATCATAGATCATTACCCAATCGAACAGAATTTAAATACACTAGGATAAAATGTGTTAGTTAAGCAATGATCAGTTTGTTAATCATATTTCCCTGTCGGAAATTATATTCTTCCACTGGCTCCACTAAACACGAAATGTCTTACCGTGGAGCAATGCCCAGTAAACTTGTCTGGTAAAAGAAAGGTTACTTTAATTCTCTCTGAATGACATCTTTATTGCTTCACAGCAATGAATGGAGCCATGAACGTGTTTCATAAAACATTTTATTTATTAGGTTGGTGCAAAAATAATGTCATTTTCTCACACATGTTACTATGTGAGAAAACGACATTATTTTTGTGCCAACCTAATATTTGCATTATTTACAGCCGGAGTAATATCCTCATCTGTTGTTACAGTGCTTAGACTGCTGTGCTCTCGAACATTCCTCAAAAGTGTCTGTTGATTAGGATAACCTTCAGAGAATTTCAGACTGAACAATTTAATCTACTCATATAAATAAATTCTTCCCTTTCCACTTTTTTATATCTAGGGATACTTCGTCTTATTGGTCAGTTATTACTGGGTTATGTACGTAACATTGTGGTTATCGATCCAGATAGTAGAAGTTGCGTTCAGAGTTCAAATTCCAGCCAAAGCTGTTGCATTAACTTTCGCAAAAATACTCTGGGAAAGGTATGTGTTGCAAAAATTGGTTGGAAGCACACACAGAAAAACAAAGGTAGGACGAGTCCAATAGGTATACTCGGCAAAACAAATCCACACTTCTTGTCTCGATTTCCAATACGCCACTACCCCATCCGGAAGGACAATCTCAACACCTGATAAATAAGCATACCCTGCTTTTATACACCTGACCCAGCCAACACACAGCCAATGAGCGCCCAGAACCAGCCAATAAAAATGGCTACAAGCGACACCACAACCATTAGCACGAAGTGCTGTCAGATTCACCGTCCGACGTTCGTCGATTCGCCGTCTCCACACTCCTTTGCAAAACATAGACGCGACTCTGGCCCTTTTGGGTCGCCGAGATAAGTCACCACGACAGTATGAATTTATTTCTTCTCCATCCAGTTAGCGGTTAATAGTAGGGCAGAATGTGCTCACTAGCCTTGGTTGGTAGCCTATTTAGTAGAAAGAGAACTCTGAACTGAGAAACAGACGTAGGTGCTGTCAACCGGACCCCATAAAAACCTACAGAAACCACTGCAACAATGTAGCAACGAGTAGCAGTGTAGCTAGTCTGGTGCCCTTTACCCAACAGCAGAATATACTGAACTTACCTACATACAGCTATTGTTAACCACGTTTCCACTGACATTAATCCAACTGGGTTCGCCTATGGCTCAATTCACTGCTATCTGGCTACTGAACAGGAGTAGAAGTTTATCCTTTGTTTCCTGTTTGGGTTTCCAGTTCCTTAAAGTCTTCTCACAAGGCTGGATTATCTTTTAGTCTAGTATAAGCTGCAGCCTAGAGCCCAGGGGCCGGATTATTCTTTATGCTAGTATTGGCTGCAGGCTAGGACCCCTCAAGCTTTTATAACGCCATGATTTTATTTGTCTATATTTCTGATATGAGGTATTATGTACACTATTTACATTCGGACTATTGTCCTCATCTTTGTTGCCAAGTTTATTACAACGTTTCGGCCGTTGTACGCTCGGCCTTCTTCAGCAAAAATTGCACTGGTATGGGCACTGGTAAAAATGGTTGCTGAAGACATTAGGTTTATAATACCCAGAAATTCATACACAGATGTCCTCAAGGACACATGGCACAGTGGATAAAGGCATTAGTTAGATACAGTGACAGGACCCAAAGAGTGATTACCTGGTTAAGGCTGTGGAGAACTTGGAGAGGGGAATTAACAGGGGATAGCTGACATCCATTAGACATGGCACATGGAACTAGAACAGTCTACCCCAGTGAGCGAAATAAAGGGTTCAGTTTGACATTCCAACCACCTGAAGAAGGCCAGAGCATACAACAGCCGAAACGTTGTAATAAATATGGCGACAAAGATGATGACAATAGTCTGAATAATGTAAATAGTGGCCATGATTTTAATTGTCTAGATGTTATAACTTCTAATTTGTTTTGTGAATTGAAATGATATAAATATGACAAATTCGTGTTTATTTTGATTGTTTTGTGATTACAATGTTGGTTATCAAAAATATTTTTTTCTTTTTTAATACTGTTATGTTGAAATAAATATATGCCGATTTGTTTTGCAATAAATAGCAAAATAGTGGTATTTCTTAATATTTTTATTGACAAATGAGCTATTCTGGTTTATTTAATTGCAAGAAATTTACTTCAAGCTATGTCACTGAAATATAACACGAGTAAAAAATATTCAAGACAGGTACAGGTTAGTTGGAGGGCAGCTCCATTTCAGGATGGGGGCATAATTTTATTAGCCTAGGGGCCCCAAAAAAGTTATAATCTGGCTCAGCCTTTGTGTCTTATTGGCATCATCACCTTGCTTGGGGTGATATAGGAAACAAAGTTTGCGTTCTTATTTCTTGATGTAGCATTTATCTTTCCTTGTAAGCATGCAGCATGACTTTCCCCAGCTTTCAGTGCGCACAAACAAGATTGAGGATCAGAATGCAATGTGGGGATAACCCTTGCCCAGTCGGTGGAAAACTTGGGTGAGGGTTACATTGTATGTTTACAGTTGCTCCTATGACTGATGATATAACTAAACTAACATAGAATGATTTAAAGTTTCACAAGATGAGATGTATTGGGGATTTGTTCTATATACAAAAAGCTAAGCTTATCAATAATTGCTTGCCAGGTAGAACTGGTCAGCAAGCTCGTCTCACAAAGTATTACTACCTATGGTTCCAGGGTACGGTATATATGTACAAGTTTAAGTTTAATGATTACGGTTAGAAAGAAAAAAAATCTAACAAATGCCCATCCCCGACAAGCTGTTAGTTTTTAGTTTGGTTTTTTATCAAGCAAGACGGGAAGCCACCAACATGCAAGGGGTTACAGAGAGTTGAAGCTAGAGCAAATAGGAGTGATAGAGGAAAGGATGAAGAGAAGGATAGAGGATAGATCAGGGCATCTGGAGACATCGATTGACATTACATTTGAATAGTTGCAGATTATAGCTATCAGGGAAACAGGAAGAGGGGAGGGACTTCCATAGGCAAGAGGTGCAAGACATGAAGTTATTAGAGTAGTAGAGACGTTTACATTTAACAGTTTCAACAATGAAAGATTGTGAGTGAGATGCCAGCCTAGTAGAATGCTTAAATTCATGAAGTTTGGGAACCAGCGAAAGCAGCTCATCGGAGCAGTTAACATAAAAGTATTTGTAAAAAAGACAGAGGGAAGCAACGACATGTCTGTGAGAGAGTGACTGCAGATGAGATGCCAGATCAGGGCCAATTACGTTGCATATCCGTCTCTGGATCTTATCAAAAACCTTGAGACAAACATAAGGGGCACCAGACCATATATGGCAACAATACTCCATGCAAGGGTGAATGGCTGATTTGTAGATTTGAAAGATCAACTCCGGTGAGAAAAAAAATGTTAGCTATATATCATGTTTTTTTTTTAAAATACTATTCAGAAATATTGTATACTCAGAAGTTCAGAAAATTCGCCAACATGTGAAAATTCTCACCAGAAGAAAAAAAGGGTAGAAAGTTGAAAATAATTATCACTGGATATCAGAACAGAACGGGTTTCAATGATTTGACAGGATCAACAAATGATCACACTTAGTATCATTGTGGTAAGTACATTAATGGTAATATAACCGTTTCCCTACTAGGAAACGTTTGGCATTCATTGACTGCTTTCAGCTGAAATTTATAAAAGGAAGGATGAAGAAAGATATGACCAAAAGTACAGATTATTTTGTTCCAAACACTTTGAAATGTTTGTATCACAGATTCCAGCGCGAATGTCAAGCAGTACACGACAGAATGTTGTTCCCAAATTTCTGGCACAGTGAATTGCGTTATGGTACTCTTTTTCTCAGAGACAATGCCCAACTGACCCCACTATACTGGGCAGTTGACAAAATCAAAAAACAAACAACACATATGCACGAAATGAAAAATATAAAATGGCGACAATTTACTCATTGCCCTATATATTGGATTGGTGCATATTATCAGGCGTTTTTGTAGGCGAGTTAATATAATAATCTCTATCTATAAAAGGCAGGATGTGTGTGTGTAACGAATGCACGGCCGCAATTTTCGACGGATTTGCACCAAAATGTACATGCATAAAGTTAGCGGGAAGGCCAAGAACGACTTTGATTTTCCCAACTCCCATCAATAGTGGAAATAATCGATTTTTCATGCTTCTACGGCAGTTTTCATGTAGTTTGTGGCCATTTTCTACTGGCCAGAGTGAGAGCCTATAGCTGGCTGCCACGAATAGGCAGGAAGATTCTATTGGCCAGCGCGAGAGCCAACAGCTGACTTGACACGAATGTTAACTAGCATGCTAGCATGCAAAAAAAAAAAAAAAAAAAAAAAAAAAAAAATCGATAGCTGCATTCGTCACAAGTGGGAAAAATTTAAATCTGCATGGCACTTTACTCCAATTGACTCATTCGCTTGCTTAAACTCAACGTTGATTCTGATTCCGCAGAACTGGGTTGAATGTGAAAAAGTATTTGTTGTTAACATTCTTTTTTCATTCGGCTTTTCCAGTTACAAGTCCTTTTTTAAAGCTGATCATTTTGTGTTCATTTTGTTTAGTTCTTTTTTTGTAACAGATTTAATGTTTAGTATAGAGCTTAGAAAAAATTTGCAGTGTGAGATAGGCAAGAAGTAAGGCATGTAGCAACATCAGCACGGCAAAGGGCATTCCTTTAAAGTCAAGGAAGGGCAAAAATATTTTAACTCAAGTGATAGCGATTGATGTATGAGTCACGATTTTTGAATCAAGCACGGGCAACGCCGAGCCATGCTGCTAGTAAATTATAATAATAATATAATTAAATAAAAATTGCCATTTTGTTTACTTTTTTTTTAAATAAAAATATGATTTTATTTTCAGATCATAAAAATGTGTGTTGACAATCATACACTTTGGAATAATCATTTAAAAATGTTGAATTTTTGAAAAAAGTTGAATTGTTGTTTCTTTTTTTCCTAATAAATATTGTTTAAAAACGCCTGATAATTATGCACCAATCATATATTTTTATTATGAGATTATAATAAAATATGTAGACAACAAATTTTCCACAATTATCATGGCACGAAAAAAATAACTCACCCACCTCCACCCTCTGAGCTTACTTTTCTATACTTACTCTTTTTGAGTAGGTACACGTTTACTTATCTCTCAGTTGTGTTTCTGTCTTTGGGCAGAGTACTCTCAGTTGTTTTTCTGTTTTTGGGCAGAGTATGCTCAGGGGCTTCTCCGTCAAAGGACAGACAGGAACTGAGGAAAATAATACTGAAGAGGTGCCCAGCCCTGGGGAACAGCTGCCCGAAGCCACGCCTTCCCATTGCACCAGAGGGAGGGATTGGTGCTCACACCAAGGCCAGTGCAACCGACGGTTGCAAAGAATGAGGGGAATTTTTGTTCCTGTCCTGGGTGTACACACTCAAGTCCCCACCTAAAAATAGACCTTGTGTCACATCTCGTCCTAGTAGGGGGGAAAGAGTAAATACTTACTTTTCTTTTTAGCGCAGATCTGACATTTAATTGGTTAATCAAGACATACCCGCAAGTCTATTTTTAATCCTGACCTTATGTCCCCACCCCAACCTTTAACTTTCAGAAAAGCCGTAACACTTTGTTTTTAAATTTGCTTAAAAATCATTTAATCACCAGTTACTTACCATTGCCTGAAGAAGTACAATCAAAATATTGAAACATAAAAGCTTTTGCATAGCGATTTCAACATGTTTTTATTATAACCTCTTATAATAAAAATAATAATATATTGCTCTACTTTGTATTGAGCACTTTTTTAAAAAGTAAATGTATGAACAGTTTTACTCCATCTGTTCTTTCTCTCATTTGGAGATTATATATTATATATACATATATGATCTCCAAATGACAAAGAACAGATGGAGTAAAATTCCACTATTCGTAGAATTTACTTTTTAAAAAAGTAAAAAAAAAGTTAAAATAAATAAAAATATATATTATATATATATATATATATATATATATATATATATATATATATAGGTTGGTGCAAAAATAATGATGTAATAATGTCGTTTTTTGACGTTATTACGTCATTATTTTTGCGCCAACCTAATATAAAGATATTTTTGTAGGTACAAAATCTAATGATTGAAATAAAAGTATAAAACTTAATATTGCGAGACATATTAAAAACGGGCGAAGCAACTGGTTTCGCTCCCGCTCTTCAGGCTTCAAGCTTTATATATAATGTTTTTGTGGTAAAAATACATTGATTTAGAAATTCTTGCATAAATCAAATAATTGTTGAATTTTAATGACACTTTCAGGACTTCACAAATAAATGAAATTATCTTAGAAATGTTTCTTTTTGATAAAATCTTGTTAAAGTTTTTTTTTCCACATGTCTTACCCTCCATATTTAATCGTATGAAACTTTGAGAAATACATTTTTGTAGGGCTTGTTTATATTAGTTATAAGGAGAAGTCTTTGGAGAATTTGAATCAATTTTTTTGTTTTTATAAAACAGGGTTCTCAAAGAAAATCTACTCTGAACTGTAAAATAAAAAATGCCATAAAGATATTATTTAATTAATTGCTTTTATGACACAAAAGTCTTAAGAAATGTTTTCTTTTAATTAATAATGAATTTTTTACAAGAATTGTTTTCATTTTTTTAATTTTAATTCTAATTAAAAAAGGCCTCAAACTTGATAAAAACAGGGTTTTATCATCGAAATGTTTATATTATTAAGAGGAAAGATCAAAGTATTATTTTATTAAAATTTTTAAACCTTTCTCGCACATTCAAAATTTTGGTTAAAAATCTTTTTATTTTTTTTTTGTGTCAGAAAGTGGGCCAAACATTTATATGGGAAATGTCGCATATTTTTTTGTGGTAAAGGACACATTGCTTTGAAAATTCCTTCAAGAATCAAATAATCGAAATTTTCAGGATTTATTCATAAATGAATGAAATTATTTCAGATTTTTTTTTGTTTTTTTAAGTCTGTTAATCCCCACTTACTTAATTTTATGAAATTTCAAGAAATAAAAATTCCAGGATTTTGTATTTATATTAGTTAAAAGCAGGACTCCCTGGAGAATATAATTCACCAATTTGTTTTTGTCAAACAGAAACTTCTTTTCATTTTTATAAAATTTTAATTAAAAAATAAGTTTTAAATCTTTTAAAATTCTGTATTAATTTCAGTGGTTTTGATGATATTGTTGTTAAGTGAAAACTATATTTACTAATCATAAATGGAAAAGCTTAATACAAATCATCAAAAACCAATATTTTTTAAAATAAATTTTGAGTTTTCTTTATTACTACATAAATGTGCCATTTTTTGTAAATATGGGTGACCATACATGACATTAGTGATGATTATACTAAATTTAAAGCCAAAATTTCTAAAATTTAATAAAATAGATTGTGGAGAATATTTTCCTAAATTTTTAAGATCACTGAGTACTTAAAAATTAAATAAAAAATGATTACATCATTTTATTCAATTATGTTTTACAGATAAAGTCTCTGTAAAACAACATTATTAGATCTATTATCACCTTATCAAACACATAAACATGGCTACTGTAGGTTATTGACTGGTTAAAAACTACATTTCTGAAATATTTTAAACTTAAAGTAAATAATGTTTCAAATCAGATTAATAATACTTTAAATCAGCTAATATTACTTAAATAAAGTTTTAAAAAGTACATTTTATTTTTGAAATATTTTTAATAAAGAGAATTACATTGCGATAAAAGACTACTAAAAATCAACTCTAATCACCTATTTTAGCAAAAAAAAAAAGAAAGAAAAAAAAAAATCTTTCCAGTTAATTTAAATTAGTTTTTGAAATAAAGTATTTTACTTATTGCAAATATTAAATTTAATCTATTAGCTTGAAATTAAAACTAAAATAAAAGCCTCAAGAAAAATTTTTTCATTTTTAAAAATTAAATTTTAAATCTTAGGTATTGCATTTATTGTGAAGGTTTCTAATTAAAATTATATTTCATAAATTCTCATGATTTCTGGGTAATTAAAAAATTTATATAAAAATTATGCTCACATTATATTCATCAAGTAATTTTTGCGCATATATTCCCCATAGAAAAAATTAGTTAAATTTCCCAAACATCAGGCTATAAATAGATAGCCCGATGTTTGATATCAATACATGCCATAAAACACTCACTGCTGTGTTAAAAAATGCTTTTTCTGCAATATTTTAAACTAAAAGTAATATTTCAAATCAGATGAAGTGAAAGTCTTTAAATCAGTTAATGTCTAAATAAAATTTCAGAAAAGTATTTTTTAAATATTTTTTTAATAAAGAGAATTTTCTTGTGCTGAGTGAATTGTAATTATAGCTAAAAATCAGCGATTTAAAAAAAAAAAAAAAATTTAAAAACTCATTCCAATCAATTTAAATTCGTTTTGAAATACAGTGAAATATTTTGCTAATTGGAAATATTAAATTTAATCCATTAGCTTGAAATGAAACCAAAAAAAAAAAAATAAAAAATCTTCAAGAAAGATTTTCATTTTTTTAAATTCATTTTTTAAAATCTTAGGTATTGCCTTTTCTTTTTAATAAAACTCAATGCGTGAAATTATAGAAGGAAGAATTGAAACAAACGCTGGTTACAATTTTACATCAAGAAATGCTCTAAAAAGATACATAGACACTTAAAATTTAATTTTTGGGCATCCAATGATTGATGAATCTGAGTAACCGACAATATTCAGATTTCTATCGCTTTTAGCTTTATTTTTTTTATCGGGACTTTTTTTTTTTTTTGCATTTGGATGGCGAAAGTTAAGCAGTCCCTGTATCTTCAGCATTTCTTGATGTAAAATTCTAACAGGGATTTTTGTTGTATTTCTTCCCTGCCTGTTACACACAAGATGCCATTGATAAAACTAGTCTGAAGAAGTCCTTTCAAGGAACAAAACACGTAACGTAAGTTTGTTTTTTTTTCCCAGTTTTATCATTTTTTTTTAATTAATTAATCATCTGTTTTTAGTCCAATATATTATGGTGGGGGAATATGATAAATAAATTAAATTTCTATATATCAGAACAAGGTCAGGCAATAACTGAAATGCAAGAAATTCTGTGTAACTAGTTTTGTCCCCTAAAAGTATGTACCTCCATGAGATCACTAAAAGAGAGCATAGCAAAACAAAGACACCAAACTTGACAAAAACTTTATCATTTAAATGTTTATGTTATTATTAAGAGGAAAGATCAAAGTATTTTTGGGGTATTTTTTTTTACATTTTTTTAATCATTCCTAGCATGTCCAAAATTTTCGTTAAAAATCTTGTTTTTTTCGAGTCAGCAAAATTGACAGATAATCATGTCAACCATTTTTTCCATTTTATAAAATAAAAATCTCAGTTTGAAATTCTTTTAAAAATCAATTATTTCAAAACTTATTTTAAGAAAATCAGAAATTATAATGTTTATTTAAAATTTTTGAAACAAGTTTTACTTAGTTTCTGCACAAAAAAGATGTAGTTTGAAAATAAAACAAAGCAGGTCATAACATTTCACGTCACTTGAGAGATGACAAATGACAATTTCAAGACGTATTGACAGCTTATGTGAGGGTAATTTATTCTATGGAAGGAGAGAAGTGAAATTATTTAGATTTAAGTGAACAAATTATTTACCTCGTTATTTTTAAGGAAAACTTTCACCGCTCTAATTTTTTTTTTCCACTTAGCTTTCACCTTTATGTTTACGATGCTTAATGGAAAATATTTTATAAGAAATAGACTGTTGAGAGTGAGATTAAATTTCATAAGAAAGGTATCTAATTAATTTATAGGTACCTTTCTTATGAAATTTTATCAGAAGTGTACATGAAATACTATAATTTTATGTACATTTATTACATTTTACTGTGTTATTTGTATTTCCATTCATTTTATTATTAATTTTGATATTTCATTCATGGAAAAATGTCATAACTAAAATTAATATAAAAATGAAATCATATAAATTTCATAAGATGATACTGATACTTTTAGGTACTCTTCTCAGTTGAAATTGAAAAATCAAATTAACATGTGTTTCACAAATATAAAGGCCTTAACAGTGGAGAACAATGCTTAACTCAAATAACACAACTTAATTGTATTCTTGTTGGTCTTCCATACTTTATAATTACAGCTGTATTATAAACACAAAATTACATTTCTTAATTACTGCGGGTCTTCTGATTAATCAAAACGATACAATTTACAATGCGCTAAAAACAGATCTATCTCAAAAGGACATTTACGAAACTGAATGCAGCTTTTAACTAATATTTTAACAACTTAAATATAAAAATCTATTATAATTAAAGAAATAACAAATAATTGTATTAAAAATTCATTTTTCATCAAAAAAATTTATTGCTTTCAGAAAATATTGTGACATTGTCCATATTCATAAAAAAAAAACTAAAAGCAAATATAAAAGCATTTGAAACTAAATAATATCTTTGTTTTATTGAGTTTTATGTTACTACAATTAAGAGCTGATTTTCAGGTGGAGGTAGTGGTGGTGGAGGGGAGTGTTCGAATTAAAAAAAAAAAAATAACAAAACATTATTTGCATTCCTCAAAGCCTTGTGCTTTTATTGTAATCACTATTAGGTTGGTGCAAAAATAATGACGTAATAATAATGTCGTTTTTTGACGTATTTGTTAAGGTCAAAAAACGACATTACGTCATTATTTTTGCACCAACCTAATAGATTCGGTCGAATTTCTAGAGTTTTCATAAAATTAGTTGGGGGGGGGGGTAATAAATGTAAAAAAAAAAAAAAAAAATTTCTGCCATGACTTTAATAAAAAAAAACAAAAACAAAAAAACAACAAAACAATAATTTCCAATCCATCATCTATGAATAATAATAGTTTCTGAAAGTTTCATTTAGGGCCTTAGGCTGACAATTATTTTTATTTTTTTTTTTTACAAGATTTTCCAAATTATTATTAATGTCATACAAAAAAAAACGTGCTAAAAATTTATAAATTTGTTTACTTTACTAGTTCTCATAAAAAGGTACATACCTAAAAGGACTTCATTGGATTAATAAATTAAAAGAACACCAGAGTTGACTAGTTTTTTTTTAGTCCGATTAAGTCCTTTAAGGGGACGGAATACGCTACACAGAATTTTTTTTTTATTTGCCATTCATTGCTTAATTAATGTGCAAGCCGAGACGCAATACAGTTTAAAAAATAAAAATAGGCGTCTATTTTTAAAAAGTGTGTCCACTAAAAAAGTAAATCATAACGTTGTTTTTTTTTTTTTTATTATTATACACACACGAGAGAGATAGAGAGAGAGAGACAGAAAATAAAAGGACATTATTTTTCTCACAATCGTTTGGGGTTTAAATTTATTTTAAAGATGTTCGTTTTATTTATCTTTTTTCTTTTTAATATTTGAGCCTAAAATACGGGATTTCAGAGACAATCCATTTCATCCTAAGTGGCTGTAAAAAAAATCAAGTCTCTTCGGACTAAAAATATATATATAAAAGAAAAGAAGATAAAATCAAACAAGATTTAACATAAAAAGGAAAGGGAGTGAGCAAAAGAAACAAGTGGCTGTGTGCGCGCGTGAGTTGATCAAAGTGAGGTCATTAAGGAGAAAAAGACAACGCCGACTTGAAAAGCAGGAGGAAGAAGTCGATGGTGGCGGAGAAAGGCAGGGATTGAATCGAAGCAAGAAGATCGACTTTTATATGACGACATTTGATATCAGCATTCACAAAGCAACCAGAAGTAAATTCAATAAATATGGAGTCCAAGTAAAAAGAAAGAGGGAGAAAAAAAAAAAAAGCGTCGCTGTTCAGCGAGGAACAGGTTTCATTGCTAATTCCTTGAGTGACTGTAGAAACGGAGATAATTGCTATTCCACCATATTGGAATAAATCCCCAAAATGGCTCTAAACGAATAGAGAGGAAATCCCTTTAAATGGAAGAAAGTAGAAGCGAAAAGAGTAGGAGATAAGAGAAAGAGCAGATATAAAAAGGCAAATAAAGAAAAAGAGAGTTATATATATATATATATATATAATAAAATGTACAAAACCAACTGCAAAAACAAAATTGAAACACAGATAATGTAAAGCAGGAGGCACAGTGGAGAGTAATTGGTAGCGGCTCGAATTGAGGAATTCCAGTCGAATCCATTACATTCACTCAAGTGCTAATAATACCCATGAGAAAGGTATGAATCCTCTTTTTCTTTCCCCAGCTATGGGTAAATAGCAGGGCAGACTAGCTTCTATAACCTTGGATGGCAACTGATCTACCGCGGAAAGAAATGGCAACCTAATGCGGGAAAAAAATCTGCCTCATCAGTCATGTATCAAAAGATACATTATTGCCTAAGCATGTATCATGCATGGCACATAACTGACTGAAAACAGGAGAGAAAACGGAATTAAAATATAAAAAAAAAAAAAACAGAAAATATAAAAATAGATTGTTAAGGAAAAAAACCCAAAAAAACATATTCGTCCTTGCTTTGAATATTGCTGCCACATCAGGTCTGGTGCTCCTGCTATATATTTAGAGATTCTTGATAAAAATCCCCAAAAGAATCTGCAATGTTTCAATGCAATGAATCCCTTTTCCATTGCTATAATATAGCTTCCCACTGCATTTTCTTTAAATACTTTCATGGTAATTGTTCTGATGACCTTTCTGCTATGGTACCTTGATCTATGAATTTAAGCACAGTACTAGAATGGTGGCAAAGTTTCATCATTGGACAATTAAAATGGCTAGATGTAACCGTAAGTTCTATGCTAACAGTTTCTTCTCTTGCATTTCTTGCTTTTGGAGCTCTCTTCCAGTTTCTCTGTGCCTTTTAAATACTTTCATAGTAATTGTTCTGATGAACTTTCAACTATGGTACCTAGACTTTATGAATTTAAGAACAGTGCTCGATTGGTGGCAATGTCTCGTCATTTTACAGTTAAAATGGCTAGATGTAACTGTAACTTCTGTGCTAACAGTTTCTTCTCTTACACTTTTCATTTGGGGAACTCCCTTTTGGCTTTTTGCTTCCTAGTCAAGTTTAAATGCAATGTCAATCATTATCCTGTCTTCTTAACTTTTGTTCTTTTATTGTCTTTTTAGGGGTTATCCCACTTGCCTCTGCCAAAAGCGCTTGCTAGGGGGTGCTCTTTAAGCCTATAAAAATAGAATCGTATTCTCCCTCACTTTAGCTCTTTTCAGCCAAAAAAAATAAAATAAAACATAAAATGAATTACTGAAGAGGCAAAAAGGAAAAACCCAAAAAGGGAGAAAAAAAAAATAGGAAAAACAGAAAGAAGCAATAAAAAAAAGTTTGAACTAATTATATGAGGGGTGCTGAAAAGTCCTCAGTCTGACCAACTTCCTACAATCTAACCAAAAATTAGGCAGGACAACTTTTTTGTTGGGCTGAGGACTTTTTTAGCATTTCTTGACTCATCTCAACAAAATGGAAATTGCATAGAATCAATGTTATTTAGTTACATTTTTAATTAAATACTATTTTGTCAATCATGATTTTTTTCCCCTGTTCCAGTAATAAATCACTTACATTTCTCATGGGATACATCAAAGGCGTTGCCCAGCCAAAGAAGAAATTCTGTTTTGTTTTTGTGCACTGCCATAAAGTTAGTTGTGCAATCTTCTAACTATTGTATATGAGAAACTGTTATGTTGCTAATTCACTCAGATCCTTTGCAAATATATATGCATATGATACCAAAGTGTATGTGTGCACCTCCAAAGTTCTTGATGACAAATGCCTGGCAGCTGATTTCTCCTCTGAGCTATCTCTCATGGGGAAAAAAAGATTGGCTGGTATCATTTTGTACATTCAAAACTAATCTAGTAACATTTCACCACCATTGACACCAATCCTGATAAGTTGTCAAAACCCCCAAAGAGGCTTCTTGCCTCGAATGACTACTGGGTCTAAAAATCATTCATGATTGCAAAGGCAACACATATATTTGTGTCATCACAAAAGATGCTGGAAGAATAGTCAGTTCCTTATATCCTTCCAGAAAATACCTAACAAGAGTCAGATCAAGCTAAGAATGGAGTATTGCTGCCATATCCGAGTTAGTACCTGTCCATTCATCATTGTTCAGCTTCAACAGAGTTCAAAAGCAATTACGTGGCCTTGTGGCAATGAATTATTCTCTACCTTATCCTACAAATGAAATGTCATTAGCCTGTCACTGCTCTATCATTATTACGATGGAAGATGTTTAGAAAAATTATATTCCTTAGACCCCGCCAGTTCAGACTTTCACAGCTAGGACCTGCTATGCCATGTTCATGGTGGCAAGCCATCCTCATTTCCTCTGTATTCCATTGATAAGGAGGAAGTTCCACTCAGACAGCTTCTTTCTAAGAACTGTTACTTTGTGGAACAGACTCCCGAGGGGATGTTTCCCTGAGAGCTACAGTCTTGGGTTTTTTTAAGTTTAGGGTCAATCAATAACTATCTAACACAGGTCCTCATAAAATATGAATTTCTTACACCCCTCTCTCTTAGTAATCCTCTACTATGAGTGGCTCTTGGGCCTTGTATTGAGTGGGCTAATAGTGTGTATATGCATTTGTGTGTGTGTGTTTATTTATATATATATATATATATATATATATATATATATATATATATATATATATATATATATATATATAAGGATAATTAGGAAAAACCTTAAATTTCTTAGTCAGTGATAAAATTATTTTGATAAATATAAGCATATTCATTGAAATAAATTTATTACCAAATATGGATTTTTAAGTTTTTTCCTAATTGTTCTTATAATTTGCTTTGTATCATACATTGAGCTCTCATATAGACAAAATGTCCTCTTTGGAATAATCCCTATCAATTACAATTATATACATATATATATATATATATATATATATATATATATATATATATATATATATATATATACACACACATATATATTATATGATAGATAGTAATATCAAAAATACATAAAAGAAAAAAAAAAATGATCGAAAAAAAAAATATAAGCAATTAATTACTGAAGAGTGGATGGACAGGTCCACTTATGAAACCATGGAGTCAGGATTTCAATCAGCTAAGTGATAAAATTTTACTTATATTAATCCTATATACGAGTAGATAAATTCACCTATCGTCTGGTTCACAATCCTCTCATGTTCAGTCCATAGTATCCTCAGCATCCTTCTGTAAAACCTCATTTCTGTTGCTTCAAATATCTTCATCTTTGAGGAAATTGTCCAGTATTCACTGCCATATAACAATTTTTACTTATTAAATCCCAAAAAAACTATTCATGTTACCATATATATATTTTAGGTTGGTGCAAAAATAATGTCGTTTTGCTTTTGAAGTTGAACGTCAAAAACGACATTATTTTTTGCACCAACCTTATATATTAATCAATTCATCCCAAGCAAAACAATAATGCCACTAAGACACCTGCGATTACTGAGACTGAAAGAGAATAAAGATTGTGATTGATTTCTATGACTTATCAACCCTGTTCAGATTATTAAAATCCAGAAAATATTTTTAGATTCTAAGAATTTTGTTGGGAGATACAATGACTTGGCAATACATGTCTTACTAATTAACTCATAGCTGAGAGGGAAAGTTGGATTTATACCTTTCCCAAGAGTTGTCCATTACACCACCAGCACATCCAAGCTTACAGCACCTGGTATTCCTAAGTCATTACCCATCTAAGTAGTCACTAGGCTAAGTGTTGATTAACTTCAGTGATTGTACAAAAACTGCTGTTTCAATGTAATATGGCCATAAGCCTAAACAAAAGGTGAGATCCCATGACCATAGCAAAATTTTAGAAGCAAAGAACTTAAATGAGTTTCAGGTAAAAATCATGTTAACCAATCTTTTGCTAAATGAAAGGTGAGATCCTGTTGTGTTGTGGGGTCTGGCAAGACAACACTTAACTCGACAGAATCAGCCATGATAGTAGTATTCAATGTTCAGCTAGACAAGTCACTGCAATCATATCTCTTTCTCTTTCCCAACAATTACACAGGACTACTTATCATGAATGAATCAGTCCATTCATGATATTAAAGAGGGTAACTGGATCTTACCAAAACAGATCCCCTGACCATCGTAAAAATTGTAGAAGCAAAGAACGTAGATGAGTGTGTACCAGTTTCAGGTAAAAATCATGTTAACGAATCTTTTGCTGAATGAAAGGTGAGATCCTTTTGTAATCTATCACATGTACACAATACAAGTAATAACAGAAAGACTTCAATATAAAATTATAAAGTATTTAATTACCAAATGTAATTAAAATACATTAACAACAAAGAAGTAAAGAGTGAACGGAAAGATTATTGATTACTTATCAGTTAATACACGACTACATAGAACTGCTAAGAGTACAAAGCACAAATTCGTCTTGAAACACACAACATTCGACTTTAACGTCCAGGTTAACACAATAGTGAAACACATAATTGTAACCAGCAGTCAGTGGTATGATATCTCTATTTATAGTAAATGGTGGTCTACATTTCCGTTGTTTAGAGATTCATTTTCAAACTCTGGTGTCAGCAGTGACACGTTTCATTCATATATGACAGATCCCATGACCATAGCAAAATTGTAGAAGCAAAGAACCTAGATGAGTTTCAGGTAAAAATCATGTTAATGAATCTTTGGCTAAATGAAAGGTGAGACCCCATGACCATAGAAAAATTGTAGACACAAAGAACCTAGATGATTCTTTGATGAAAAATATCTTAGCTGAAAAGATATTGTTGGATGTATGTGTTGCAGAGTGACCATCTTACTAGTAGTGTGGATAATGTTTTGTGGCTTGATTGAATGAAGGATTCATATTAAAGATATGAAAATAAATATGGGGTACAGTGAAAACTATAATAGAAAAAGAAAATCAAATGAAATGGTTAATTTGAACATACGAGAAAAACCTTGATTAAGGCTCGGAGACTGTAATTGGTAGGTATTGAAACCCATATTCCTAATTTAAAAAAGGTGGGTACATGACAATGTTCAAATGCCCGAGTGAGCAAAAATTATCTAAATATTTTCCTATTCACCTAAAACACATGTATTTCTTATTATTTAACCCTGCTTTAGAAAAAATAAAGTTAAATATATCTATGGGTTCATATAGCAGGCATTAGCTAACCAGCTCAGGGCATTTAGGTTTTATCAAGACATTTTTCTTTGCTTATATGACAATTCCAGTGCCTATAGACTTTACAAACAAAAAAGGTTTGTAGGGACATTATTAATAAATAAAAATAAAAATATAAATTAATAAATATAATAAAAAATAAAATAAAACAAATAACATCAAAACTTTGCTTTAAAAAAAACAAAAAAAATAAAACCTAAATAATGAATGTTCTCCCATCATGCACCAGAAAGCTTTCCTGCCTGAAAACATACTTTGTGCCAGAAAACACCAAACTTACTCTCTTCATTATGGACCCGTGAAGGATCAAGACATCCATCTCCTCAGCACCTTGCTTGTCCTAAGGTGAAGTGACTTTCTTCCTCTATTACATGCAACCTTAGAACACACACAACTAAAATGCAAGCACAGCAGTACACAAAAATAAATAAAATTATATGATTTTAATGTATGATGTTTTTTTATTCCTGTGAACATGTGGCTATTCCTGCTGGTAAAAGAGAAGATGACTTACCTCATGTGGCAAAAGTGAGCACGTAACACGACTGGCATGCAAAATGAGTAAAGGAAAGGAAAAAGAAATATGGCCAATCTGACACCTTAATTTAAGAAAGACACTGTTTGGAGCTAGGAAAATTCGCCAGAGAGATTGGTTGTATGCAAATTGGGAATTGGCGAGAGTGGTTGGGCATATGCAAATTTTTTTGCAAAGGTCAGCTTAGCATAAAAACACCACGCAAAAGAGAATAGATAGTACACTCATGGTACTGCTCTCCTGGAGAGACTTTGTCAGTTGGGAAAGCGATTACTTGGGTCAGTTTCACACAATAGAAGTAATCCCACAGGTTCACACCTACGTTCACTGGGAAAGATGTCCTAGTCTGTCAGTAAGGCTTATAACATGACAGAGATACATAACTGCTTTTTGCCGAATTTAAAAGAATGGTGTTGAACTAAAAAACAAAGAAACTGACTTAAAAGAAAGAATGGAAACTAAAGTTGTTGAAATGATTGAATTGTCAGAGTAAAAAGCCTGTAAGGAAATAAATTCTTGTATGGAGATTATCGTTGGCTCCAGCTACAAAAAAAAAAAAAAAAAAAAAAAAAGAGAAAGAAAAAGAAAGCTGGAATTGCCAACAATAAATAGTTGTTTATCATTATCAAAATGGACTTGTGATTTGAATTCATTTTCAGCTAAAAGGTTTACTATGGGCCTGTTGATTTATCCAATTTGACAGGTAAACACAACACCAGTTGCAACATAGCAGAGAACAGATTATAGCTGGTGTGGTAGTGTTGAGTTCAATCTGGATTAGGAATGGTATTTACCAAGCTCCACACAAAGCAGGATGTGGCACAAGACCAGTTTTTATATGGGGGGAATCTAAGCTTGGGCAAAAATTTCCTGTGGACCCTGCATACATGGGGTTCTGTTTGTCTACCTCCCCAGACAATAGACTGCCCATTGGCAGAACCATGTCTAAGTTCCTCTCTGCAGGCAGAGAGTTCATCAAGTCACCTGCGAGCCTGGTAGTGAACTCCAATGGACTCCTACAAATGATTTCCTAAACCTAGCTTAGATGTGGCACAAAGTCAAAAGTATGGAGCACCCAGTAAGGGTCTAACTCGCTACTTAATCATAATTTTTCTAGCAAGACAAGTTTGCTAACCATTACATCATACCAAGGTGACCAAACGTGATTTTCTAATCACAGGCACAGAGTACAAAGGCATTGGTTAGATCCAGTGACAGGACCCAAAGAGTTGTGAGTTCAATACCTGGTTAAGGCAGTGGAGAACTTGGAGAGGTGAATTAACGGGAAATAACTGATAACTGACATCCATTGTTCTTAAGGACACATGGCACAGTGGATAAAGGCATTGGTCAGAAATAAGACCATTTAATAAAATAGCTCCCAAATCTTTTTATTTTACTGGGAGATTTCAACTGCCAAAATGAAATATGGGGAAGCAAAGAGACAAACGAAAAAGGTCAGATTATAGAAAACATCATAAACAAAACAAACATTGCTTCTACAACAATGAGATGAATACAATACCTGCATCCGGCAAGAGGATCATATTCAGCAACAGATCTACGTGATTTAACCATATAGATGGACTACACGTGGAGCGTGCATGACAATATTTGTTGAAGCGACCACTTTCCAACCATCTTAGAAAATACAGGTCCTCAACTTGATGAGAAAATACCACAGTGGAATCTAAAAATGGCTAACTGGATTCAATTTCAAAAACAATGTAAAAACTAATACCAGAAGGAAATATTAATAATGAAGATCACTTGATATACTTCACCAAAACACTCATATCTACAGCTGAAGAGAATATATCAAAATCATCTACTCCTACAAAATACTACAAACCCTGGTTTGACAAGAAATGCTTAAAGGCTATCCAGACATGCCATGCTACCCTTACAACATTTAATTTAAATCCCATTAAAGAAAACCTAAACTTATTTTAAAAACAGCAGTCAAGGCTCAATGAACTATCAAGGAATCTAAAACAACCACATGGAAAAATTATATATTTAAAAAATAAACTCTAAAAATAAGTCAAAAACCATATAGAACATAATGAAAAAGATAGCTGGCAAGAATAATAGCATTCCAATAAAACATTTCATAAAAAGCAACACAAAGATCACAAACAGAAAAGATATAGTTAACATCTTAGCAGACAATTTTTCACAGAATTCTGCCTCAAAAGAATCAAACTGAAGAATTTAAAAAATCAGAAAAACTCAATTTCAGCTCTAAAAATACAAAAAGCTATAATCAACCTTTCAAAGAACTCAACAAATCACTTACCAAAACCCACAATGCAGCATTTGGTTCTAATGATGTTTCTTATAAATTCTTGAAGCAACTATCTCAAGTATCCTCTGAATATCTTCAATATCTATAAGATATGCTTCAGCGGAAAAGTTCTAAATCTTTGGAAACAAGCCATAATAATACACATACCCAAACTCAGTAAAGACTCCAATGAAGAAACAAACGTCCACACACCTAAAACTGATTCGCCAAATCCATCAAATCATAAACCTTTAACAAGCTGTATTTATAAAGTATTAGAAAGGATGATCAATGACAGGTTGACATGGTACCTTGAATCGAAAAATTTAATATCAAAATTACAATCAGGTTTCATGAACAAAAGTACAACTGACCATTTGATCAGACTAGAGACCTTCATAAGAGAGGTATTTATTAAAAAGGAGCACCTGGTTGCAGTTTCCTTTGACTTGGAAAAGGTCTAGACACCACATGGAGACATGGAGTCATGAGAGGCCTTCAAGACCTCAGATTGAAAGGCAGAATGCTACTCTTTATTCAAAACTTCCTAGAAAATCAGAACTTTAAAATATGCATAGAAACCACTTTCTCTGACTTAAGAGCTGGAAAATGGTGTGCCCCAAGGAAGCATCCTGTCAGTAATCCTATTCAATATCCAAACTAAGAACATTATTAAAAGCGTCATTCCTGGAATTGATTGCTCACTGTATGTGGATGATTTTTTAATATATTGCCGAACAAAACATGTTCACCTCACAGAGTGAAAATTGCACTTGTGTTTAAATAAGATCAGCAAATAGACTGAAGAAAAATGCTTTGCGATTTTCCCAAACCAAAACAAAGTGTGTGCATTTCTGCAACCATCACAAAATGCACAATCATCAGTGTCTAACGCTGAATGGAAAGAAAATACCAATAACAGATAAATTTTGGGGCATTATAGTTAAAAATGTAACAAGGCAGTCAACCTACTCTGATTGGGGAACTGATAACAAATCACTTCTAAAAATTTACAGAACTTAACTATGGTTGTTTTATCTATCGTGCCACAAAATATACATACCTCAAAAAAAAAAAAAAAAAAAAAAAAAAATATATCAAGAGCCGAGACTCACACTGAGCACTTTCAGCATGTCTCCAGTGGAAAGTCTATATATAGAAGCAAATGAAGCCCTTTTATCATTGAGGAGACAAAAGTTAGCATATATATTACAAAATTATCATCGTGCCCATCATATCCTGCTTATGACTGTGCATTTAAAACACAGTACAAAACACTCTTTGAGAAAAAGCTCAATGCCATTAAACCCTTCAGTCTCCATATTGGAGAGCTTACCAGTAAAATTAAAATGGACCCTAGTCACATACAGCAATCAATAATTTCCAAAACCCCACCCTGGCAATTGAAACACCCAAGTTTCATACATGATTTGGCAAAATGTTCAAAGAACAGAACAAACCAAATAATATTTCAAGATGCATTTGAAAACATAAAAGACCATTATTCAGGCTATAAATCTATATATACAGATGAATCTAAAGATGAAGAGACAGTGGGAAGTGCTTCCATCAATGGCAGCAAAGAATAGACAAAGAGACTGCTAAGGACGGCATCAATTTACACTGCCAAGTTAACAGCCATTGATCTGGTATTGAACGTAATCAAAAACAGCAGATCAAACAAATTCATATGTACAGACTCAAAATGCTCACTTTAAGCAATACAAAATAAAAATATGAGAAATCTAATTTGTAACACAAAAACAATTATCTTCTGTTGGGTACCGAGTCATGTTGGCATTAGTGGAAATGAAGTGTATAAAGCTGTCAAAGATCACTAAACACTATCAAAACAAACACCAAAATTCCATACACCAATCTGAAAGCAATAATTAATACATTTATAAAAAAAAAAAAAAAGCAAATGGCAAACTCTCTGGGATAAATGCATTAACAATAAACCAACGATCAAGACCTACCAGAATTACAGAAAAGTGAGAAAGGAGGAAGTAACTCTTGCTCAACTCCACATAGGCCACACATACACAAGACACTCATATCTGCTTATAGGAGAAGATCTTCCTCCATTTTGTGTTGGCTGTCATGCACCATTTACAGTGGAACATATTGATAAAATGCCTTCATCTTGTCTGGTGAATAAGAGGTCAACACTACAACCATCACATCTCCAAGAAACATATACCTCCTTCCTTCCCTTCCTACTTTGTTGAACTATCTTAAAACACAACTTCCGTTAATCTTGTTTTACATTTCATTTTTCAGTTGATTCGTGGAAGAACTTTTGAATCTATTCATTGTTTTGAAAATGCCAGGCCTGACAAAGCAAAATCAAATTTTATCAGCCTTGCAAAATAGAATATTACCATGGCTTTCTGAAGTCTTCGATTTGTTAATTATTAATTGCTCTGTTTATGACATTGAGCTCTCAGGATTTATAGCCTCTCTGGAATTATCTATACAGATTACCAATTAACTTTATCATTATACACACACACACACATATATATTTTAAGATATCTTATTGTTATACATTATTTAAATAGACACAAATATTTAAGTAAATGTTCTGTTTATAATAAACAGTATTAATAACATTTACTGGACTGAACACCTGAGAAATTTTCATGGAAAATATTTGTCCTCCGACAAGAATCAAACCTGTATCCTACATGGAACTGTCATATAGCCTGACGTGCTATACCAGTTTAGCTACAGAGAAGTGTCTGGTTAGCAAGGTCAATTTTACTGCTTTTAATTGTTAATACTATTTATTATAAACAGAGCAATAACTTAAATAATTGTGTCTATATAAATAATGTAAAACAATAAAATATCTTAAAATAATTATCAGACTTTGTCCATTTCGTAGTGTGACATCATTTATTTACGTTTAGATACACTTCCAACAGATATTATCATTTGAGGGAAATCATGGAAAATTGTAGTTTAAATATATATATATATATAACAGGATTTGGCATTAAATAACCCACAGGGTTGATATGCCAGAAAACCTACCTAAGCAAAATTTGACTTCGGTCGCTTTGCCACTGCCATAAAGTTGCCTCTCTGTGACTTTTCTATAAATACTTTGATGGTAATTGTTCGGATTAACTTTTTGCTATGGTACCTAGACTTTATGAATTTAAATATAGTATTAGATTGACAGCAAGTTTTCATCAATGCACAGTTGAATTGGCGAGATGTAAGCATAATTTCTATGTTGAGTGAGAAAATTTTTCTTTACACAATCTATCTTACATATCTATAAATCTACCATTCGTCCATGCTTAGAATATTGCAGCAACGTATGATCCATTGCCCCTGCTATTTACCTTGAGCTCACTTTCCCACTACCATAATGTTGCCTCTTTTCTATAAATACTTTCATGATAATTGTTTGGATGAACTCTTTGCTATGGTACATAGACTTTTTGAATTTAAGCGCAGTACTAGATTGGCACCGAGATCTCCTCAATTTACAGTTGAGCTGAGCTGACTAGATGTAACCATAAATTCTATGCTAAGTTTTTCTCGCACCTCTAGCTTGTGGAACTCCCTTGCAGCTTCATGCTTTCCCGACAACTATAATTTGCAAATGTCAATCACTATCAACTGTCCTCCTGATTACTCTTTCTTCCTGCTCATTATTAATGTTTCTGTTCTAAATTCTTCCATACCTTATAATCCTATGTGTGTCTTAGTGGCTTTACTGCCTTGGATGGGATGATACAGATTAAAAAAAGAGAGTTAATGGATTGTTTGGCAATATTCTTCATGGATGAGTTCATAAATTCTTTCACATTTTCTGGTGTTTTGTTGGTGATTAGTTACTCTTTGAATTCTCTTTGTCTTAGACCAATACTTGAGTGGACTTGAAACATTCATCCCACGGAAAAACCTGCGTATATAACCCAAATGGTTGGTTGTTTTTGTTTAGCAGTATATCGACCTCTATGAGTTATTTAATATTGAAATCTAAATATTTTGCACACAATTTTGTTGGGAGGGGGAGGGGATAATAATGATTTTAGTGATACAAGTCTTACTAATTAGCCTATAGTTGAGGGGGAAGAGGTGGATTCATACCTTTCCCCAGGGTATTTGTGTGTAAATGAATATAACGAAGCAAATTGGAATTTGAACTCTGCTCTGCGATTAACAATTCTGAGCACATCCAAGCTTACAGCATCTGGTATTCCCAAGCTGTCACCCATCTAGATACTGACCAAGCTGGATGTTGCTTAAGTTCACTGATCGTTCGGGAACCAGTGTTTCAATGTGACATTGATATAAGCCATAAATCCCAAAGAATGTTTGCCAAAATGCTTATAAAGTATTTTGAGGTGCTCAGTTACATATCTGCCACAGATTTGACACAATCACATTCCATGTATGTGTCAGCCATCATAAAGTTCGCAGAGCCATTCCAGTATAATAGGACAAAATTTTAGATACTAACTAAATAAAATGAGTTAATGAAGCCTATTGGAAGATTGACTCAGTAGGTAATGAGTGTAAGCAGCATTCTCATTTCCACTGAGCAGGACATTTCATAAAAATGGTCAGAATATTGCTTGGTGGTATGAAACTAACAGTTACCATTATGTATTTATTCCTATGTCCATGCAACCTATAAACTCTCTGATACTGAGTATTCTCCCCTCATAAACATAGTAAATTTTAATATATATATATATATATATATATATATATATATATATATATAAGAAATTAAGTGGGCACTTTGACATGGTGTAATGGTTAGCAAGCTCATCCCATTAGATCAGTTATGCCTGAGTAGTGAATTTGATCAACATTGGTGCTCCATACTTTTTGCCTTATGCCACATCCAAGTTACACTTAGTAAATTACTAGGGCACCTCAAGGTGGTATAATGGTCATCAAGCCTGTCTCACTAGAACAATTATGACTGAGTAGTCAATTTGATCCTCACTGGGTGCTCCATACTTTAAACCTTGTGCCACATCCAAGCTACGCTTAGTAAATTACTAAGGCACCTTGATGTGGTGTAATGGTTGTCTCACTAGAACAATTATGACTGAGTAGTGAGTTTGATCCTCACTGGGTGCTCCACACTGTCAGTCTTATGTTATAATTAAATTATCCTTAGAAAATTACTACATAAGGAATTAATGGATTTTATTTTTAATATGACATTGTTTCTAATTATTCATAATATTTACACTATTTACATTGTTCGGACTATTGTCCTCATCTTTATTGCCATATTCACAACGTTTCGGCCATTGTAGGCTCTGGGCTTCTTCAGGTGATATACATTGGAATTTCAAACTGAACCCTTTATTTTGCTTACTTGGGTAAAGTGTTCTAGTTCCGCATGTCATGCCTTTTCAAGATACCTCAATTTCAGTTATTTCCCTTTAGTAACTCAGCTCTCCAAGTTTTTGTTCACCCCTGCAGTGACCTGGTATTGAACTCACAACTCTTTTGGGTTATGCACACCAAGTTTCCTGCTTTTTGATGGCTTTAGAGGTGGTGATTACTGAAAGACATGTCATAACATCCCATTTCTTTCAACAGGGTTTTCAGCTGAATATGGCTGCTACACCAAGGTGATGAAAACAGTTGTGAAGCTCTGGATAGACCTTGCATGTGATGGAAAGCCATATGTATTTCACCAGGGCTCTGTACCTGCTTACAAAGTTATGACCCAAGATTAGGTGGCAGTTAATCTGCACATGAAACATGTGGACACCTAACTTGCCACACCTAAATCTCCTTGACTATTGACCGATTGTTGAATGGGAGACTCATCAACATTTCCACAATATGACCTAATTCTCTGAAATCTGTTGTTACCCGAGTAATGTCCAATATCAATACAGACTAGGTGATGTATGCATGTTAACAATTATGGTCCCACATTAACACCATCTTTAGAGATGAAGGTGGTTACATCAAATAAACATGTCATTCAACCATCACTGCATCTGTGTAACAAGATTTATATCAATAAATTAAGTTATAAAATACTGAGACTTTTGTTAGTCCATTAAAAGTTTTATTATTTAACATACAAAATATTCCAACTATTTTAAAAACAATTTCATGTTTAAAATAACAAATACTTATTTAATAAAAATGCAACATTGTTTTTTTGCAAATTTTTTCTTTATCTATACAAGAAACCAGTTCCTAGTTCGTTCTGTGTTTTCAAGAAGTAAAAATAGATCAAAAGGCCAAATGCTTCAAAAAAGTTGAAATTTGGCTCCAGAAAGAAATATTCATGCATGGTCAGTTGTATGTTATATGCTCAAGAGTAAGAAATCCTAAGAATTTATTCTTTGCTGTCAAAAAGGAAAAAAAGAAATTTTCTCAAAAAATATTCTTTACCATCAACACTGTTTCTTTTTTTTTTTTTTGTATATTTTTTCTTTATCTATACACTGGAAACAGAAACTAATTCCACTTTGTCATTCTTAGATGTACTGGTAACCAAAACTCCTTCATGTTACCTTACATCGATTTATCGTAAACTAACGTTTTCTGGTTTATATATTCAATGAGATGCATTTTGCCTTAACAAGCAGAAAATTAATTTCATTGGGACCCTAACACATAAAGCTCTAATGGTTTGTTCAAAATCAAAATTAGATGAAGAAATAAAAAAGATCAGTAAGACTTAATCTAATAATGGGTAACCTTTAGATGTAATTAGGTCAGTTAATAAGAAAATATCTGATTTTTCTGAAACTAAACCTAGTATGCCCAATTTATTTTCGTTTGCCTTGGTAAGTGAGAAATTCGCCAAACAAATTACCTCTTCAGTAGAGTATTGTTACTTCTCTTCTAGTGTGTGTGTGTGTTGTGTTTTCTACTAAATCTGTTTTGGTGTCTACCCGAAAGGAGGTTCTACCCCCCCCCCCCAACCACATTAATAATGTTATCATTTTAAAAGTAGTTGCAGTGTCGACTACATAGGTAGAACAACCCAATGTTTAGATGCTAGAATACAGCAGAATATTTCCCGAAAAATCAGGAATGGAACATGCCAACTAAAGAACCACAGCACATCAAAATATTTTGGAAGCAAATTTAATGATTTTGGTTGAAAATCTTGAACTTCCACCTGATTGGATCTTCTAACAAGATAATGATCTTAAGCACACTGTGCTAAATCTACAAAGAAAAGGCTTGCTGAAAATAATGTAAATATCCTAAAATGGCCAGTCAGTCCCCAGATTTAAACCCAATCGAGAATCTGTGGTGTTATTTGAAAATTCAAATCCAATCAAGAGGTCCAACAAACATCATGGATCTGAAAACCATATGTGAAGAAGAATGGAATAAAATACCAATTAAAATTTGCAAATCATTAATTGAGAACTACAAGAAGAGATTGGGTTGCTGTTGAAGTGAATAATGGCTATTCTACAAAGTATTAAATGAAATTTATGTATTCTTTTATTATTGTACGAATATTTTTTTTACCCATTAAAATGGATAAATGGGATTTATTTCGATGAAATCAATTTTTTTTTGTTTCCTATGTATAATTAGTTATTATGCATTTGTATACAGTTAATTAAATGAAAATTATGTTTATTCATTAGTTTGAAATACAATAAATTAAAAATTTCTAAGTGTATGAATATTTGTTCCTCCCCCCCACTAATATGTGGGAGTGTATATATATATATATATATATATATATATATACACACACACACACTCAAGTATAGGATTGGTGTATACAGAATAAATTCCAATAACCAACAATTACTATTCTTAAAAGAGTCCTCAATACAGAGTAAAGCAAATATAATTATTTATTTAAAAATTATAAACATAAATATGTTATAAAATCACTACAAAAATAGCCATTTTGTTTCAACACCTCTGGTGTCTTTATAAGAAACTAGAGGTGTTGAAACAAAATGGCTATTTTTGTAGTGATTTTATAACATATTTATGTTATGATTTTTAAATAAATAATTATATATATATATATATATATATATTTCAACTTCAAAATATTTCTCTTTTTGCTTCAGTTTCATCAGAAGGCCTACTAATATTGTGTGTGTGTGTGTGTGTGTGTGTGCATATATATTTTCATTCACAGAAGTGTCATAAAAGACCAAGGGAAATTCTTTAAAAAATTTTTATTCTGTATTTTTGATCTTTTCCTTGATTTCCAGTTCATATTTAAACAGGAATTGTCCATTGTCTGAGTCCCTTCAGCCTTTATAAGCTACTAACAGGCTTCACCCACTCACTATTGCTTAACAAAGTAAGATATATTCACTACTTGTAATATTTGAAACAAAAATTTTAATTGAACACTTCATTCATAAATTGGCTTGTTATAGTTAAAAAAAAGTTTTACAAATAGATGCCAACTTGTTGAAGGCCAAGTAAAATGCAAATCTCAAACACTTTTCTGCACTATATAAAATAATATTCCTAAACAGAACTATTTTTGATATGAAAATCAAAACAATCCTTGAATAAAAGAACACTAATGAAGGACAATTAATTAATGAAATATACTTTTTAAAATCAATATACAAATTAGTTAAACCTGAAGTGTGATATCACCTAGAAATAGATAACATATAATACAGATATTAAGCTTTTAGTGTATAAATTACTATAAATTACTATCTGACCTTGTGTTACATCTCATTCTCATGGGGGAATGAGTAAACACCACGTATAAATTACTATAATATTTTTAAACAACTATTTTTGATATGAAAATCAAAACAATCCTCAAGTAAATACCGTGTAAATTCCTCTTTGGAGGGATTTTAATGCAGGCTTATCATCTCTCAGTTGCGTCTCTGTCCTTGGACAGAGTGCATTCAGGGGCTGTCAAAGGACAGAGGGGCCATTGAGGAAAATCATACTAAAGAGGTGCCCAGCTCTGAGGAACAGCTGCCCGAGGCTGTGCCTTCCCATTGCACCAGAGGGAGGGATTGGTGCACACACTGAGGCCTGTGCAACCAACAGTTGCGGGAGTTAAGGGGAATTTTTGTTCCTGTCCTGGGTGTACACACTTGGGTCCCCACCTAAAAATAGATCTTGTGTCACATCTTGTCCTAGTGGGGTAGATACTACATGTATAAATTACTATCACGTAGAGTTAGGGCTTTTTAACCCCAGAATTCATTGGATAATTGTGCTCCAATTTCACATTTATTCATATAGATTCCATAATATAGGTTTTACTTAATTAGTTATTATGTTTCTCTAACTTTTCAAATATTGAATGTATAACTAATTCTAATTTCTATTTTCCCATCTTTATACTATATAAATTTTTCATATAAATTGTCCCCTGTCACCCATGAAATAAAAATAATTGTTTGTATGGAAAACAAAGATCTGTGTGCATCACATCATCTTTAAATTAAGTGGCAGCAGAATTATCATTAAACTTTTAAGAGGTAAGTTTAAACATTAATTCAATACTCAAATGCAGCGATCAATTTTGAGTTCTTCTGTAGCTTATTGATGCCTATCCCATCTACTCCTCCCTAGTTGTGAAGATGGCCAAACCAAGGGTCCTCCACAGGAGCTAGCTTAAGTGCCACCCAATTGGGCAGCTTTTAAGGTATTAGGTTGGTGGAAAAATAATGACGTAATAATGTCGTTTTTTGACGTATTTTTTAACGTCAAAAAACGACATGATTATGTCATTATTTTTCCACCAACCTAATAGTTTATAATAAAATGTGCACTGCAATTTTGGATACAAAAGGAAAATAAGAGTAACTCTCTCTGAACCATGAAAGCAACAATAATAGCTAGTATAATATTAATATATATTTTTAACCTCGCATAGTCTGGCAACCCTGAATCTGAGCTCACCGAAATCATTTTCTGTGCCAAACTTTTCTAGGGCTTTTGAATGAGCTATGAATCTTTGAAATTGAACCGGTGGGGAGTAGAGGAGAAACACATGCACAAAATTAGCAAAGTTTTGTTTGTTGTCTTTCATTATTTTCTAATATTGCATCTGCACATGATAGTTTTTATTATTGTCACTATTTTTTTTTTTTATTTATTAAATATATTTAGTTTGTTTTTAAATTTGATAACATTTTATTGATGTTGAGTTGTTTGAATTTTTTGCTTAATGCTTCTCACATTTGTAGTCATATTTTTTTATTTTACAGTTTATGCAATATTTTTGTGGTATTGACAAGGATTTGTTGGATTTCTTTATTTTCTATATTAGTTGGGGACATGCATTTTAAAATGGACTATTATCAGATAAATAGCATATCAATCTGTGTGATAATGTAGTGTTTGTGTAACCAATGTATGTGTTGTCTGAATTATTATTATTAGAAGAACATTCTCCAAGTGGGTAATGAATTTATAAATAACATTGGTTTATTAAAAGGTTTTACTTTTTTGTTGTTTGGTTGACGGTGATTACATTGGAGGTTTTCAGCTTTATGTAATAAGTGATGCATTTAATTTGTTTGTTTTTGACATTAAGTAATTATGTATCTATGTATTAGGTTACTTACAAATTATCTGCCATCCTGGGTAAGATGATAAACTACATCTGACAGCAAGGCCTTTGATTAGGAGGTTTTGAAGAGTATGGAACCACCTCTTAATTGCTGGTGTTCCCAGGGCCATCGTGGCTTGGGGTGGTAACACCTGTTAGGGTCCTAGATATGGGCAAATAGTTAAGCCACCAAAAGAGGTCAAAACACTATGAAAGTATAAAAATAGATTTTAATACCAGCAATACAAATCTTGTTGTCATTAAATAACCAATTGAGGTGTTGATATGCCATAAGACAAAACAAACCAAATTATTTGTCTCATTATGGTTACTGTAGAATAGTTTTATGGCATTTTTGTTTTTTTTCCATTATCATTTTTTATTTTTACATTATCATTATTTTTTTTTTTTACATTATCATTATTTGTATTGTTAGATTTATTTTTTCTAAATTTAGTTTAACTTGTTTATCAATTATGTGGTTAGAAAAATTATTGTTAATTAGTGATTAGTTTAAATTTTTGAATTGATTTAGAAATATGATGACCATTTTTATCATGGAATAGTGCCTTTTCCCAACTCTTGAAATACAGATAGCGGCTCAGTTTCATATCCTAACATAAACAAAGCAATTTCTAATGAAATAATGGATTTTTTATTTATTAATCTGACAATTTTTATTACTTATTGCTTTTAAAGATACTATTCAACTTTGCTTGACAAGTGAAACACTGCTTTAGACCTCTTGGTCTCAAATTATCTGATATGGCAGACCGGCATTTTTTTTCTCAGTGTGTCACGTACCTGTAATATTTTTGTGGTAATATTAATTTGTATACACTCAGATTTTTTTGTAAAATGCTGCTTAAATGAAGGTTGTTAGTTTATGAGAAAGATACTTGAGTAAAATGTTTTTCAAATTTGTAAAAAAAAAAAAAAAAAAAAAAAAAAAATGCTGAAATAAAGTCAGTCAAAGACATTGCTCAAAAGGGATGCATTTTTTTTTTTTTTTTAACCAACCAAGAAGGTAATTCTTGAAATTAATTATTGAGTTGTTACTTAAAAAAAATACAATGAGGTTTATTTTGATATTATTGTTGTTCCTATTGAAAAAAAAATTTGTTAAAGTCATCCCAGTAGCTCTGGTGAATCTGCCAACCTTCTTAGTTTCAACCTTTAAATAAGTGGACCTTTTTTAAAAGAATATGTATTGTTTGAACCTTTTCCGAAAGGAAATTGAGTTGTTTGTACCTTTTCTGAAAGGAAATTGCATCATTTGTACCTTTTCCAAAAGGAATTGTATCGTTTGAAACTTCTCAAAAGATTTTTAGACTGTTGAAAGTATGTAAGTAGATGAAAGTTGAAAAAAAATTTATCTAAGCTTTTATGAGCCTAACATTCTAATTATTGAACTAGTTATCTTGCCTTAATAATAAGGTGCACAAAAGGAATATTTTGTGCAATCTTATTTGCCCATTTTTTATTCTGTTTGTTAATGTCTTATGAATAAATGTAATTTTCATTCAAGTTTCACTAGATTTCAAGTCTTGTTTGTTGCATTTCTGCCTTACCAATAATTGGGAAAAGAGAGGTGAAATTCTCCCTTCTCCAACTCGATCCTATAAAAAATCCTTTTATATCTGAAAGAATACTCTGTAAGGTGATGTAAGCGTTCTGAAAGCAAAGGAAGTATTTGTCACAGATTACTTACACAACACAAAGAAGAATCACTGTAAGTACAGACCCGAATATCGGGGGCAGAAAGAAATGCTGAAAACTCGATTTGCCGATACTATCTCAAATCACAATGCGTGTCACCAGTCAGAAAAATAACTCGCTCTCTAACAAACGCTGTAGCCAAAAATGCCTGAATTTTCCACTCTCGAATCAAGAACGCCAACTGATTTTATCGGCAGAACCTATTTTTTTCATTTGCCGACAGCTGGGATAGGATGTTCAGTAATTTGCATATCAAAATACTTTTATAGCGACTCTTGCAAGAGACTTGTTTTTTTTAATTCGAATATTCCATTTTCAACATGTTATACGGAATACATGCCCTTCTGTTTGGTAAGTAATTTTCTTTTTTGCCACTTTTTCTGTCGTAGAATAGACGCGACGCGCTGTCGCTTGGTTTGACGAGGTAAGTCGCCGTTTTCTTTGCTACACTCCCCACCGATCTCACTATCACAAATCTAACAACCTGGAGCAGGTCTCTTTATCCTGGTGCTTCGACGTAATGGCACCATTTCCCTTATGCGAGTCGGAGAGTCGTCTCCTGAGGAGTCATCAGACATATCTCGAGTTTCCAGAAGTTCTGTGTCTGTGGAAGCATCGGATTTGCAGATCTCAATTATCTGCTCACTGTCAGACGATGAATCATCATTGGATTCGCTCGGTGATGTATCAGAATCAACGAAAAGGTGAAGATCTTTTACATGCCATGGCATCCCATCAACTAGTACGGTTTGTGGACTTACAATGTCCGTCACGTGACCCACTTGATACCTGGAGGTACACTGGCCATGGGGAGCTTTCACTCATACTCTGTTCCCAACTTTGTATATATTGTGATACCTACAATGATCAGGTGGTAATGTTGTAGTAATTCCCTTCACTGTCAGTTGGTAACGGTGAATCATATTGGCAGGCGCATTAGTCAACGATATATCATCCTTCGGCGTGATATTATGCCAGTATACTGCCTCCATTATTGAACACTGCTTTCTTGCTGCAATTCGCTTTATACTTCGATGAGATCTTTCCACTATACCGTTTCCTGCAGGAACATAGGCGCAGCGAAAATGAAATTGGACTCCCCAGTCATCCAGGAAATCTTTAAAGGACTTACTGCGAAATGCAGTATCATTGTCGGTCAAGATTTCTGATGGTGGGCCTTGTCAAAAAAAAAAAAAATACTTTCTAACTGCCGAATGACGCTTCTTGAGTTTTGTTGGAGCAGGCGTCACCATATTGCAAATCTACTAGGGCCGCAATCCATTAACATAAGGTAGTGTTGTTCACCGTAATGTGTAATGTCCATTCCTAAGTGGGTCCAGATTTCAGTCACACTTAGGTTGCCACGAGGCCAACGACTTGAGGCTGGGTCAATTGACTGGCATTCTTTACATTTTCTGACCACTGCCTTGACAGCCACCTTGGATGTCGTAGGGTAGACTCGTCTTACAAAATATAGCGTCCGCCTGACGCCAGGGTGTCCACTCTGGCAATGTATGGCACGTATCTGATCAGGAGAGGTTTCGTTCACCATGGTAGCGCATATCGGGCGTGTTGGTTCGGTTTCCTTCTTTATCATATCATACCATCGTTGAGGTACTCTGGTGAGCTTATCCGCTCGATTCTCACTCGACGTTACTAATCTTATCGTGATCAATAAGTTATACTCTTGAATCAGCTTTTCAAGAGTACTCAAACACCTCCGGATCAGCATCTCACTTACCACCTTAGTTCGTATTCTGTTTGATACCCACCAGTGCACACACAGGGAGTCTGTGAAAAGCTGTAGCTCTGTTGCGCTCCACTGTAATGCTAAATTGACGCCCTTCAGAATAGCATCCAATTCTGATAAATTGATATGTTGGGCATCCTTCACAGGTCACAGCCAACATGCGTCTTCTACAATGCTTCCGTCAACCTCCAACAAAACCCCTGTGGCGAGAGAACTTGCATCAACCCATACCTCATAAGCATCACCGTTTGTGCACCACTTACCATGTGCAGGGTCATTCTGACATATTCTTTCCGCTATGTCCTCAATCATGTTCTTAAGGGGAGCATCTGTCACTTTGTCGTCCCAACCAGATGTGATCGATACTGTCCTGCGTTTTACAAATGATGCTGCAACTCGAAGCCACCCACATACAGGAACGTGACCCACCAGTTTTCCACACCACGAGAAGACATTACGTCATGTCAGGACCTCAGGAACTGATGGAATGCCATTTTCACGTGTCCACTTAAGCATGTTACCTTCTGCGACGTGCAAACCCAGCACACGTGTGCCATCTCGTAACTGCTCCAGATCCTTACAGGTCAAACCAAATGCAGCCAAGTGCTCTTTCACACGAGCTGCTGAAATCATGCTCTCGTCAACATAAATATCATCAATATATGATGAGGTTGCCCGTCGAACTGACTTGTCTTTCACTAACACGGCATCCACAATGGTCTTCATTGTGGCTGGTGCAACATTCAACCAGAAACCCATTTGGGTCAAGCAATATCTTCGCTCCTTGAAGATTACAGTTTGAAAGGGCCAAAGTGACTTATGGATATGTACTTGCAAATAAGCCTGCCGTGGGTCAAGGATAGCGACTTCTGGTCCTTTTTTATGCAACTCCCTCAGTTTCTGTGCGCACACGTCAGCATTGGCTGCGTGTGTGTCGAGACACTCATTCAGCTCTCGATAGTCTAATACTGGCTGCACTTTATTTTTGTTTTTCTGCATCACCGCCATCAACGGAATTAAACCTTTTGGAGGACTGAATTCCTTTTCAGGATAAGGCTGCAACCAACCGTTATCAAGCCAGATCTGCAGCTCACAGTCATATTCCTCCTTGACTCCCTTTGGTATTGGGTACTCGGGCATCCGATTTCGCAAACTCTCCGATGATCGACCATTAGACCACTTCCATGATGCGACCCATATCTTTTGGCTTGGGTCGAATTCGGCACAGAAATCAGGTTCTTCTATTTTAATGGTGGCACAACAGACTATTCCACGCTTGGGAAACCGTACATCACCACTCTGTTATTTGGATTCCGCCCAACTTTTTAATGGCGCAAACCCAAGCAAGAAGTTGAAACCCAATAGCTCTCCATCCACTACCAAGACTTCGATCCTAAGGGGGTTTGTGTTGTCCACATCAAGCTTGATACTTCCAACTCTGCAACATTTGAGAGTATTTCCGTTCACGGTGAGTACGTCCATCTCCGTCTCCCGCCGGGATTGACAGGCTGACTTACTCACGAGTGTCTGTGAGCAGCCAGTGTCCACCAGTGCCACTCTCTTAATTCCATCCATGTAAATACCCAAGACAGGTAGGGCCTCATTCATAACTTGCTTAGGGAAGAGACCGGTGCTGACGTCTTGTCGCCTTCCTCTTTTCCCAGACACGATGAAGCAATGTGGCCTACTTCTTGACACCAGAAGCAACGCATTGTTGCACGTGACTTGTGTGGCTGGCTAGCATCTTCTAGTCGAACCAGGCAGTCCTTGGAAAAGTGATTCCACCCAGAGCATCGATAGCATCGCATACCCTCCCGACATTTAATATATGGAGGTTTATCAGCTCCGCCTGGTAAAATGATAGCTGCAACCAGTTCCTCAGTTGCATTTTGATCTTTCATTATGGCTCGAGCTCGGTCCAACAGTTGGTTTGTATTCATGTCTTCCATCCTGGAAGACGCACGCAGTAGTTGCTTGACGTGCGCTGCTAACCCTGCTATGAACGCACATGCTAGTCCTTGCTCGGATATCCCACCAAAAAGACCTGCTAGCTTCTTCGAGTCGGCTAGAAACACGTCAACGGATTCATCCGGGCACAGTCGGCATTCTACGAACTGCTCATAAGCCAAGAAACAATCTGGCGCAAAGGCAATCCGCAAGGCTCGTTTTATCTGCTCAACATCTGATTTTTGCTCAGAGTTTAACTGTTGGTAAACAGAAAATGCTCCGCCCGTCAACCTCAGAGGAAGAACACATTTAACCTTTTTAATCCCACACAAGTCACAAACAAGTTCTGCCTTCTCAATCCATTCAGTAACTGCTTGTCCGGTCACTGACCCATCAAACTCGGGTATTAACTTGACATCAAATGTCTTATCCGCCATACTGCTGAAATAGCTTGTAAGTGTTCTGAAAGCAAAGGAAGTATTTGTCGCAGATTACTTCCACAGCACAAAGAAAAATCACTGTAAGTACAGACTCAAATATCGGGGGCAGAAAGAAATGCTGAAAACTCAATTCGCCGGTACTATCTCAAATCACAATGCATGTAACCAGTCAGAAAAATAACTCGCTCTCTAACAAATAGCATAGCCAAAAATGCCTGAATTTTCCGCTCTCGAATCAAGAACACCAACTGCTTTTATCGGCAGAACCGATTTTTTTTCATTCGTCGACAGCTGGGATAGGATGTTCAGTAATTTGCATATCAAAATACTTTTATAGCGACTCCTGCGACGGACTTGTTTTTTAATTCAAATATTCCATTTTCAGTATGTTATGCGGAATACGTGTCCTTTTGTTTGGTAAGTAATTTTCTTTTTCGCCACTTTTTCCGTCATAGAATACACACAACGCTGTCGCTTGATTTGACGAGGTAAGTCGCCGTTTTCTTCGCTACAGGTGAAATGCTTAACCAATTCAGAACTGATTAGAGCCTTGAGTACTTTGCCAAAAAAAAAAAAAAAAAAAGAAAAAAAAAGCTTAATAGGCTGATAGGAGATCAGATGATTTGCCAGAGTTATTAAAGACTGGAATTACCAAAGAGGATTTTCAACAAACAGGGATAAAAGAGGTAGCAAGGCATTTATTGTAACGTTTAGAGAGAACAGGAGCCAGTTCAGGAGCACAATCTTTAATGACTATTTCAAGGATACCATTGGGTCTACATGCTTTGTGGAGACCCAGTTTAGAGATGATAGCAGAAGCCATGACTGGAGTTGTATGCATATCATGTGGGTTATCTCTCTTGGCTATGCCACAATGCCTGTTTGGTAACGCTTTTGAAATTTATAAAAGAGCAATCATATTCTTTCTCTCTTTTTCACTCTTGGCTTCAAATGTAGTTGATGTCGATAAAGAGTATTGCTGAAAACACACGTTTGCTTCCTTGGTCCACTGTTGACTTTTGAACTCTCTCTCTCACACACACACAAATAGTTTTAATATCTTTACTTTCATTACAGTTATGCACACATGTAAATCCTTTTGTTAATAACATGAATTGTTTGTTTCATATTCATTGTTTTGGATTTCTCACTTTTACACAAACCGAGTCCACCGATGTTGTTTGCGGGATAACTGCAATTCAATAGTGACTAATTATTACGCAGTCATACTAGTATCCTGTAACAATCACACAATACAAACACTAGTATCCTGTAACAATCACACAATACAAACACTAGTATCCTGTAACAATCACACAATACAAACACTAGTATCCTGTAACAATCACACAATACAAACACTAGTATCCTGTAACAATCACACAATACAAACACTAGTATCCTGTAACAATCACACAATAGATTCAGTTCTAAGTTTAAGGTAAAAAAAAAAAAAAAAAAAAAAAGATTTTTCTCTTTCATGACCAAAAAGACATTTAAAAAAAAAATGGCCAGCTCCTTATAACATTCCAGAAAGTATGTGACTCCTCCTACTATGCACTTATATTTACAAGAATCAAATCAGACCAAAAAAAAGAAAAAAGAAAAACGCTTTAAACATTTTTTTTGTTTCTTTCCTTGCAAACAATTGTAACAGAGAGAGGATACACACTCACATGAATGCACACACACAAATATAACTTTTATTGACTGGAAGTGGAAATGGTGTTTATATATCAAAGCACAATTTGAGTTAAGATGTGTGTTTACCGATGAGAAACACGATCTCAGGCAGGAGGCGATGTTTTAAATCTGGGTCATTAAAAAATGATCTAAATAAAATTTATCGGTTAAAAGTTGAAACAGAGCTTACTCAGGCTACGAGATATTTGGTGTTGTTTAACCGTATTTGTTTTGATTAAAAGGTTGAATCAATTTTTAGATATCCCAAAGTATAATTTTGGGGAAGCGAGAAGAACTCGTGATTGAGATAAGATAAATAGCTGGAGAATCGGTTTACATGTCAAGTGATAGTTTTTGGCACTCATGATAATCGCGTGCTAGGCCAAAGGTCGATTCATGATCAAACAGATTTATCTATATAAACCAGCGTAATTATGCGGAAGGGGCAGACGGTCAAGCGAGAGAGACAGAGAACGGGACCGTCATCGAGAGAGTCACGAGAGATTTGTGGGAGAACTAGAGAAGGAAGACTGCCCCCTGTTCTGAGAAGTCTGTATGAGACTGGACTACTAGTCATAAACCTACCCCAGGTGATTCAATATGCATTTATCACACACAAACCCTCTCTCTGTTGGGAATTCACTGTATGCATTGTGTCTTTTTTCTTTTTCTTTTCTCATTTATGTTAAATGTTTTTATTCTCCCTGTAACCTCTGTTCTGATGTTATCTTCTTATAAAAAAGACGTCAATATTTCCCCCCCCCATTGTTGTCTGGCTTCTGCAGATATTATTTCTTGTTTTATTTTGCCACATTCTAAACTTCCTAACGCCAACTCTCACAGCTGTGTCCACATCCCCAGTCGACCGTGAACATATGGACAACACCCCGCTTACTGGATCTAAAAACTAATACAGCGTTGAAGGCAAGCGGGACTTCACCAGTTGACCAGTCGAAATAATCTACAGGTACTCAGGGAGCGTATGGCCAGTTACCCCTAAGTTTGTTTAGGACTGAGTGGACACCTCAACCCAAAGAGGAAGACGGCGGAGGTTGAGGGGCTGGGGACAAAGTGGTAGACAATGCTTGCAATCAGTTTCCGCACAAATACTACTGTCCACAATATGTGTACTGTGTTTGACACAGCAGTAAACCAGTCTGCCTGTCATCTTGTTCTCCCTGTTTTTATGTATCATTTACCACCAAAATTTACATATCTGCAAAGATAAACTCACGATAGATTATCTGACTCCAGAATCTGTTTTAAACATGTAACCTGCGAAGCTGCCAATTCTTTCTTCTTTGGACAGTTTACACTCAAGGCATGTTCAAATCTTTCTTCTCATTGGTGGTAAGTTATTTCATTCTAGCATTGCAAAACATGCATGCAACCCTGGCCCTCTTTGTCCTCTGCTGTAGTTCACTATACTCCCTGCTGATCTCATGATCACAGCAAATACAACGAGAGGGAGGCCTCTTCTGAGTACTTGTCTGAGGGAGAGCAATATGTTTCATCTTCAGATGAATCACCACTACATGAGACATTGGGTTCTCCTGCACCATATTGCTCACAGCTGGTATCAGGAGAATTGTCCAGTAAAGTCAATCTCAAGTCTACTAAAAGCTCACGCAAGTCCGTCACATGACAGGGAATTCAGTCAACCTGTACTGACTGCAAACTGTTAACCTTGGTTATGCAGCCCGTCTTAAACTTGGCCGTACACCTCCTTTACGGAGTCTTAACCTAGACAATGTCACCCATCTCCTCAAGTATTTCATGGTTCAGACAAAGACATTGCATCAATGCCCCCATATGCGGATGTGATACTTATGTAGTGCATCTGCTGGCACTGAAGACAGCAAGAGGTTGTCCTTAGGTATGACGTTATGCTAGTGGACTGCCTTAGGTATGAAGTATGGCTTTCTAGCGGCAATGGTTTTAATATTTCTATGACTCCTTTCAACTATATCATTCCCAGTCGGTGCATAAGCACATCGGAATCAAATCTGCACACACCAATCACTGAGGAATTTTCTGAAGTGCCCACATGGGAAAGCTGTGTTATTGTCAGTTAAGATTTCACTTGGTGGATCTTGCTCAAAAAGATTGATGTTAATTGGTTAGTGATACTGGTGGAGTCTTGTCGACAAAGTGGTTGCCATATAGCTAATCGAGATGGACCACAATCAATAAGGGTTGGGAAGTGTCCACTGCTGTAGGGTCTGATACCCATCGCTAACCTACTCCAGATGTTTTTCACTCTCAACTTTCCTTTCTGCCAGTGTACTGGTGCTGGGTCAATAGATTGGCAAGCTTCACAATTCTTGACAACTGACTTTGCAACTGAAGGATCAACAGACCTGGTTTGGTTTGGTTTGGTTTGGTTTGGTTTGGTTTATTTTGTTTTACAGCATATTAACCTCAATGGGTGATTTAATGCTGACAACATTTTTTATTGCTGGTAATATTTTGTTTTGTCAAAAATCTATTTTTGGTAATATTTTTCTTTTAAAATTGTATTGCTGGTAATAATTTTTTTCAAAAAAGTATTGGTGGTAATCTTTAAGTATTTGCCCTTGGCTGGGACCCTAACAGGTGCTACCACCCCAAGTCAGGGTGGACCTGGGAACACCAGCAATTAAGAGTCAACAGATCTGGCAAAATAACAGTGTCCTCTTCATACATGGGTGCACATCTTTGTTGGTAGATGTTAGCTATCTGACTCTCAATTTCCGTACACCCTAATTGTACAGGTTCAGCTCCTTCCTTGAGCAGCTCCAACTACCTCTGGGGCATTCTGATGTGGCAATCTGCTTGATTTAGCACAGATTTGACCAGCTTCACATCCATTGTCAATGCATAATTGTCAGCCAGTGCACAAAGTGTTTCCAACCGTCATCTTACCAACATCTCATTGGCTGCCTTTGTTTTTACACATGCCTTCCCAGTCAAAGTGTTTGATATCAGATTGATCCCTGAATTTAGTAGCATTGAAACCGATTTACCAATCATGCAGTGGATTGAGAACCTAAAGTTGGTATGTGAGCTGTGCGACATGAAGAGGACCAAGCACATCCTGCTGCTATGATTTAGATGTGGGGCTTTTACCATATACCGGTAACTAAGGAGTAGAGGTCAGATGCAGAGCAGATAAAGCAAGCCCTTGTAACTGTGTATGCAACAGACACCTTCAATGCATTTGACCAGTTCATGGTGAAGTGACTTCATACTGGGGAAACAGTTGATTAATTTTGGGTGAAACAACAGCACTTGGTTCAGCTGATTGGCAGACAGTTGCCAGAGCAATGGATGGTATACGCATTCATGTTTGGGTTCCCACAGGACATTAGACGGTTTCTTAGAGCATAGCCCAGAATAGAGACTATAACCTTAGAGCAACTTCTAACCCGGGCAAGGTTAGATTGATAACACAAGGATGGCATAATTTGTTTCAAATACTCTGGTCTGAACCACTTTGCTAAGGACTGTAAACAAGGATGCCTGGAGGGGATAGATAACTGGGTGCACAGATCATGCCATGAAGTGTGTTGCTTTTGTTGCAACAAGGTTGGACGCATCTTGTCTGAGTGCCAGGGGCAACGGTTCAGAGAAGGAGATGTCGATGCCGAACAAATAAAGAACAATGCACTACCAGTCATCGAAGTGCAAATAGTTGAACAGAAGTGCATAGCCCTTGTAGACTCTGGCTGCTTGCAGACACTAGTGAGCAGGTCTGTATGACACCTTTGATGACATGGGGTGGGAGCGTTGACAGCCAATGAGAAATCGTTAAAGTGCCATGGGTATGGCACAATCAAAGTGGAAGTTGGTTGTGGTTAACCCATGAACATTGAAGTCCTGGTTGTGGATGGAATATTGCTAGGCTTTGATATGGGAGCTTGGGGAAATATGCATCACTAAATTGGGAGAAGTCCACTTCTGCAAAGAAGATATACCCCAGTGTGCTGCCATCTCCATCAACAAACCTGATTTTAGTGTGCAATTCAACCACCAGATGGTTTGTACTGCCTCATGAAAATGGGCCAGTGGTCAAACACCAGGAAAAACTACACCATGCCTGTCTGGGAACAAATACAACAAAGAACTGCAGCTAAGTCTAGACAATGAATGGCTGCTGTCATATCCTGAAAGTGAGCTTGGTCCACCCAAGGACCTGATTCCATTTCAGGACAGTTTAAAACATTGCTGAAATAACGTGTAGAGAAAAAAAAAGGAAAAAAAAAAAGTTTTTTTTTCTTGCAAACAATGCTCAATTTCCACTGAAACACTTTACTGTCCATGACATGTGTAACCTGTTCAACACAGCAGTAAACAGTTCTGCCTGTCGTCTCGTTCGCCCCATTTTTATGTATCATTTACAGCTAAAATTTACATATGTGCAAAGATAAACTGACGAGAGATTATCTGATTCCGGGATCTATCTGTTTTAAATATGTAACCCGCGAAGCCGCTATTTCTTTCTTCTTTGAACAGTTTACACTCAAGGCATGTTTGAATCTTTTGTTCTTGCTGGAGGTAAGTTATTTTATTCTAGTGTTGCAAAACATGCATGCAAACATGGACCTCTTTGCCCTCTGCAGTAGTTCACGACACTTTACAAAAATCAAATCAAACCAAAAATTGAATAATGCTGGTGTTGCTGAATCCTCTATTACCAACCTCAAGAGAGTGTTGTGGGCCAATGAACACGCCAAGAGATAAAGTCGTCTCTTGAAAATGCCCACAACAAACATCACAGTCTTGGGATGTGAGTCCATATCCAGAAACAACAAGAACCGATGTATATGTACAAACAAATGGTAATGTATTAATAACAAAGGGTTACAAGTGGCAAAGATATGTATAATGTGTGTATAACAAATGAATGAGGAAACTTTTTGGTCCAAAGTATATGAAGTGTATGTGTGTGTGTGTGTGTGTATATGTAATGTTCATGCATGTCCCAAAAGGGAACACATTTTTCCATGAGAGACTTACATATTGATGGAAAGATCAGAAGAGAGGATAAAAAAATTATCGTAGAGTATTTATAGTGCCAGAGAAAAATGTCCCCTAGTAATGGTTTTGAAAATTAGGAGGAGGTAACCCAACAAGAGTTCAAAAGCATTTACACTATCTTGTAGGTGATGAATTATCTTCTGCCCTACAACCCTTTTCCCTAAAGGCACAACACTATAAATGTATTACAACTCTACACTGTTTTAACAGAAAGGTTTCCGATGAGCTACATTCCTTCATGCCACCAGTTCAGACCTTTACAACCAAGACCTGGCACACCATCTACACTGGGGTGAATTGTCCTCATTGCCTTCATATTCTATTGGGAAAAAAAAATTTAATTTGGAAAGCATCTTCCCAAACAGCTTTGCCAAACTGTTTTTTTTTATGCCAAATTTCTGAAATCTGTCCTTTTTCAGATTGGTTTGGCACTAGAGAATTGATTTAGCATCTTTGGCTTTTTCTTGGCTATTTTTTTTTCTTTCTTTAGCAGCTAAAACATATAATAAACAGTATATTACAACTGCTATGCAATCTTCTTTTTTATCCTCAGTGATGCATCTGAATTATGGGAGATTTCAGCCCTTTTTATAATCATATCCTCAATCCAGAAGGGGAAGGGCCCCCAGAAATTGTTAACAAAAAAAAAAAAAAAAAAAAAAAAAAATGGAATAATGATTTTTTACTAACTTATGCCAATTTTAGCAGATATCAAAAGGAAGAAATTTCTTTCATCATTCTCTATCATATAAATAAACTAATGACCGTTTTTCCTTGTCTTTCAAATAAAACAAAAATTTTAAATTTCATGAAATAAAACATTTTTAAATCATAAAATATTATTAAAAATCTAAAAGGAAAACACTAAAAAAAAACAAGATTTTCCAGCGAATGAGACTTGAATTGTTACCTAAATAAATTAAATTTCCGAATTTACAGATAAAAAAAATCACTACAAAAGTCAAAGTGAAAGAAATAATAAATAAAGTGGTTTCATTCATTATGTCTAAAAATAAAATCAATTAATAAATAAATAAAATCTCGTTATTTGGGTTTTTTCTGGCTTTATATAAAATTTTAATTTGACCTTTTCTGGCTTTTTATACGTAATTATTTAAAGATTTTTTTTAATGTGGCAACCCTGCTTCCCAAGGGCCCTTCTGCTTTGTATAATAGATTCCCTAGAGAATGATTTCATGAACACTACAACGATAACCTCTTCGTAGAGTGTCAAAAATCCTGCTATCTGTTCTACATACCCTCATAATCTACAATTCTTACACTCAGAAAACAACAGAATTTAGTAAACCTCCCCATTAAGTGGTTTTTTGGGGCCTTGTATCAGGTGAACAATAAAAGTGTTATATTTTTTTATTCAAAATGGCATGGATGGAGATCAGCTGTTCATGGTTATCTTAAGGAAGAGCAATTTACTTACGTACAATAATTTCATTCTAAACAAGAACTTTTTTTTTTTTTAAATATTTTACAGAATTTTTTAATGGTCTAAACTGTAAAACTAAACAACATAGAAAACTTGTTTGACATCATTTGATACAGTCTCAACAAAGTTTAGTTTACTTTTAAATGAAACTGCTTACATTTTTTTTTTTACATTAATCTTCTTAGTCAAACAATGAAGATAAAAAATCCTAAATCAAACGTGATAAATGTGGATAAATATAAAATAAAAATGTAATTTATGACGACCTGTTAAATCAACAACGAGGGGTTTTTTGTGCTTTGCCCCTTATTGAGAACTTTTTATAAGAGATTTTTATTTTAAAACTATTTTTAACTTAAACTAAGCCTCTTAAGATTTTTTTTTAATTTTCATGAAGAATTTAAAATATCTCTAGCCTATTATTAATAAGCAAATTTTAAAAGGCTGCAAGAAAAATTAAACACAAAATTAATTTTTAGTAAACTAAGTGTTAAAAAAAAAAAATGCATTGCATTTTTTTTACTTTGTTGCTCAGCAAAAGAAACTTTTCAGAGTTTACAAATGAGAAAAAGATTGTATTATTTGCAAAAACTGTTAGAAGAAATATATATATATATATATATTATAAAGTATTTATTTACTTTTAATTTTAAAAATAGAAAACAAGAATTTACTTTTCAATAAAACACACCCAGAAATGTTTATTATTCCTGATTCATACTGAGGGTGAATCAACTTCGAATTGGGCGCATTATTTTTAAAATAAAATAAAGAAAGAATCTTCTTGATATTTTCTTTAAACTTATATTTTTTTTACTGATTTTTTTTCTTACAAAGTAAAATTGATTTGATTTTACTATAGATTTTTTAACGGTAAAAAAGAAAGCAACCCCCACACTTTTCTTACGTTTGAAACGAAACTTTAAAAAGAAGAGAATGGTTTTGGTTTTCTCTTGGAGAATTATTGATAATTATTTTATGAACTTACCTGGTTAAGAACCAAAGAGTCACAATAATGATACCCAACACCCATAGAAATGCCGGCATATTTCTGTTTGAAGTCTTTTTTTTTCTTTTATGGTTTGTTTTGGTTGGGTGTGAATTTCTGACAGTTTCTTCTTTGACGATGGCCAACGTTTATTTAGCTTATTTTTTTAAAGTCCATTTTTATATAAATATGCTAAAAAATGTTAGGTTTTCTTGCAGAAAAGTTTAACTCTGTCTTCTTTTTTAAAATCGTCATCTAAAGAGAAAGAGTTTCTGTCTTTCCTTCTTTTTTTAAATCAAAATGAACCTTGACATCTGGTGATCATAAGGAAGTAAGCAGAGAAGAAAATCCTGTTTCTTGGGAAATCAAATGGTTGGGTCACTTTTTTAAGTATTGAAATAACAAATATTTTTTTTTTCTTAAAGTTTTAACACGGGCAAAAAAAACCCAAAAAAATTTCAACAAAAAAATAACATTAAAATTAAACAAGCGGACGACGACATTCTTCTTTTCTTTTCAAATCTGTTGTTATCTGACGACATCTCTGCTTCGTCATTTTTAATAATATTTCTCTTCCTACCAATCTCATAAAAATATATAATTATAATAAACACTGTTATTATTGTTACTATTATTAATTGCTCTTCTTATATTTAGTATTTTTGTTGTACGCATTTGGTTAATAATAAAACAGTGTACAGAAAACGGTGAAGGCTAAAAAATGGCGACATTGAAAACAGTTCCACTATCTGATATATTTTTCATGAAAAAGTGATTTTCTCCTATTAAAAAAATGTTATTTTGAAATATAATTTTATTGTGTAATCTTTTAAAATTATGGAAAAATGGAAAATATAAAAACTTGTACAAAATCGACAGAAAAATAATTTTTTATCTTATCCATTATCGTTTAGAAAAGAAAAGGACTTTATGATTGCAGATTGACTTCAGTTTTTACTTTTTTTTTTATTGTACAATGAAATGCAAAAAAAACGTCAAAGGAATTAAAACCAATTGATGATAATTTAGTAAATCGTTAAAATAATAAAATAGCTGACAGAAAAATAAATTTGTATTATTTAGTTGAAAAAATGACTTGAATTTGAAGCACAATTGAATAACACAAGAAAATAAAATTCAAGAGTGAAAACTGAAAATATAGAATATTTTTTAAAATTAAATTAGAATTTTATTTTAAAAGCAAAATCTAGAATTAACTGAAGAATTTATTTAGAAAATAGAGGCATTTTCGGTTTAAATCTTTGCTGTGATTTGAAAAAGAAAATAAACTATTAAAATTTGTCACTTGTTTTGTTACTGTTTTCACTCAGTGTCTTCAAGGGAAACCACTTTAAAATCTCAACGAAAATATTCAAATGAAATGCTTTTGTACATAGAATAAACTTTGGGTTAGTTAATTTAATACATATAATAAACAAATAAATATGTTGATAAAATTACAAAGAAAGAAAGAAAGAAAAAAGAAAATGTACTGGTAGAAGTAAAAACAGCAATACAAATGAAATAGATAAACAGAAAAAATGCAAAGAATGCATAAATGAATATGAGACAGTGAATCACACAATAAATTAATGTAGCAAGTTGACTCAGACAACATCGGACATGATTGGGCAGGAAGAACAGGGAACTGTGCAAATGACACATTTAACTCAACAGCCCAATTGCATATCCACAAATGAAAATTTGTTCTAGAGAATGAAGCGTGAAACATTACAAAATGTAATTATCTACTGTTCACTCATTTATACTTTATGTATATGTCAAAGTTTAAGAAATGAATCATGTGGCAATCTGGCTAGAGATGCAAAATGTAAGTCATCTTGACAGTTGGTACAAGTCTCTTCAAATGACAGGCCATCCAATCTAGATTCCAATATCTTACACCAGTCAACACCAAGCCACACCACAGATACAATACATGACCAAGTCAACTCTCAAGTAAGACCTTAGTTCACTTCTCTTTTACATACTTTCTCATGTATATCTGGTTGACTGCTTGAACAATATGTTATACATTCAAGTTCTGTAAATGTGTAAAGTGTTTTCGCTCAAACAAATCTATTGATGTCCTACTCTGTTTTCAACTATGAACAAAGTGTTACCCTATTATGGGGTATGGTGATACTTATGTGATGGTAAAGCAACGACTCAACTGATAGTAGCAGATAGGAAAAATGCTAGGAGGGTAACCAACAAAGCAGTGTCGCACATCCAACCTTCTCATGAGCAAAAACCCAGTAATCAGAGACAAAAACGCAACTGCTTTATACAGCCGAGGACCGACCATGATTTGCATGTGAATGACGAGACAACAAGATTTCGCGTTAAGTGTCCGAGACCGCCTGGCATAAAACATGGACACCGCCATTTTGGTTCATTTTCAACGTTGAGCAACTGGAGTTTGCACATCGCGCAGATTCGCAGGCATTTCCGAGGTAGGACATTTTCACAATTTTCCCCACACTCCCCCCTGATCTCATGATCACAAACAGGGCAAGGAGGGGGCGATTGTCGCCGTTGAGTCCCCCTCTGATGGGGGAAAATACAAGCTTCATCCTCATGCGTGCTCTCGTCTGTGGTTTGAGTGTCGGTAAACACAGTTTCCGCCAGGAGGCTGCTGCTATCAGAATCACTGCCTTGCAGGTCTAACTCCAAGCAGATTGAACGCTCACTACTCTCAGACTCGGAATCACTTTCATCACTCAGTAATGGTAGTGGTTGCATCACCGGTCGCAAGTCTTTAAGGTGACAAGACACCCCATCAACTCTCACAGATTGCGGGCTAATCACCTCCGTAAGACGTCCAGTGCCATATTTTGTCGTACACTTGCCGCATGGGTTTTTGACCCAAACAGCATCTCCTTTTTTCAATCTCCCTCCGGTCACTTCTAGTTCAGGTAGCGAGTTGGCCTTAATGCCTTTCACTTGGACATGATATTTGTGCAGTGCATCAGCCGGTGCTGTGGACGGTGAAACGTTATCTTTCAGGGTGACATTATACCAGTAAACCGCCTCGGATACTGTACAGCTCTTCCTGGCTGCGATGGTCTTGACGGTTCTGTGGTTTCGCTCTACGATGCCGTTTCCACTTGGCGAGTAGGCACATCAAAAACGCAGATACATGTCCCAATTGTCCGCAAATTTTTTAAAGTCTTTTCTGGTGAATGCAGTATTGTTGTCGGTCAGTATTTCCATTTGTGGGTCTTGCTCCAGGAAAACATTCTCCAACAGTCGAATGACGGTGCTCGCATCTTGTTGGCGCAGCGGCCACCATACTGCAAACCTAGAGGGACCACAATCAATAAGCATTAGAAAATTCTCACCATTATAGTGAGTTATGTCCATCACGAGTCTGCTCCAGTTGCTCTTCACGCTCAGTTCTCCTCTTTCTCAGTGAACAGTTGCCGGATTGATCGACTGACAGGTTGTGCAGGCCTTCACAATGGATTTAACACTTTCTCTGGACACTTGCGGGTCGATTAACCTGGCTAGGTGCAGAGTTTGTTTCACGTTCAGATGTCTGCTTTGACGATGGGTATTGGCCACCTGGTCCTCGTCCAGTCGTCTCCCTACCACTGCACAGCTCTTGAGCGCTGGTTCTCCTCTCTTGAGCAGATCTAGCCACCTGCGTGGTACTCTGGTGAGGCGATCCACACAGTTCTGACAGGACTGTACGAGTGTCACATCTATCTTCCACCAGCGATCGCATAATGCCCAGCCGTCGCCTAACCAGCAACTCGACAGCCGCCCTTGTGTTCACCCATGCCTTCCCGGTCAAGATGTCGGAAATCCACCGGTGCACACTCGCCGAATCAGTAACCAAGTGCAATGTTGTCGCCTCCCACTGGAGGGCTAGATTGACTCCTTTAAGCGTCGCATCGAGTTCAGCTAAATTAATATGCCTGGCATCATTAGTTGGACACAGCCAACATGCATCTTCGATGACATTTCCGTTCGCATCCAATGCCACTCCTGTCGCCATGGAACACGCATCCACCCAGACTGTGATCTCGTCACCACCGACGCACCTGTCTCCTCCAATGGGATCCAGTTCCCACACACTACTTAGCATCTCAGCTAGTATGAGACAGAGAGAGGGATCTTCGATGTTATCATCCCATCCATTGGTTGCTGCGGTTGCCAGGCGCTTGAAGAATGCAACTGCCACCCTGAGCCATCCACACACGGGGAAATGTCCAACAAGTTTCCCACACAATGAAAATACACGCCAACAGGTCAACACATCAGGGACTTCCAGAATCTGACTTCCTTGTTTCCATCAGAGGGTGCCATTCTCTTCCCAGGCTTGCAAGCCAAGAACTCTTGCTCCATCTCTCAGTCACACCGGATCCTTGCACACCAAACCGTAATCCAAAAAGTGTTGTCGTACACATGATGCAGAGACCATACTTTCATTCATGAAAATATCATCAACGTATGCTGATGTGGCACTTTCAATTGTGCGGTCTTGCGATATGATGGCGTCTATAATGGATTTCATAACGATTAGCACCACATTTAGCCCAAATCCTAGCTGCGTAAGACAGAAGCATTGGCCTTTGAAAATAACCATTTGAAATGGCCACAGCGCTTCATCGATGTGAATCTGAAGATATGCGTTTTGCAGATCCAGAAGCGACACATTGACTCCCTGCCACCGCCACCCTCTTAGCTTCTGTGTGCACACTTCTGCATCGGCAGTAAAAGCATCCACAAAGTCGTTCAATTCGCAGTAATCAATTACCAGATGTACCTTCTGTTTCTGCTATTGCACGTCTGCCATCAAGGGAATCAGACACTTTGGGGGTCCCAGTCTTTCCTGGGGGTACAGAATCAACCAGCCGTTCACAATCCACTGTTGAAGCTGTCCCAACGCTCAGATTGCATCAATCCCAAGCAGCAGGTCGTAACTGAGGGGCCTTTGACGTGCCACCAAAACATCGACCTTGGCATGATTCTTTCTGTCTGTGAGGATTGACACAGTCCCGACACCACAACAGGCCCGAGACACGCCGTCAATCATCCAAATCTCAATTTGTTGACTGCTTCATATCACGCATCAATCCGCACTAACGATCGATCAGGAACATCGTTTACCCTCAATGCTCACTTGAGCAATCCTGTGCAACATGGCCTTACTCGTTGCATCGATAGCAACATAGTTGTGCTCATGTCCGTCGGCTACTCCTGCATCCTACGTCATTTCGGCTCCGGCAATCTCTAGAGAAATGGTTGGGTCCACTGCACTTGTAGCACTTTGGGCCCTCCCGTGGTGTCTCAGGCGTCCTCACAGCTGCCGCAACCTGTTCCATGTCTTTCAAGATGTTTCGGGCCCTAGCTAGCAATTCGTCAATTCCCAGTGTGTCCAATCTTGAAGACACTCACAGGAGCCAACTGGTGTCGTCGGGAAGTCCTGCCAGGAAGGCGCATCCCAGTATGCAGTCGGTTGCTCCACCAAACGGCACCACTAGCCTTCGCAAATCGACCAGGTAGACATCCACCGTCTCACCCAGCTCGAGCCGTCGTCCGACAAACTGTTTCCAAGTGATGAGGGCGTCTATTCCAAAGGCCGTATGTAGGGCACTCTTGATCTCCTCTAGATCAGCATTGTCCCCGAGTTGTTGATATATGGTGTAGGCTCACCTCGTGAGTCTCAGTGGGATGGCCAGTGCAGGTTCTTTTATTTTGGACCCCCTGCAAACACGTTTGGCCTTCTCAAACCATTCGACGACAGTCAGGCCCATGGGGGAGCCGTCGAATTCTGGGATCAATTTTAGATCGAACTTGTCCATAGCCGAAATAGCTTGTGGTGGTAAAGCCACAACTCAACTGATAGTAGCAGATGGGGAAAAACGCGAGGAGGGTAACTGACAAAACAGTGTCACACGTCCAACCTTCTCACGAGCAAAAAGCCCACTGATCAGAAACAAAAACATGCCTGCTTTATACAGCCGAGGACCGACCACGATTTGCATGCGAATGATGAGACAACAAGATTTCGCGTCAACTGTCTGAGACTGCCTGGCATAAAACATGGGCGGCGCCATTTTGGTTCTTCTTACCGTTGAGCAACCGAACTTTGCACATCGCACAGATTCGCGGGCATTTCCATGGTAGGCCATTTTCACAATTTTCCCCACAGTTTAGATAGTAAGGTAAAATTTTTATCTCCATCAGCCATTCCGATAAATATATAAAATCATATTCTTGATAAAATGCAAAGAAGAATCTGCAATGTTATTTGTCCTAACCTGACATCTTGGCATCAGTCACTTTCCCACTGCAATAACATAGATTCCCTGTGCCTTTTCTATAAATATTTTCATGGTAATTGTTCTGATGAACTTTACTATATGGTACTTCAAATTTACAAATTTAAGTGCAGTACTAGATTGGTGGAAAGGTCTCATCATTTTTCAGTTGAAACTGCTCAATGTAACCATGAAAGTCTCTTCCCAGTCAACTTTGATCTTCAAAAATTTAAATGCATAGTCAATTATTATCTTTTATTTTAATTCATCTTCTTTTATTGTTCTCTCCCCTTAATAATGTTTTTCTTTCACACTCATTAACCTCTTGCATCTGAGTCACTTTATTGCTTTTCTTGGGGTGAAATGATAAAAAAATAAAAATTTGTGATTCAAGCAGATTGCTCACTCCAAACATATAAGATTTGTCAGGAGTAAACAAAAACAAAAACGTCCAGAGGGTTGATTTCACTCTGTTCTAGCACATGAAAAATTAGATCTGAAAAAAGTTGAAAAAAATACATAAGTATTGTTGTGGGTGGTATATTGGCCTGCAAACCAGATATTGAATGACGGAAGGCAACAACAAAGAAAAACAAAGACTTTAATAAAAAAAACATATATTGCCAAGTTTATTTTTGTTAAAGAAAATATGTCAACAAAAATAAGGTTACAGTGTATTAGACCAAAAATATTTCTGTATGTTCATGTAGAGGGTGAGAAGAGTGTTGCCCTGAGGAGGACAGTTTTATAGTCACTGAAGAGTGTTGCCCTGAGGAGGACAGTTTTATAAGTCACTGAAGAGTGTTACCCTGAAGAGGACAGGTTTGTAGCTGTTGAAAAGTGTTGCCCCAAAAAGGACAGTTTATGGCATATTGTTGCTGCTGGCAAGGATTGCTAGGATTGATCACATTACAGACCCTTCTTTGAATTTTGTCAATAATCTTGAGATATATAGCAGGAGCACCAGGCCAGATATAGCAGCAGTATTCAATGTATGGATGAATGGTAGTTTTATAAATGTGCAAGATGGATTCTAAGAAGAAAAATTTCTGGCATAACACAGTGAGCCAACTTACCTTGCAGAAGATGCGGCAATTGATTTGATATAGTCGCTCCACTTTATGTCAGTGGAAAACGTGAGCTTAAGGTGTAAAGTGTTGCTCTCCTAGTATCTAGCATCAGCCATGCTGATAGCAAGCAGGAAAGCTTCTCTATGGTGATTAAATGAAAGCAGTTTTTGTGGGAAGGCATTTAAATTTACAAGCCATTTCTTGCCCCAACTAACCACTGATTGGAGGTTATTTTCAGTAGTAGTTGCCAGTTTTACTTTGTTGGGTCCGTAGGATTAGCTACTAAGACAAAAGTAAATAGTTGCACCATCTACATAAATACCTACTTGGAAACTGATGACATTGGGGAAGTCATTGATGAAGATCAGAAACAACATAAGTTCAAGGATAGAGCTCTGGGGGACCCCTGCAGTAGTATGAAATGATCTGGTAGCCATTCAATATGACCATAATTACATAGTTTTTTAAGGATAATTGGATTAAGCCAAATAATTTTCCCTTGACACCATAGATGTTGAGCTTATGGAGAAAGCCAACATGCCAAACTCTGTCAAACATCTTTGAGATATCTAGACCCATTGCTCAGGCTTCACCATTTCTATCTAAGGTTTGATTGGCAAATTCAGTTATGGCCATTAACATGTTGCCGGTAGGCCTACCAAAATGGAAGCCATATTGTTTATCAGAAAGAGGCTGTATGAAGTAAGATGATTAACCAATTTGGCATTGGTTAGAGCATTGAGTACATTGCCCAAAAGAGGTAAGAGATTAATAGGGTGATAATTTGAGGGGTCAGAGCATTACCCGGAGTTTTAAAAAAAAAGGAACTACAGAGTAGGATGTCCAACAAACTGGAAAGCAAGAAGCAGCAAGGCATTTGATGTAAAGTTTGGCGAGAATAGGAGACAGCTCAGGAGCACATCTCATAATGACAATTACAGGGATCCCATCAAATCCACATGCCTTGTGAGGATCTAATTTAGAAATAATAGCAGAAACCAATGATGGAGTTGTTATGATCCAGAATGATGATGATATTTCATCATTCTAAAAATTACCTTGCCATCAGTGATGACAGAAAATAAGGATATTTCATCATCCCTGAAATAAAGATAAACAATTTCATCATCCTAAAAACAACCTTACCACCAGTGATGAAAGATACAAAAGATATTTCATCATTCTAAAATCTGATTATAAAAAATGACCCTTCCACTATAAGCAAAGGCAGTCAAGGCAGTAGGGTCAGTAGAGTAGACTAGTAGGGTACCAGTAGAGCAGACTAGTTGGGTATCAATATAGTAGCAGTAGCAGTAGTAAAAAGGCATAACATACACATCTCACCAATCACTCTGAAAATTGAAAACTGATGATCTCAAACGCTATCCTCACCAACGAAATTCTCCAAATAAGCGAAAACAAGTAAGCACAAACTTTTAAAGAAACAAAAGAGACAGCAATGCTGAGAACATTTTTAATACACACCATATCAGTATCTGTAATTCACATGACAAAAAGAAAAATACACATTCTTGTCATTAATTTCAACATGTCTCAAGTTTTATTGTTTATGTTATTGTTGCATATTTTTATTCATTTCATTTTCAGTATAAAAAAAATAAAAAGGATTCCTCTATAAACTACTACTACAAATACGTATAACAATGAGATTACTACTACATTAACACAACTCAGCTACTACCCTGTTAAAGAACTATATGTATATCACCAGGTAGTGCCTCTATTTTAGGTGAAAATCTGGAAGAGACACTCCAACTGAGTCAATAGTAGAGTTGGAAGAGAACTTCTGAGTAAAGCACTCTGCTTTATTTGAAGTAGATATCAATACTTCAAATTAATTGAAGAGAGGAAAGACTAAGGGTTTGCTTTTGTTCAACATGCTCTTTCAGAGCCACCAGCAATCTCTCAAACTAAACTTGCCTCATTCTTTCAGCAAATAGTGACTTTGCTTTGTCATTCTGGTACAGACAGAAGTGATTCCTGTGGGCTATAGTGGCTGAACAGGAAGGTGAGAAATGAGGATAAGATCATGGTTTCACTTGATATTTCTATGCTGAAATGAAAGCTTTGATGCTGGCTTTCACCCAAGAAGAGAACTCAGCAGCACATTCCTACCACAAAAATAAGAATAATCATCATGAGGGAATTTTATGAAAAAACAGGAATTACTGGCAAAATGATGCAGGCATAGATGTGCAGAGAAGATCTGAACAGAATGAAGCTCAGTCAAAGAATAAGGGAACAAAACAAATTCAAGAGTATAGCTTATATATTGGGTTTTGTGCATAATTTTCAGGCGTTTTTGTAGGGCAGTTATTTGTTAATAAAAGTTGCTGTTTTGTTTACTTTTTTTAATAAAAATATTATTTTATTTTCAGGTTATAAGAATGCATGTCAACCATAATCATTTAAAAATGTTATTGTTGAATTATTATGTTTTTCATAATAAATATTCTTTAAAAAACGCCTGATAATTATGCACCAACCCAATATTAAATTGGGTAGGAAAGGTGATCCACTGGGAAATCAGTAATATAATAAATAAGTTTATTGAAATTTTCAGAAATTATTCAGTAGTGAATAGAATTATTTGTTAATAAAAGTTGCTGTTTTGTTTACTTTTTTTAATAAAAATATTTTATTTTCAGGTTATAAAAATGCATGTTGATAATCATACTCATTTAAAAATGTTATTGTTGAATTATTAGGTTGGTGCAAAAATAATATCGTTTTTGACGTATTTTTTAACGTCAAAAAACAATATTATTTTTGCACCAACCTAATATTATGTTTCTTTTTTCATAATAAATATTCTTCATAAAACGCCTGATAATTATGCACCAACCCAATATTAAATTGGGTAGGAAAGGTGATCCACTGGGAAATCTACAATATAATAAATAATTTTATTGAAATTTTCAGAAATTATTCAGTAATGAATAGAATTATTTTTTAAAGTTTTTTTTAATTAAAATTTAAATGCACCCATGCAAACTTAAATATATACAATTTGAATGAAAATTCATATCTGTAGAGCAAGTGTTAATTTGCATTTCTGTCTGACAACAAACTTAGCTAATAGGAAAAAAGTATAATCTGATCCTTTGAAGCTATTTTTACAATTTCTTCTATATTTAAACAGAATATATTTTCGAATAAATGATGCTAATCCAATTATACAAATCCATATATATATATATATATGTGTGTGTGTGTAAAATTTCAGGTAGAATATATCTGTGAAAAGACTATGAATAAAGACAAAAGCAAAACTTCTTAGTCAATGTGTTTTATCGTCAGAAACCCTCTAAATAAAACAAATTCAAGAGTATAGCATATACATTCTATTGGGTAGGAAAGGTGATCCACTGAGAATTATGCAATTGCCTGAGATTTGCCCATGCACACTAATGGTATACATATATATATATATGGTTGGATAGATTTGAGCTTGTGACCCTGGGTTTCACACTTTAGCGATCGTCAGATTGCTAAAGCGTGAAACCCAGGGTCACAAGCTCACATTTATCCAACCATATATGCTAGCTCTATCTCTGATATTGAGCGCTTTCTAATAAGTACCGCGCATATAATATATAAATAATTATACATATATATATATTTATTTATATTTATATACACACACTTTTCACATATATATATATATATATATATATATATATATATATATATATATATGAAGAAAAATATTTGGAAAAAACAAACAAAAATCCTTAAATGCAATTATGTTGTTTTAATATGAATGAAATATATATATATGTTTCATTACAGACAACAGACAAGAAACTATGATTAAGCTTTTTATTTAATTTTTCTTATGTTCAAAGAAGTGTTTTTTTTCTTGATACAATGTGTGTAGAAACTGTCCAAATATTCTGTAATTTTGAATGCTTTCGGCTGTACTTTTAGCCATTATCAAGGATGATTTTTTTTCAACTAGATGTATGCATTGTATGTCTGTATCTACATGCATATCCAGACCAATTACATTACACCTATCTGACCACAGCTCCATTAGAACACACACACACACATCCTACCAGACTCTATCCAAAACATACTAGTAGAAAATACAAGCATAATAACCTCTTCTATATGTAAAAAAAGATTAAAAATAATGGAAGCCTTAATAATTAAAAAGAAAAAGTCAACACTCAATAATATTAACTATAAATATGGACACAATGTGTTGACTGTGTTCAGAAAATAAAACATGCCTATAAATCTAGAACATACACACAACCCATACACCTAATTCAAAACGAAAATAAAATCATCTTTGATAAAGGGTAAGAGTATAGCCGAAAACACATGAAATTACAGAACATTTGGACAGTTTCTGTACACTCTGTGTCCAGAAAAGAAAACACATATTTGAACACAACAAAATGAAATAAAAAGCTTAATTGCAGTACCTTGTCTGTCATCTTTAATGAAACATGTATAAAAGAGGGATTACTGCCTAAATACCCAATATATATATATATATATATATGTATATATATATATATATATATGTGTGTGTGTGTGTGTGTGTGTGTGTGTGTGTGTGTGTATGTATGTATGTATGCATGTAAATATACATATTACATGAATCATTCATACAAAAAACACATTAGTGAAGTTAATGATATACATCTTTGCAAACAAATTTATTAAAATTACATTAACCCACAAACCTCTACATGAATGTTACAATTCCTGTTTTTAATAAATTCAACTTGTATAAGGTCTTTCTTTGCAAGTACTTTCATCTGTTCATACAAACATCATCAGGCATGGAAATTGATTTGTTTTTTTTAATACATCCAGGTAATAATGGGACACGAAACATTAGACGTGAATCGAAATATGTTTTTTAGAAATGTGTTATTGCCAACTGTAAGAAATTTTGGAGTGTGCGGTTGCAACGCTAAGGTTGAATTTTTGAAAATTTAAAAGAGAGTGCGTTTTTTTACTAATATGGTAATTAGAGAATTCTTTTGTTGTAGTAGTTTTTTTCAGTCGATGTGGCATGAACTAAATTGTTCAATAAATAGAGCAATGTCGCAGCTATTATCCCGAAAGTTGCATGTTGGATCAGTTCTTTTGAAAAAAAAAAACAA
>OZ010614.1:9288774-9396274 GCA_963932145.1 Acanthosepion lycidas
ATATATATATATATATATATATATATATATATATATATATATATATATATATATTTGTAATTATATGTGTGCATCTACATGTAAATATAATACAGGGTATCCATAAAGTCTCTTTACAGTTTAAAAAATATATATATATATATAGGCAGTTGATGAGAGATCTTAATCAGATTTGTTTTATGTACTCAGTCGTTATCAAAGCTTTTAACCACATTGCATTTGTGTATTTCAGGTCTCCTGTTGATGAAAGAGGGTACTGATAAATGTTACAGAGATAGGCAATGCATTTTCTATCTATCTATCTATCTATAATGCATTTTATATATATATATATATATAATTAATACACAATACTAAAGCTATCATATAGAAAGGTTCATGATAAAACATAATGGACATTTGTTGTCTGTTATATTTAACAATATATGTTTAAACAATAATCTGCAGCCACTATACACTATATATATATATATATATATATATATATATATATATATATATATATATATAGTTTATGCAAAACTAGGTAATCTGTATGGGTAGATCCAAGGAGGATGATATCCAGAGAGCTCAATGTAAATTCAGAGCAAATATGTTTGAATAAAAACAGATCACTTTAAGGTTGCATGTAATAAGTTATTTCAAATAAAATACAAACATTATTAACAAGTGAGAATAATAGAAGAGTAATTGTTGATAACGATTGACATTACATTTAAATTTTTCAAGATCAAAGTTGACTGGAAAGAAGCCAGAAGAGAGTTCCACATGCAAAAATGGAGCGAGAACAATAGAAGAGTAATCAGGAAGACAGTAGATAACGATTGACATTGCATTTAAATTTTTGAAGATTGAATTGGACTGGAAAGCAAGAAGCCGGAAGACAGTTCCACAAGAGAAAATTGAGCAAGAACAATAGAAGAGTAATCAGGAAGACAGTAGATAATGATTGACATTGCATTTAAATTTTTGAAGATCAAAGCTGACAGGAAAAGAAGAAGCTGAAAAAGAGTTTCACAAGCAAGAAGTGCGAAAGAAGAAACTGTTACCATAGAACTTATGGTTACATTTAGCCATTTCAACTGTGAAATGATGAGACCTACCCACCAATCTAGTACTGCATTTAAATTCATAAAGTCATAGTATCATAGAGGAAAGTTCATTAGAACAATTAACAGAAAAGTATTTACAGACAAGGTACAGAGAAGCTATGTTAAGTGGGAAAAGAACAGAAGCAGAGATGACAGGTCAGAATGAATAACAATGCAAATTCTACTTTGGATTTTACAAACATAGGATTTTATATATTTATTGGAATGGCTGATTGAGATAAAAAAAATTACCTTACTATGGCAATGCTTATGTTAGAATAACATAAGCATTGCCATACCCAAAATAGGGTAACACTTTGTCCATAGGTGAAAACAGACAAAGACATCTGTATATATTTGTTTGACAGAAAACACTTTACATACAGAACTTGAATGCAGGAACAGATTGTTCAAGCACTCAACCAGAAATACATGAGCAGGTATGTAAAAGAGATGTGAATTAAGGTCTTACTTGAGAGCTGACTTGGCCGTGTATTTTATCTGTAGTGTGGCTTGGCGATGAATGGTGAGAGAAATTGTAAACTACAAAGAATAGCCTGTCATTTGAAGAGATTTGTACCAACTGACAAGGTGACTACATTTTGCAGCTCTAGCCAGACTGTCACATGATTCATTTTTTAGCCTTTGACATATACATAAAGTGTACACAAATAAAGAGCAGATAATTATATTTGGTAATGCTACATGGTTCATTCTCGAGAACAAATTTTCATTTGGGCATATACAATTAGTCTGTCGAGTTAAAATGTGTCATTTGCACAGTTCCCTGTTTTTCCTGACCAATCATGTCCGATGTTTAAGTTAACTAGCTACATTAATTTCTGGTGTGACTCACTGTCTCATATTCATTTACGCACAGTCGAGATTTGCATTTTTCCTGTGATTTATTTATTTTCATTTTCTATTGATTTCATTGATATTTACATTTTTTTTTTTTTATAATTTTTACTTTTGTTTCTCAATTTAGGAGATTTTCAAAGTTTTCCCATGATTTTTTCATAATCGTTCATTTTTGGTCTCAGTGCTGCATTTTTGATTAAATGTATTTTTTTTTTAACTCATTCTGTCACAAATTTTCTCTTTTTCTAGATTAACGCCAATATTTTTCAGCATTTTTGTATTTTTGTCCAATTTACGCTCATTGTATATTTCTGTTTTTCTTGTTTTATGCTCATATTTAACAAAATTCATGTATTTTAGATTATTTTGCGTTTTTTCAATATTACTCTTTTTCTAGATTAACACCAATATTTTTCAGCATTTTTATATTTTTGGCCAATTTAGGCTCATTGTATATTTCTGTTTTTCTTGTTTTATGCTCATATTTAACAAGATTCATGTATTTTAGAGTATTTTACACTTTTTCAATATTACTCTTTTTCTAGATTAACATCAATATTTTTCAGCATTTTTATATTTTTGGCCAATTTAGGCTCATTGTATATTTCAGTTTTCCTTCTTTTATGCTCATATTTAACAAGATTCATGTATTTTAGATTATATTACACTTTTTCAATATTACTCTTTTTCTAGATTAACAGCAATATTTTTCACCATTTTTATATTTTTGGCCAATTTAGGCTCATTGTATATTTCTGTTTTCCTTCATTTATGCTCATATTTAACAAGATTCATGTATTTTAGAGTATTTTACACTTTTTCAATATTACTCTTTTTCTAGATTAACACCAATATTTTTCAGCATTTTTATATTTTTGGCCAATTTAGGCTCATTGTATATTTCAGTTTTCCTTCTTTTATGCTCATATTTAACAAGATTCATGTATTATAGATTATTTTACACTTTTTCAATATTACTCTTTTTCTAGATTAACACCAATATTTTTCAGCATTTTTATATTTTTGGCCAATTTAGGCTCATTGTATATTTCAGTTTTCCTTCTTTTATGCTCATATTTAACAAGATTCATGTATTTTAGATTATTTTACGCTTTTTCAATATTACTCTTTTTCTAGATTAACACCAATATTTTTCAGCATTTTTATATTTTTGGCCAATTTAGGCTCATTGTATATTTCAGTTTTCCTTCTTTTATGCTCATATTTAACAAGATTCATGTATTATAGATTATTTTACACTTTTTCAATATTACTCTTTTTCTAGATTAACACCAATATTTTTCAGCATTTTTATATTTTTGGCCAATTTAGGCTCATTGTATATTTCAGTTTTCCTTCTTTTATGCTCATATTTAACAAGATTCATGTATTATAGATTATTTTACACTTTTTCAATATTACTCTTTTTCTAGATTAACACCAATATTTTTCAGCATTTTTATATTTTTGGCCAATTTAGGCTCATTGTATATTTCAGTTTTCCTTCTTTTATGCTCATATTTAACAAGATTCATGTATTATAGATTATTTTACACTTTTTCAATATTACTCTTTTTCTAGATTAACACCAATATTTTTCAGCATTTTTATATTTTTGGCCAATTTAGGCTCATTGTATATTTCAGTTTTCCTTCTTTTATGCTCATATTTAACAAGATTCATGTATTATAGATTATTTTACACTTTTTCAATATTACTCTTTTTCTAGATTAACACCAATATTTTTCAGCATTTTTATATTTTTGGCCAATTTAGGCTCATTGTATATTTCAGTTTTCCTTCTTTTATGCTCATATTTAACAAGATTCATGTATTATAGATTATTTTACACTTTTTCAATATTACTCTTTTTCTAGATTAACACCAATATTTTTCTGCTTTTTTATATTTTTGGCCAATTTAGGCTCATTGTATATTTCAGTTTTCCTTCTTTTATGCTCATATTTAACAAGATTCATGTATTTTAGATTATATTACACTTTTTCAATATTACTCTTTTTCTAGATTAACACCAATATTTTTCAGCATTTTTATATTTTTGGCCAATTTAGGCTCATTGTATATTTCAGTTTTCCTTCTTTTATGCTCATATTTAACAAGATTCATGTATTTTAGAGTATTTTACACTTTTTCAATATTACTCTTTTTCTAGATTAACAGCAATATTTTTCACCATTTTTATATTTTTGGCCAATTTAGGCTCATTGTATATTTCTGTTTTCCTTCATTTATGTTCATATTTAACAAGATTCATGTATTTTAGAGTATTTTACACTTTTTCAATATTACTCTTTTTCTAGATTAACACCAATATTTTTCAGCATTTTTATATTTTTGGCCAATTTAGGCTCATTGTATATTTCAGTTTTCCTTCTTTTATGCTCCTATTTAACAAAATTCATGTATTTTAGATTATATTACACTTTTTCAATATTACTCTTTTTCTAGATTAACACCAATATTTTTCACCATTTTTATATTTTTGGCCAATTTAGGCTCATTGTATATTTCAGTTTTCCTTCTTTTATGCTCATATTTAACAAGATTCATGTATTATAGATTATTTTACACTTTTTCAATATTACTCTTTTTCTAGATTAACACCAATATTTTTCAGCATTTTTATATTTTTGGCCAATTTAGGCTCATTGTATATTTCAGTTTTCCTTCTTTTATGCTCATATTTAACAAGATTCATGTATTATAGATTATTTTACACTTTTTCAATATTACTCTTTTTCTAGATTAACACCAATATTTTTCAGCATTTTTATATTTTTGGCCAATTTAGGCTCATTGTATATTTCAGTTTTCCTTCTTTTATGCTCATATTTAACAAGATTCATGTATTTTAGATTATATTACACTTTTTCAATATTACTCTTTTTCTAGATTAACATCAATATTTTTCAGCATTTTTATATTTTTGGCCAATTTAGGCTCATTGTATATTTCTGTTTTCCTTCATTTATGCTCATATTTAACAAGATTCATGTATTTTAGATTTTTACGCTTTTTCAATATTACTCTTTTTCAAGATTAACGCCAATATTTTTCAGCATTTTTATATTTTTGGCCAATTTAGGCTCATTGTATATTTCAGTTTTCCTTCTTTTATGCTCATATTTAACAAGATTCATGTATTTTAGATTATATTACACTTTTTCAATATTACTCTTTTTCTAGATTAACACCAATATTTTTCACCATTTTTATATTTTTGGCCAATTTAGGCTCATTGTATATTTCTGTTTTTCTTGTTTTATGCTCCTATTTAACAAGATTCATGTATTATAGATTATTTTACACTTTTTCAATATTACTCTTTTTCTAGATTAACACCAATATTTTTCAGCATTTTTATATTTTTGGCCAATTTAGGCTCATTGTATATTTCAGTTTTCCTTCTTTTATGCTCATATTTAACAAGATTCATGTATTTTAGATTATTTTACACTTTTTCAATATTACTCTTTTTCTAGATTAAGATCAATATTTTTCACCATTTTTATATTTTTGGCCAATTTAGGCTCATTGTATATTTCTGTTTTTCTTGTTTTATGCTCCTATTTAACAAGATTCATGTATTATAGATTATTTTACACTTTTTCAATATTACTCTTTTTCTAGATTAACACCAATATTTTTCAGCATTTTTATATTTTTGGCCAATTTAGGCTCATTGTATATTTCAGTTTTCCTTCTTTTATGCTCATATTTAACAAGATTCATGTATTTTAGATTATTTTACGCTTTTTCAATATTACTCTTTTTCTAGATTAACACCAATATTTTTCGGCATTTTTATATTTTTGGCCAATTTAGGCTCATTGTATATTTCAGTTTTCCTTCTTTTATGCTCATATTTAACAAGATTCATGTATTTTAGATTATATTACACTTTTTCAATATTACTCTTTTTCTAGATTAACACCAATATTTTTCACCATTTTTATATTTTTGGCCAATTTAGGCTCATTGTATATTTCTGTTTTTCTTGTTTTATGCTCATGTTTAACAAGATTAATCTATTTTGGATTATTTTAGTATTTTTCAATATTACTCTTTTTCTAGATTAACACCAATATTTTTCAGCATTTTTATATTTTTGGCCAATTTAGGCTCATTGTATATTTCAGTTTTCCTTCATTTATGCTCATATTTAACAAGATTCATGTATTTTAGAGTATTTTACACTTTTTCAATATTACTCTTTTTCTAGATTAACATCAATATTTTTCAGCATTTTTATATTTTTGGCCAATTTAGGCTCATTGTATATTTCTGTTTTTCTTGTTTTATGCTCATATTTAACGAGATTCATGTATTTTAGATTATTTTACACTTTTTCAATATTACTCTTTTTCTAGATTAACACCAATATTTTTCAACATTTTTATATTTTTGGCCAATTTAGGCTCATTGTATATTTCTGTTTTTCTTGTTTTATGCTCCTATTTAACAAGATTCATCTATTATAGATTATTTTACAATTTTTCAATATTACTCTTTTTCTAGATTAACACCAATATTTTTCAGCATTTTTATATTTTTGGCCAATTTAGGCTCATTGTATATTTCAGTTTTCCTTCTTTTATGCTCATATTTAACAAGATTCATGTATTTTAGATTATATTACACTTTTTCAATATTACTCTTTTTCTAGATTAACACCAATATTTTTCACCATTTTTATATTTTTGGCCAATTTAGGCTCATTGTATATTTCTGTTTTTCTTGTTTTATGCTCATGTTTAACAAGATTAATCTATTTTGGATTATTTTAGTATTTTTCAATATTACTCTTTTTCTAGATTAACACCAATATTTTTCAGCATTTTTATATTTTTGGCCAATTTAGGCTCATTGTATATTTCAGTTTTCCTTCATTTATGCTCATATTTAACAAGATTCATGTATTTTAGAGTATTTTACACTTTTTCAATATTACTCTTTTTCTAGATTAACATCAATATTTTTCAGCATTTTTATATTTTTGGCCAATTTAGGCTCATTGTATATTTCTGTTTTTCTTGTTTTATGCTCATATTTAACGAGATTCATGTATTTTAGATTATTTTACACTTTTTCAATATTACTCTTTTTCTAGATTAACACCAATATTTTTCAACATTTTTATATTTTTGGCCAATTTAGGCTCATTGTATATTTCTGTTTTTCTTGTTTTATGCTCCTATTTAACAAGATTCATCTATTATAGATTATTTTACAATTTTTCAATATTACTCTTTTTCTAGATTAACACCAATATTTTTCAGCATTTTTATATTTTTGGCCAATTTAGGCTCATTGTATATTTCAGTTTTCCTTCTTTTATGCTCATATTTAACAAGATTCATGTATTTTAGATTATATTACACTTTTTCAATATTACTCTTTTTCTAGATTAACACCAATATTTTTCAACATTTTTATATTTTTGGCCAATTTAGGCTCATTGTATATTTCTGTTTTCCTTCATTTACGCTCATATTTAACAAGGTTCATGTATTTTAGATTATTTCACGCTTTTTCAATATTACTCTTTTTCTTGATTAACACCAATTTTTTCAGCATTTTTATATTTTTGGCCAATTTAGGCTCATTGTATATTTCAGTTTTCCTTCTTTTATGCTCATATTTAACAAGATTCATGTATTTTAGATTATATTACACTTTTTCAATATTACTCTTTTTCTAGATTAACACCAATTTTTTCAGCATTTTTATATTTTTGGCCAATTTAGTCTCATTGTATATTTCTGCTTTTCTTGTTTTATGCTCATATTTAACAAGATTCATGTTTTTTAGATTGTTTTAGACTCTTTCAATATTTCTCTTTTTCTAGATTAACACCAATTTTTTCAGCATTTTTATATTTTTGGCCAATTTAGTCTCATTGTATATTTCTGCTTTTCTTGTTTTATGCTCATATTTAACAAGATTCATGTTTTTTAGATTGTTTTAGACTTTTTCAATATTACTCTTTTTCTAGATTAACGCCAATATTTTTCAGCATTTTTATATTTTTGGCCAATTTAGTCTCATTGTATATTTCTGCTTTTCTTGTTTTATGCTCATATTTAACAAGATTCATGTTTTTTAGATTGTTTTAGACTCTTTCAATATTACTCTTTTTCTAGATTAACGCCAATATTTTTCAGCATTTTTATATTTTTGGCCAATTTAGTCTCATTGTATATTTCTGCTTTTCTTGTTTTATGCTCATATTTAACAAGATTCATGTTTTTTAGATTGTTTTAGACTTTTTCAATATTACTCTTTTTCTAGATTAACGCCAATATTTTTCAGCATTTTTATATTTTTGGCCAATTTAGTCTCATTGTATATTTCTGCTTTTCTTGTTTTATGCTCATATTTAACAAGATTCATGTTTTTTAGATTGTTTTAGACTTTTTCAATATTACTCTTTTTCTAGATTAACGCCAATATTTTTCAGCATTTTTATATTTTTGGCCAATTTAGTCTCATTGTATATTTCTGCTTTTCTTGTTTTATGCTCATATTTAACAAGATTCATGTTTTTTAGATTGTTTTAGACTCTTTCAATATTACTCTTTTTCTAGATTAACGCCAATATTTTTCAGCATTTTTATACTTTTGGCCAATTTAGTCTCATTGTATATTTCTGCTTTTCTTGTTTTATGCTCATATTTAACAAGATTCATGTTTTTTAGATTGTTTTAGACTTTTTCAATATTACTCTTTTTCTAGATTAACGCCAATATTTTTCAGCATTTTTATATTTTTGGCCAATTTAGTCTCATTGTATATTTCTGCTTTTCTTGTTTTATGCTCATATTTAACAAGATTCATGTTTTTTAGATTGTTTTAGACTCTTTCAATATTACTCTTTTTCTAGATTAACGCCAATATTTTTCAGCATTTTTATATTTTTGGCCAATTTAGTCTCATTGTATATTTCTGCTTTTCTTGTTTTATGCTCATATTTAACAAGATTCATGTTTTTTAGATTGTTTTAGACTCTCTCAATATTACTCTTTTTCTAGATTAACGCCAATATTTTTCAGCATTTTTATATTTTTGGCCAATTTAGTCTCATTGTATATTTCTGCTTTTCTTGTTTTATGCTCATATTTAACAAGATTCATGTTTTTTAGATTGTTTTAGACTCTTTCAATATTACTCTTTTTCTAGATTAACGCCAATATTTTTCAGCATTTTTATATTTTTGGCCAATTTAGTCTCATTGTATATTTCTGCTTTTCTTGTTTTATGCTCATATTTAACAAGATTCATGTTTTTTAGATTGTTTTAGACTCTTTCAATATTACTCTTTTTCTAGATTAACGCCAATATTTTTCAGCATTTTTATATTTTTGGCCAATTTAGTCTCATTGTATATTTCTGCTTTTCTTGTTTTATGCTCATATTTAACAAGATTCATGTTTTTTAGATTGTTTTAGACTTTTTCAATATTACTCTTTTTCTAGATTAACGCCAATATTTTTCAGCATTTTTATATTTTTGGCCAATTTAGTCTCATTGTATATTTCTGCTTTTCTTGTTTTATGCTCATATTTAACAAGATTCATGTTTTTTAGATTGTTTTAGACTTTTTCAATATTACTCTTTTTCTAGATTAACGCCAATATTTTTCAGCATTTTTATATTTTTGGCCAATTTAGTCTCATTGTATATTTCTGCTTTTCTTGTTTTACGCTCATATTTAACAAGATTCATGTTTTTTAGATTGTTTTAGACTCTTTCAATATTTCTCTTTTTCTAGATTAACACCAATTTTTTCAGCATTTTTATATTTTTGGCCAATTTAGGCTCATTGTATATTTCTGTTTTTCTTGTTTTATGCTCATGTTTAACAAGATTCATGTATTTTAGATTATTTTACACTTTTTCAATATTACTCTTTTTCTAGATTAACACCAATATTTTTCAACATTTTTATATTTTTGGCCAATTTAGGCTCATTGTATATTTCAGTTTTTCTTGTTTTATGCTCCTATTTAACAAGATTCATCTATTATAGATTATTTTACAATTTTTCAATATTACTCTTTTTCTAGATTAACACCAATATTTTTCAGCATTTTTATATTTTTGGCCAATTTAGGCTCATTGTATATTTCAGTTTTCCTTCTTTTATGCTCATATTTAACAAGATTCATGTATTTTAGATTATTTTACACTTTTTCAATATTACTCTTTTTCTAGATTAACACCAATATTTTTCAGCATTTTTATATTTTTGGCCAATTTAGGCTCATTGTATATTTCAGTTTTTCTTGTTTTATGCTCATATTTAACGAGATTCATGTATTTTAGATTATTTTACACTTTTTCAATATTACTCTTTTTCTAGATTAACACCAATATTTTTCAACATTTTTATATTTTTGGCCAATTTAGGCTCATTGTATATTTCTGTTTTTCTTGTTTTATGCTCCTATTTAACAAGATTCATCTATTATAGATTATTTTACAATTTTTCAATATTACTCTTTTTCTAGATTAACACCAATATTTTTCAGCATTTTTGGCCAATTTAGGCTCATTGTATATTTCAGTTTTCCTTCTTTTATGCTCATATTTAACAAGATTCATGTATTTTAGATTATTTTACACTTTTTCAATATTACTCTTTTTCTAGATTAACACCAATATTTTTCAGCATTTTTATATTTTTGGCCAATTTAGGCTCATTGTATATTTCAGTTTTCCTTCTTTTATGCTCATATTTAACAAGATTCATGTATTATAGATTATTTTACACTTTTTCAATATTACTCTTTTTCTAGATTAACACCAATATTTTTCACCATTTTTATATTTTTGGCCAATTTAGGCTCATTGTATATTTCAGTTTTCCTTCTTTTATGCTCATATTTAACAAGATTCATGTATTTTAGATTATATTACACTTTTTCAATATTACTCTTTTTCTTGATTAACACCAATATTTTTCAGCATTTTTATATTTTTGGCCAATTTAGTCTCATTGTATATTTCTGCTTTTCTTGTTTTATGCTCATATTTAACAAGATTCATGTTTTTTAGATTGTTTTAGACTTTTTCAATATTACTCTTTTTCTAGATTAACGCCAATATTTTTCAGCATTTTTATATTTTTGGCCAATTTAGTCTCATTGTATATTTCTGCTTTTCTTGTTTTATGCTCATATTTAACAAGATTCATGTTTTTTAGATTGTTTTAGACTTTTTCAATATTACTCTTTTTCTAGATTAACGCCAATATTTTTCAGCATTTTTATATTTTTGGCCAATTTAGTCTCATTGTATATTTCTGCTTTTCTTGTTTTATGCTCATATTTAACAAGATTCATGTTTTTTAGATTGTTTTAGACTTTTTCAATATTACTCTTTTTCTAGATTAACGCCAATATTTTTCAGCATTTTTATATTTTTGGCCAATTTAGTCTCATTGTATATTTCTGCTTTTCTTGTTTTATGCTCATATTTAACAAGATTCATGTATTTTAGATTATTTTACGCTTTTTCAATATTATTCTTTTTCTTGATTAACACCAATTTTTTCAGCATTTTTATATTTTTGGCCAATTTTGGCTCATTGTATATTTCTGTTTTTCTTGTTTTACGCTCATATTTAACAAGATTCATGTATTTTAGATTATTTTACGCTTTTTCAATATTATTCTTTTTCTTGATTAACACCAATATTTTTCAGCATTTTTATATTTTTGGCCAATTTAGTCTCATTGTATATTTCTGCTTTTCTTGTTTTACGCTCATATTTAACAAGATTCATGTATTTTAGATTATTTTACGCTTTTTCAATATTATTCTTTTTCTTGATTAACACCAATATTTTTCAGCATTTTTATATTTTTGGCCAATTTAGTCTCATTGTATATTTCTGCTTTTCTTGTTTTACGCTCATATTTAACAAGATTCATGTTTTTTAGATTGTTTTAGACTCTTTCAATATTTCTCTTTTTCTAGATTAACACCAATTTTTTCAGCATTTTTATATTTTTGGCCAATTTAGGTTCATTGTATATTTCTGTTTTTCTTGTTTTATGCTCATGTTTAACAAGATTAATCTATTTTGGATTATTTTAGACTTTTTCAATATTACTATTTTTCAAGATTAATGCCAATATTTTTCAGCATTTATATTTTTTACCAATTTAGTCTCATTGTATATTTGTTTTTCTTGTTTTATGCTCCTATTTAACAAGATTCATGTATTTTAGATATTATTTTACACTTTTTCAATATTACTCTTTTTCTAGATTAACACCAATATTTTTAAGCATTTTTATATTTTTGGCCAATTTAGGCTCATTGTATATTTCTGTTTTTCTTGTTTTACGCTCATATTTAACAAGATTCATGTATTATAGATTATTTTACGCTTTTTCAATATTACTCTTTTTCTTGATTAACACCAATATTTTTCAGCATTTTTATATTTTAGATTTGTGAAACTTATTGATTCAATGCAAAACAGGTGTGTTGAAGTATTACAATTGTAAAGGAATAAATGTAAATATTGAATTTTGTACAATTTTGCTGTTAAATATAAATCTTCAAAACTGATGCTTATTTCCGCCCTCAAAAGCATATTTTTCTTAATAACTTTTTTTGGTGTAAAGTTATTATAAAATCAAATATGTGTACTAATAGCCATTGGATCTCGGTACCACACACAAATTTTCAGAGGAATTTGTGCAGTAATAAGAAAATTATTAACAATTTCATGGGGTGTCGTATTTATTTCCACCACCGTATTAGAAAAAGTCAGTCAGGATGGTAGCAATTGGGCTTCACCCATTGTGGCAATACGCAAGCCCAATGGAGATTTAAGAATTTGTGATGATTATAAGGTAGGCATGAATCACTAGATCTATTTGGAGTCAATCCCGTTGCCAAACATTGAAACAGTACCATGAGTTTGTTGGTATGAAATACTTTGCTAAAGTTGATCTTAAGTCAGCATATAATCAGATAAAAATTGATAGCAAGTTTCAATAAGTCACCACAATGAAAAGCCCTATTGGATTAATAAGATGGACTCGTTTGCCGTTTTCCATAAAAACATTAAGTCACATTTTCCAAAAAGCCATCAAATAAGTTTTAGAGGGAATGAAAAATATAATTGTATATCAGGATGACATTGGTGTACACAGAAAAGGAGAGCTCAAAAGTAAAATGGAGCAAGTTTAAAGAAAATTAAGTAGTGTGGGTATGACAATCGCAATAAATGTGAGTTGTGGAAAAATTTTGTACCTAGGATATCAAATATCCAAAGAGGGTATATTGCCCGATGATAAACTCATTAATAGGATATCAGAGATAGATGCACTCAGAAATTTAAAAAAAAAAAAGAGTTAGAACCTTTTTTAGGATTAACCAATTTCTGTAACAGATATTAACTATGATATAGTGACCTTGTGGAACCATTTATCCCACAATGAAAATGGTGGACTTGGAATTGGAGTCTGGCTAATAAAATGACAAAGTAACAACAAAACTATATATATAAACAAACAATAAGTATGTATTAACAAAACAAAGGTATACATGGACAATAGAATATTGTTGTGTGTTACAATAGAATATTGTTGTGTTGTACAGTCAAGTTCATTGTTACAAAACAATGAAGAAAATATTTAAAAACTAAAGAATGTGTTTGTATGTGTGTAATTGGGTGAAGGAGAAAGTCCTAGAGAAAATGAAGCGAAAAAGGTGTATGTTACCCAGTTAAAAAGCATTTTCCTCGTTCGACCTATATCTTACCGTCCCTGAGTAAAAAAAGAAAAAAGAGGATGACAGAGAATATTACTTCCTATTTATAAGCTTAAGGACTGTCCCCTAGCAGCATTTTTAAACGACAATCTACTGTGGGAAAAAAAAATCTGCCTCGTCAGTCATGTATCAAGATACATGATCGCTTATGCATGTATCACGCATGGTACATAACTGACTGAAGTGGGGTAACTCCACAAAATAAGGAAGAAGAATACTGAGTTTCAATGGACAAAAGACAGGAAGTTGCTTTCAAGAAATTAAAAATGGCACTCATAAACAAACCAGTTAAAATTTTTGACCCAGTGAAAGAACTGATGTTAACTAACGATACCAGTGATTGTGCTATAGCCACAATATTGTCACAGGAGGATCAACCTGTAATGTACTTACCCAGAAAATTTCTATTTTCTCTGACATGAATGAATATTTTTCAAGTATTATACAATTTTTATGATATTTCTCTTCTTTTGATTTAATATATTTTTCATGAATGATACTTTTTTGTCATTCTAAATTTTCAGGGTATTTGTTTTTATGTACTTTATTTTTCAGGAATGACTTTTTTGACATTTTAGATTTTTGAGGATTTTTTTTTTTTTTTTTTGATTTTAGTAAATATTTTTCAAGAATTACACTTTTATGCCATTTTAGAATTTTGGGATATTTCCGTTTCCCTTACTTCAAGTACATATGTTTCAGAAATTATACATTTTTTATATTTTAGATAATTCTCTTTTTGTTTGATTTAAGTATATAATTTTACGGAATTACAATTTTCTCTATTTTAGATTTTTGGGATGTTTCTGGTTCCTTGATTTGAGTAAATATTTTTCAGGAATTACACCTTTTTTCTATTTTAGATTTTTGGAATATTTGTTTTAAGTGGATATTTTGCAGGAATGACACTTTTTTTTGACCTTTTCAGATTTCTGTTTCTCTTGATTAAAGTATATATATTTTTATTTTTATTTTATATGAATGACACTATTTACTATTTTAAATTTTGGGTTATTTCTGTTCCTTGCTTCAAGTAAATATTTTTCAGGAAATAAATTTTTTGCTATTTTAAATTTTTGAGATATTTGTTTTCTGGGAATTAAGTAAATATTTTTTGGAAATTACATTATTTTTACAATTTCAGATTTGTGATATTTTTGTTTTCTTTGATTTAAATGATTTTTTTTTTTATTATCAGGAATTGCATGAATTTGACATTTTAGATTTTTGAAGAATTACCCTTGTTGCCATTTTTCTTTTCTAGAATATTTCTTTTCTTGTAAGAATATATTTTTTATGAATGACACATTTTTTATTATTTTAAAGTTTTTGACGTGTTTCTATTTTCATTGCTTGAAGTAAATATTTTTCAGGAATAACAATTTTTTGATCTTTTAAATTTTTGGGATATTTATGATTTCCTTGCTTTAAGTGTATAAGTTTCAGAAATTATACTTTATTGTATTTTAGATTGGGGGGTGCTATTTCTGTTTCCCTTGATTTAAGTATTAGGTTGGTGCAAAAATAATGACGTAATGTCGTTTTTTGACGTTAAAAAATACGTCAAAAAACGACATTACGTCATTATTTTTGCACCAAACTAATATATATTTTTCAAAAATTACACACATTTTTACAATTTTTGTTTTGTTTGCTTTAAGCATATATTTTTCTAGAATTAAACCAAATTCAATGTTTTGGATACTTTTCTTTTAAGAATATATTTTACGAATGACACTTTATTTTAAATTTTGGGGGCAATTCTGCTTCGTTGTATGAAGTAAATATTTTTCAGGAATTACATATTTTGTTATTTTAGATTTTTGGGATATTTCTGTTTTCCTGTTTATTTCACTTTACCTGGATTTAAAAAAAATATTTTTAAAGATTTATAGTGTAACCCGGATATAAGAGATTTTCTCTGGTCCCAAATTAGAGCCATACTTACCTAAACAAAATAGACCAAACCCGGATATAAGAGACTTCGTCTCCGGTCACAACAACTCTCTTATATCCCGGTTACACTCTATTTTTTTTTTTAACATTTTAGATTTTGGGGGATATTTGTCTTTTTCTTGTTTTAAATATTTTTCAGGAATTACAGTTTGCTATTTTGGATTTTGGGGATATTTCTGTTTTCTTTTCTATAAGTAAATATATTTCAAGAATTATTCTTTTTGTCTATTTAGATTTCTGGTACATTTTACTTTGCCTTAAGTAAATAGTTTTTTAGTATTTACACATTCTTGCCATTTTAAATCTGGAAAATTTCTGCCTTCCTTGATTTAAATCAATATTTTTTAAGATTTACACTTTTTTGCTATTTTATATTTTGAGGATATTTCTGGTTTCCTTGATTTAAGTCAATATATTTCAGAAAATACTCTTTTTGTCTTTATATTTTTAGTATATTTCACTTTTCCTGGATTTAAGTAAATATTTTGTAGGATTTATACATTTTTGCCATTTTAGAATTTTGGCATATTTCAGTTTTTCCTTGCTTTATGAAGATTTTTCAGGAATTACACTTTTAAAATTTTGGTATATTTATTTTTTCTAGATTTTGGTACATATTTATATTTTTGCTTTTCTTCCTCTCATAACATATTTTTCAAGAATGATATTCTATTACCGTTTTTCTTTTTGTAGGTTTTATTTTTCAGGAATTATACTTTTAACCATTTTATTTTTTTTTTTACGATATTTGTGTTTTTCTCGTTTTTGGCACATATTTTTGATGATATATATTTTTTTTTCATTTGATTATGAATATTTTTGTTTTCCTTACTTTTGGCACATATTTTTAAAGAATGACAATATTTTGCCATTAATATTTTTTTTGATGTTTCTGTTTTCATTACTTTATTTTTTATATTTTTGTTAATTCATAATTTTTGGTTAATTTAGGTTTATGGATAATTCCCTTATCCTAGCTAGTACTTAGCCTAGTTTAACAGGATTCAAATTTTCCCTATAAAAATGCTATTCAGCCTGACCAAGGTGGGATTAATAAGTATCTGTTGTTTGGTTATTTCAGGATAAGAAATTTTAGTATCTTCTCATGCATTTTTAATGGTTTTTCAATTTTTATTATATTTTATCAGTTTTCTTCATTTTTCCTATTGATTTTTATGATCGTTTTAATGTTTCTTAATGTTTTATAATGTTTCTAAACGTTTCTTAATGTTTCTAAATATGTTTAATGTTTCTTAATGTTTCTAAATATATTTAATGTTTCTTAATATGTCTAATGTTTCTTAATGTTTTTTAATCTAAACATTTTTAAATATAATGTTTCTTAATATGTTTAATGTTTTTTAATGTTTCTAAATATGTTTAATGTTTCTTAATGTTTTTAAATGTTTCTTAATATGTTTAATGTTTCTAAATATGTTTAATGTTTCTTAATGTTATTTAATCTTTCTAAATGCTTAATGTTTCTTAATGCTTCTAAATATGTTTAATGTTTCTTAATCTTTCTAAACATTTCTAAATATATTTAATATGTTTCTTAATGGTTAATATTTCTAAATATGTTTAATGTTTCTTAATGTTTCTAAATATGCTTCTTAATATGTTTAATGTTTCTTAATGTGTTTAATATATTTCTTAATGTTTCTAAATATGCTTCTTAATATGTTTAATGCTTCTTAATGTGTTTAATATGTTTCTTAATATATTTCTTAATGTTTCTAAATATGCTTCTTAATGTTTAATGTTTCTTAATGTGTTTAATATGTTTCTTAATATATTAATGTTTCTAAATATTTTTAATATGCTTCTTCCGTTTTCATATCATTTCATGCATCATTTTTATTTTTAGATTTTAATATTTTATGTTTCGTAGCATTCAATATATATCTATACACTACAGTTCAAAAGTTTGAGGACACTCCTGGTAATTTTTTAAATTGGCCCCAAAAGTAGTTGTTTTGTACTTTAAATGAGAAAATTAATATACATGGTTAAAAAAAAAGTGAGACATGATATTTTTATTAGACATTTTATTATGACAAAAAGAAAAAAAAAACATTTTGATTAAATTTTGCTCTCATCAAAATATCCTCCTTCAGCCTTGATTACTGCAGCACAAATGTTTGGCATTTGTTGCAAAAGTTTCTCAAAGTATAAGTTTGATAAATGATTCCATTCTTTTTTTACATAACTCAAAGAGCACTTTTAATTTTTTTTTTTCAGTCTTCTGTCAAGTTCACCTCATGCTATTTCTGAGAGTGCCGTCAAACTTTTGAACTGTAGTGTGTGTGTGTGTGTATATATATATATATATATATATATATATAAAAAGAAAGGGATGAATTTTTTGTTTATTAATCTGACAGATTTTTATTACTTAAACATTATTTTAAGTGGATACTCATATTTGAGTAGACACTCCATTTATTTATTAAACAGTATATTTTTTTATTTTTGTTTACTGTCCTGAATATTTGAGAAATCTTATTAGAGACGTCAAGACATGTCAGATCTAATGATAATTTCCCATAGATGCAATAGTTATTGCTTCCTAGATATCTTCATTGCGAGAATACTGTTTTCCATTTTATATACACATATTTTAGTGATGGATCATGTTTTCTATTAGATTAATATCTTGAGAGGCTGAGGACCATTCCATGAATTTTATTTTTGAAATCTTTTTTTTTTTTGGCAAAGTGTACAATAGTCAGCTTTTCAAAATTTATATACTCTTGGTCAGGTCAAGCTTAGGCCAATTATTTGTAGCAGGTAACCCAGTACAACCTGGTACATGCACAAGTGGCTGGTGCCTAAACCAGATTCTCTATTACATTTCCTCCTGATTGGGTGGGTGGCACGTTACCGAACAGGGCAAAAAGAAGACCTGTCAAAGAGCAGATGAGGTTCTTATAGAAGCCAACACACATATATATAAGGCTAGGATGTGGTCTCAATCTTTGAGGTCAACCTTCCTAGAGATAATGTCTTGATAAAAACACTGTGAACTTGAACAAGCATGAATTTCTTAGTTGGGCATCATCAAGAGCCTGAACATGAAGAACACATTGTACTGGCTGTCGGAGACAATCCAGGTATAGGCAGACATTAAATGGACCTAGCATGTTGTATATGCTGGCCTTGTAAAACCTTGTTTCAAATCATTGTGAGAAACCCTTTGTTAGGTAGGACCCCCCTTGCTTTCTGCCAGTTTAATCCCAGTCCTGCCTCAATAAAAGAACATGGCTATTTATGTATGTATGTCTTTTTTAGTCATAATCCATAATACACAAAACTGTTTTTAGTTATAACCCATAATACTCAAAAATGTATGTCTTTTTAGTTAAAACCCATAATACTAAAAAAGTCTTTTTAGTTATAACCCATAATACTCAAAAATGTTTGTCTTTTTAGTCATACCCATAATACTCATGTATGTCTTTTTAGTTATAATGCATAATACTCAAAAATGTTTGTCTTTTTAGTTATTACCCATAATACTCAAAAATTTATTTTTTTATAACCCATAATACTCAAGAATCTCTGACAATAATTCTCTGCATTTTATCTTGATACCAACATTGGTGGGACCTATAATTTTACCGCATATAATACAAGCCCAAAAACATAACTCTAAATCACAAATCTCTTATGAGATCTCCCTTGTGGAAATCTCTTGCAGTTCCTTGCTTTCCAGTCAACTTTGATCTACAAAAATTTAAATGCAATGTCAGTTGTACTCTTCCATCTCCTTGAATCCTGTTCTTTTATTGTCCTCTCTCCTTAATAATGATGATTCTCACATTCTGTCACTCTTATGTTTTAGTGGTTTTAATGCCTTTTTTTTAGAGCAAGATGATAAAAAAAGAAAAAAAAAAAAAAAAAGCATGCTGGTTGAATTCTGTGAAGAAGCCAAACACCAAGTTCATTTCATGTAGTTTCTATATTCATCACTAAAAATAACTGAGAAATCAGATCAGTTTTCATGTACTTTTTCAGCCAATTTACACGTTTGTTTGTAATGTTTACCTAAGTGTGGCAGATTTGAATGTTTTCATACTGTTTACCGATGCTCTTAGCATACCAAATCTTTTCTCTTTGTTTACATTATAAAAAAAACACTCTTTCAAATGTTTCCTTGTTTGCCAATTGACTTTCTTTTTACACTTTCAGTTTTGACCAAATCTCTTTTGGTTACATTTGTAAAGTTATTTTATTCTTCTTACCTTGGCAATCTTTTCAATTTCTTTTTTCTCTGCAGTTCAAATTCATTCTTCTTTATTACACTTTCACTTTTTGTCAAATCTCTTTTGGCTACATTTATGAAGCTATTTTTTTTCTTTTTACCCCGGCAATGTTTTCAATTTCTTTTCTGATTAAGAAAAAATTGAATTTGAACTGAGGTCATACTCAGTTCAAATTCAATTTTCTTTTTTACACTTTGCTTTTCTCAAATCTCTTTTGGTTACATTTGTAAATCCATATTTTTTCTTCTTACTTTTGCAATGTTTTCAATTTTGTGTAATAAATCTATGATCTTTCTTCAGCTTTATTTTTCTTTATTACACTTTGATTTTTTCTCAAAATCTTTTGCCTACATTTGTAATGCAATATTTTTCTCTTTTACCATGGCAATGTTTTCAATTTCTTTTCAGATTAATCTATTATCTTCAAATTCATTTTTCTCTATTATGCTTTGAGTTTTTTTTCAAATCTCTTTTGGTTACTTTTGTAAAGTTATTTTGTTCTTCTTACCTTGTCAATGTTTTCAATTTCTTTTTCATTAATCTATGATCTCTGTCTAAATTCATTTTTCTTTTTTTATTACACTAAATTTTTTTCAAATTTCTTTTTTTCTTACATTTGTAAAGCTATGTTTTTCTTCTTACCTTTGCAATGTTTTCAATTTCTTTTCTGATTGTTCTATCTGTGTTCAACTTTGCAGCAATTTCCAATGTTGCATTCCCATCACTTATTAATTTTACAATATCTTTTTTCTTATTTGAGCTCATGCCTTTCTTATGTCCCATGACAATCTCTACTTGTCTGAAAGTAAAAAAAAATATTAGTAATTATGCTAACATAGATTTATTTCCAGTATGATGAAGGATTCACATAAAATCCTACCCCACCAAATTATTAATATTTACAATAAAAACATAGAAGCTGAAATTTATGACATATTCATAATATAAATATATTCAAAACATTTTACTAACATTAGCTGGTTAAGACAAAAATTGTGAAAATATTGTCTTGCACTATAAAATCTCTGTGTATTTGTGTGTGTGCATATATATATATATATATATATATATATATATATATATATATATATATATATGTGTGTGTGTGTATACACACAATTCAATTAAAACAGACAACTTTAAGGGTCCATTGGTTATAATTTATTTCCCCAGGCTCATCAGACCAAACTTCCAAGGGTGAAAAAATTAATTTAAATACAAAATACACCCTGTTTTTAGGAAAAAAAAAAAAAAGTGGGTCATTATAAGGTTGGGGAGCTTTACTTAGATCAACCAATCAAATATAAATGAAGATAATATATTATAACATATAAATTATATATATATATATATATATATATATATATATATAATTTAAATTATAGTATAATATATTATCTTAGTTAAATTTAAACTAAGATAATATATTATTATATATATATATATATATATATATATAATCTTAGTTTAAATTTAACGTAGGTCATATTTGATTGGTTGATCTAAGTAAAGCTCCCAAACCTTATAACCCACTCTTCTGTTTTTTTCTTTTTTTGTAAAAAGAGGCTGTATTTTGCTTTTAAATCTGATTAAATTGTTCACTCGCCAGTAATTTACAATCATCTGATGAGATGGTGTTGTATACACATCGATACATGACTGCAATTGTGCAGCAATTTTGACGTTTTTGATGTAATATCCTAAAATAAAGAATATATTATTGCAAACATTATTATAGGGTATACTTTGTGTTTGAATTGTGTATTTAGTCAGCAAATTCTCTTTTAAGCATGTCTGATCAAATAAATTACAAACATTATGTCTGCTTATTTTTATCATAATCCTTTCATATTCACGAATATTTTTCTGTATATTACAATCAAATGAGGCAAAAAAATGCACTGCAAATAGACACTCCAAGAGGAAAAATGTTATTGTTTTTGAAATTTTTTGGTATAGAGGTGCTCACTCACATGATGAGTATTCACGAGTCCTAAAATATTTTAAAAAACCAATAGCATTTTTGCATATAAGTACTTATCACAAAATAAAATCTTTGCACTTGCCTTGATAAAGTCCCTCAGGGAACAAAATGTGTTGGCTAAGTTTTTCTTCCATTTTATATATATATATATATATATATATATATATATATATATATATATATATATATATATATAAAAACATATGAAACGATATATAATTTTATATATCAACAAACATTATTTAGAAAAATATGACAAACTGGAAAGGTTTTTTGATCAAAATCTGTCAGTTTAACAAGTCGGCAAACATCATGTAAATAGGCATACCCTTAAATATATATTTATTTTATACACACTTCAAGATATCATCTCCCGTGGTGAAAGATATTTAATGTGGTTTGATTATTTTGTATGATAGGATTTTGAGTTTTTTCGTGCAATGGGTGCTGTATAGTATTTTGGCATTATCCACTAATATTTGTCTGATGTTGATAGTTTATACACATTTATATACATTCATACACAAACACATATGTAACCAGGGCTGAATTTAGGTGTTAAAAGGCCTCTGAGCTAATAGAATTTGGGGGCGTCTTCATTATGTATGTTTATCCGTGTCTATAAAAAAAAAGATATATTTTTAGATGAAGCTACATCAAAAATTTAAATGTATATAAAAAATGAGTAAATAGCAGAACAGACCGAGTTCTATAGACTTGGATGGTAACTGGTCTACTGAAGAAAGAAATGGCAACCTACTGCGGCAAAAAATCTGCCTCGTCAGTCATGTATCAAAAGATACATGATCGCCCAAGCATGTATGATGCATGGCACATAACTGACTGCTATAAAAAAGATTCATCAAAATCTAAATGAAACTTCTTGAAAAAACACCCATCGAATTTAAAAGACCCACTCCAACTTGAAGGGCCCAAATACTCTTAAATTGTTTCAAACCACTTCAAAGGTAACCCATTAAATATAAAGACAAATCTTCTCTGTTCTTAGATTTTTATCTTTTTAAAGTTTATCAGAGACCCAATACTAGTCTTGTCCATATGTAAATATGGCACTGCATGTAACATATTGTTCCTTGCATTATTACAATCTATATAAAACTATTTTGAATAAAAATGACCATCATGAATTGAGAGGTTCAAGTCATACATGATTTAAAAAAAAATGAAGACAGTTTACTTTAAAGAATTGATCCCAATTACAAAACAGGATGGACTTCACATTTCAAAAATACATTAATCAACTGAATAAGAAATGTCATCTGCAACACCATTCTGAATTTTATGCAATTATTTTTTTTATTTATATCTGATTTTTCAGTCAATCCTAAAATTTTATTTTCAATATGATACTAAGAAATTTTAAAACATTGCCGAGACATATTTGCATCCTTTTTTATCATTTCACCCCAAGCAAGGCAATAAAACAACTAAGACGAAATGTTTTTTTTTACTGAATGTTAGAGAATATAAGAAAAATAAGGAGAGACGACAGTAAAAGAACAAAAACAACTTTTATGTACTTTACAAACTCAATTAACATCGTAAAAGAACGTTTTAAATACAATATTTTTTTACGATGTGTTTCATAGATTTATTGAAATTATTTCACGCTGGCCGTTTTAAAAGAAAATTTAAAATTTAAAACCCAAGGGAAAGAATTAAGGTCGACATAAATATTTTACTTTTCTCTAACAGGTGACAGTAGGTTAATATTTTACTGATAAATACTTAGAATAATCTCTTTTATGAATATACTTATATATATATATAAAAAAAAAAAATTAAATGTGGTTATCTAGGTTGTAAATAAGCAGAAAGGACATTTTTTTCTTTTGTCACTTGAACAATCATGAAAAGCGAGATCGTTACGAACAAACAAATACAGAATAATACAAATATATAGAAAATCTGTTTTTACGAAGATAAATAATTGTATTTTGGCGTGATAACAAGCTCGGGTGGAATGATCTACACTGGAGAACGGGGAGTAGCCGCGATCGAAATATTCGTTCACAATCGTCGAAATAATGAAAAAAAGAACCGACAATCACTAAGAAGTTCATCTGACATGTTGGGTTCAACTTCCGGTTCTCGGCTCCGGCGGCAACGGGTCATGTGACGATGTTCGACCAATGGCATCATGTCTCCGGCTTAGCGCCTTGGTTCTGGATCTGCTCGACCTTCCTCCTACTTTCTCTCTGAATTCCTGTTACCCCCTCTCTGCTTACAAGGATCTCCTCTGTCTACTACTCCAACCGTAACTTTAAGTGACTAAAAGATATAAGGGAGTGGGAGGAAAAACAAGGGGTCAGGTTCTTCAACTTGTAGAAATAAAATATTTAAAATAAAATATTTAATTAAAATTCTCGCGTTGATAAATTTTGTAGAATTAGACGAAAAAAAACGGGGAAAAGTAACACAAATTATAAACAAAGAAAGTGAAAAGAAGGCAAAGGTGAACAAATAAAAAAAGAAGTGAGTCCGACGAGAAAGTGTATGAAAGAAGGCGAGGGAGGTGTGCAAGTAGAAAGACTAAGAGTATTGAAGGAGAGGGTTGTGGGGTGGCGGTAATAGAGAAAGAGAATGGGTAGTAGTGAAAGTAGCTAAGAGCCTCATGGTAGGAGGAGAAACATGCTTTAGTGTATGATTGCAAGTGCCGACGACCGCCATTGCTGATGCCACTTACGACGTAAAGCCGCCGACGTCGCCATAATCGACCCTAACGACATCAGCGAACCATTTCTTTTTTTTTTTTCAGGACGAAAATCATCCCCAGATCTCCAAGAAACTGTCTCGGGATCGAAGATTGAACCACAATCGACCGAGTAAGCAGAGCAATACGACCGTAACATGGTCGGGTGGAGACTTATTGTACAGCTAACATAACACATACATGAAAAATACACACACACATTTTCTCACTCTTTATACAATTTAGCTTAAAAAAAAAAAAGAAAAAAAAAAAGAAATTATATATATATAAATATATATATATTATTTATTTATATATATATAAATTAAATAAGATATAAGAGAGAGAAAAAAAGAAAAATCTGGTCGGGACAAACAACCACCATCAGCCGACAAAACAAAGTTAAAAATCGGAGATCAAGGAATTTATTTATTTATTCCTATATATATATATATATATATATATTTTTTTTTTTGCTGATTTTTTTTTATTTTAAATATATATATATATATATATATATATATATATATAACATATATATATTATATATTTATATATAGATATATAAATCCAGAGACCAAAGTAGAGAGATAAGAAAAAAAAAATCGCTGGAGTAACAACTACGTGATTTTTTTCCTTTCTCATCATTTCCGACTTCACTCGCACATTTACGAAACTGGAAATAAAGGAAAAGAGAGGGAAACAAAAAAGAGGAAAAAAAAACAAAAAAAACAAAACCAAAAAAAAGGCTGAAATTGTAATTCCTTCCTGAAAAATACTAAAAAAAGAAAAATCTGAATCGATATCTTCGGAATTATTACAGTGTTTTGGGAAAAGAAAAAGGAGAGACAAAATAATAATAATAATAATCACCGGAAGATGCAATGACAAGTATTTCTTCTTCTTCATCGTCTCATCTTTCTTCCTTTTTAAAAACCGGATTTAAATTTAATTTTATTTAAAAAAAAAAAAAACCCAACAGATTATTAATAATAATAATTGTAAAGTTCTCGATAATAGTTTCTGATCGTTGACTTTTGTTTTTGTTTTTCCTCCTCTTACAGAAAAAAGGCAACTTCGAATGGATTTAATACTTATCTAACCTTTTAAACATCCTTAAAAGTGATAAAGAAAAAAAAATCTATTTTCCCTCCCGTAGCAAATCCCTGCCCCACAGGGGACATGAAGCCCGACCCCTGTCTTCTACAGATCCATCGTCTGTGAAATTTCTCTTTTAAGTATTAAATAACAGGACATATATTTTAACGATAAGTATTTAAAAAGTTTTTTTTTTTTTTTGTCTTGAGGTAAATTATATTTTAAAGTCTTCGTATTTTATTTCAGTTGGTTGGAAAATACGAACAAGAGGAAAAATACAATTAAAAAAAAAAAAAAAATATATATATATATATATATATATAAAATCAAGACAACCAATTTTAAAGACATCAACACTCCAAGACGGAATCATGGATTTAAGAACTTACCAAAAATTAACAAGTACGGAAAAAACAGGAACACGTGAAAGAGATTAATGAAAAGAAAAAAAAAGAAAATAACACTTTAAAAAAATATATATATGTGTACAGAAATTTTACAAAGTTATATATATATATATATATATATGCATATATATTTATTTATATATAAATAAATATATATCCACTTGATCATCATAAATTATTTTACATGTCTGTCCTATTGTGGAATTAAATCTTCAAAAACAGGTCAAAATTTTACTGGAAAAAAACAAACTTCCTCAAAGGATAAAATCAAAGAAAACAAACAAACAAAAAAAGGAGGCCCAGTGTATTTAAGAAAAAGTAAAATAAACTTAAAAGAAAAGATCTTTGATAGAAATTCCTAAATTACTAATGTTACTAAATAGTTACATTAGTAGACACATGCCTCATCTCTTTTTATGTCATCTTAAATAGTGACTTCCCCCTGGAAACCTAAAAGAAGAAACACCTACTTGTACAAATATATATATATATATATATATATATATATATATATATATATAATTTTATTATCTGAAGGTTACTTGTGTCCTGTTTATTAAAGAAAACATCAATTTTGTCCATATTTTCTACAGCTACACTGAGGAACAAAAAAAAACTGGCCACTTATGTATATAAAAATATATTGTATATATATTTGTAACTATTTATTCTAGATTTTATCATCATCATCAATCAGTGTGTATATATAGGTATCTATTTATACACACAAATATATAAATACATTTATATATACATTTAGATGAAAACAAAAGTGCAAAGTTAACCGAAACAGGAAACTCAAATTATATAAAAGGAAATATTTGTATTTTTTTTTTTTTTTTTTTAACGAAGGAAAAAGAAAAATACGTAACCGAAGCCCCCCCCCCAAAAAAAAGAAGGAATTGACCCACACACATGTCTATGCTTGTGTGTGTATATTTATATATACCTAGACACATATATATATTAGATAGATATTTTTGAATCCGACGAGGAGAAGAAGAGAAAAAAAAAAAAAAAAAAGAGGAACAAGAAAGCCGAGTGTTTTCTTTCTTTCGCCCTCCAGCCCTGAATCCTGAGATGGAGTGACCATGAGTCACCCTAATCCTGCGGGGAACGGTTGCTCTCTCGAGGATTGCTACACAAACCTTTTTGCCTTGGTAAGAAAACAAAAAAAAATACCTATCATTATCATCAATCGTACCTATTGATATTTTATTTCATTTTTTTATTATCTTGTTTTTACACGTTTCATTTTTCCGACATAATCTCTCACCTCTTTCCGTTTTTTTTTTTTTTTTTTTTTTTTTCGGTGGGAGGGATAGTGTTGTCCACCTTATTTTCTTTACTTGATAAAAAAAAAAAAATTCAAAGGTGGAAATTCAGTTATCCTACCTTTTTATTTTTAAAAGTTAGTTTTATTTGGTGGGGAGGTAACTTCATCCTGATCTTTTGTTTTCTATGGTTTCGATCGGTTCCTTTTCGGCTTATCAGCAGGTGACCTGTTGGGAACTTGTTTGTACCACGTTTTTATATACTCAATCTGTTTTTTTTTTTAGAAAGCTTTCTGATTTAAACATTTTGAAACAAACAACAAATGACTTGAGACGTCTTGAAGGTGTGTGTGCAAAGAAATGCTATTTCAAAAATTTGAATCTTAATCATATAGTTTTTACTTTTTATTTACCTTGTTTTAAGTAATGCTTTTGCTTATATATATATATATATATATATGTGTCGATTTAATGTTTCAATCTCTAAATCTTTATTCCGATCTCTTTTACCCTAATCTTCACTCTCCCAACATCACATGTTTGGATCCACCCCACCTCTTGATCCTCAGCCCTTCGTGTCAATTCATATTTTTTTATCTGTAATTACAAGTAAAAATTTAGTTTCTTTCTGAAATTATTCACCAGAAAATGTTTTAATATACTAAACACTATTAGTTTTGTGAACTGAAATGTATTTTTTTTAATTCATTTTTTTGCTAATGACATAATTTTTTTTTCTTGTTTAGGAAAATCATTTGAATCATAATTTTTAAAGTTTATCTTTTATTTAAATTACGATTTTCAGCTATTAATACATTTTCCATTCTGAGGAACTGATTCCTTCTAAAAATAAATATATAATTTTAAAAAGAATTATCGAATATTTGACACCTGTTTAAAAATTTGTTTCTTTTAAATAATTTCAGTAAGTTATTAATGTCCTCAATGAACCTAAGGAGAGGAGTTTTTTGACTATTATTGGCGGCACTTTCGATATTTTTAACATTAAAAATGAGTACAATCCTCAGTTTTTAAGAGCAGAATTATTAGTTTTTAAAACTTTGCTTTTTGCAATTTCACAACTTTTGAAAATAAAAATCAAATCATTCATTTGATCTTCATTCACTTTTTTGGTGTGAAAACATTTTTAAATTTAGATTTTTAGGAACTTTTTAAACTGTTAAATTAAATATGTTTTTTTTACATCTGCAACCAGTTTTCTATTCATGAAAGTTAATTTTTATAACTTAAATTAAAAATTCACTTTCAATTAAACAATTATAAGTAATTGTGATCAAAAGTAGACAAAATATTGTTTCCGAACGATTAAGAGTTGGGGGGACCATTTTTTTATTTAAACAGGTAAGAAAGAGGTTTAAAATTAAAAACCATGACAAATTGTTTACTATTAATTGGAACTTTTTTCGTTTTTTAAGAGCATTTGGTTAGAAAATCACAATTTTATTAATTTAACGAAAAAAGTTAAAATTTCGGGCTTTACTTGATTAATTGATTGAGCAATACAAAAAATGGAAATTATTCAATAATACAATGTTCAGTTTTATGCTCGAAATCATTTTGTGGACTGCAAAATTGCTTCGTCTCTAACTAAGTATAGCGCTCAAAAGTAGACAGTTCTTTTTTTTCTAGAAAGTCAAGAGGCAGTTTAAGAAAAATGTCTTTAGCGCTCAACTTTCTCAAAGGAAGAGACCCTGGACATATAATTTCTGTAGAAATTTCAGGGCTGATAGGAAATACCATTCGTTAAATAAGGGCGTAAGAATGATAGGAAGAAAAATCTGCTGTAGATGCGAAACAACTTTCTCTAACAAATAACTTTTCTCTTTTGTGTACTTCCGGTAATTTCCCAGTGTTCAATCAAAGCCGAATAACCAGCTTGAAATTAAAACAATTGAATTATATATCCCTTTGCCTATACCAGATTCTTATATATACTTCGTGTTTAGTATATTTTAATTTTAAACACTAATTTAGTAATTTTCTGAAACCAAAACCAGTCATAAACTTAACCCTTAATTCATGGCCGGTGTCCATTGAATTTTCGTAAAACCAAAGCACGCATGCGCGTTGGTGTGTTAACATGGCCGTTCGTTTAGGAAAGATTTAAAAATTAAACTTTTACGATTTCTTTTCGGGTCTTAAAACATTAGATTTTCTTAATAAAATATGCCATGTAACTGGGCTTATAAAAATGTATGATTTTATATTTAAAACTGTTTTATTTTCCACGACCATAAACTTGGAAAATACTTTCATTATTTCACTTTTCCTCTTTATAATTTCTCTAAATCGCCTTTGGAATAACGATTATTAATGATGCCTTCTTTTTATCTTTTTTAAACGTAATCGCTATTACTGTGGTCATTATTATCCTTAATGTCGTAGTAACGTAAAAATATAGTTTAGTTACAAATTATAACTAAATTCTGCCACCTGATGACAACCGGAGAATTTATTTAATTAGCCAGTATGTAAGTTTGACTTGAAAATAAAGAATAAAAATGTCATTGTGGACAATCCACCCGGATCCTTTTTTTTTTCTTTTCTTTTCTTTTCTTTTCTTTTTTTTAAAATCTGTTCTTTTTGGATTATTTGTACAAATGTTTTGCAAGTAATCAAGTATTATTCAATCATTTTTTTTTTTTTAATTTTTTATTTTCAGTTTCGAGTAATTTCATGTTGTAAACAATTAAGCCAATTTTGTGAATTAATTCTGCAAAGAAAAACATCAGAAATGATCAATATTCAATAGGTTCGAGTGCTGTAAACATTTTGGGGGGGTCTGAGGATTTTTCTGGTTATTTTTAGTCTTGAGCTTACGAAGTCTCGATTGAAATAAATTATTAATGATGTTTTAAAGTTAAATATAATTATAGTCCAAAATTTATTTTTTGTTGGGTACAAATTTATTTATGGTAATTAGTAATTTATGCATTTTCAGATGAGTATAATTTTTTTTTCATGACTTGTTTTAAGATTAAAAATTCATGAGTCAAATGTTCCTTCAATCAATTAAGAGACGGGGGTGGGGGTCTTTTAAAATTAAACTAATTTACTGGTGCTGTGATTATGAAGCCTAAAGACAAAACCCCAGTGCAAAATTATCATATATTTCATTTAATAATTTAAATAACATTAATTCTTTTTATTAGTCTGATTTTTTTTTTTTTTTTTAACCTGACTTGATATTATTTTTCTGCACTCATAGTCCCGAAATTTCGTCTTTTTGCTTCTCTCACATTCTTTTTGCTTGTCTGTCTGTGAGTCTTTTTCTACACATATTTTTGTCTCTGCTTCTTTTTCTTCCCCTCATCACTTTCAGTTGTGGAATTTCCTGTCATTTCATGATTTAACCCACTCCTACCTACATCATTTCTTCATCTTCTGTTTACCCACAGACTTTGTTACCCTTACCCATCATTGTTTGCCATCCTCCTTTCATCTTTTATCAAGCATTTTATACTCACCCCACCCCTACCCCGCCATTGCCATTATGCTTATTCACAAACTCCTTTCCTCCCTATTTCAATTTTATCACCTGCTATCCCCATTCTCACCCACCTCCATAAAATCATCATCATGTCTGTTGTTCCTTTGCCTCTCTTCCACCAGCCATCTATCCATCCTCAGGGGCAATCCAGATCACACACGCACACTCTCTCTCAAATTCTTCAGTAAATGGATTAGAATTCTGTTATTCTAATTCCTGATAGCTGTATACGATTCCATGTATCAAGACATTCCTTGTGTCTCCCGTTTCTTACCTCATTCTGGCCAATTCATTTGGATCACCTGGATGTTATTACCTCCAGAAATTATCCAGTTTATCACTTCATTTACTTTTGCTTTCTAACAATTTCAGCTTCCCTAAATTTTCAGGAACATATAGTTGCTTTAAAGACAATAAGAATTAAATGAATTTCTTGAGGTTTTATTTTGTTTTTTGTTTTTGTTTTTGTTTTTTTTTTCTATTTAAAAGGGACCAAACTTTTTTGTTTTAACTTGTTGCTGCAAATATTGCTTTATTTTGAAAGTTAAACAATTTTTTCACTTTACTACATTATTTGCTCTTTTTTTCTCCTAATAGCAAAAGAAAAACCATGTGCAGATTTTATTAAACAGTGTGCATTTAGCTCACCTTTCTTAGCAAAATCTATGCATTGAGTAAACTTTACCTCAATTCTACAAAGATTCAGACTTGTGTCTAACATATTGGTTAATTTTAAAACAGTCACGGATCATTATTGCTGATTGTCAGTTCATGTTGTGGTTTGCGTTATCAGTTCAACTGCAAACATTTTGCTCTTGTCATTGCACATGATACTTTCATTTTTGTTAGTGGCAATAATTCAAAGTGAATTAATAGATTTTCACCTGTTTTAGCTGTTGCACTACATAGTGATTTAGTGGGTAATGTCTCTGAATGAGAAATCGGAAAGCTGTGTTCAAATCCCAGTCTGGTTTGTTACATTCACCTACACTCAAATAACCTTTGGAAAGGTATGAATGCACCTTCCACCAGCTATGGGTTAAATAGCAGGACAGACTGGTCCATATAGCCTTGGTTGGCAACCAGTTTACTACAGAAAGGAACGTCAGACTATCATGGGAAATTTGCCTTGTCGGTCATGAATCCAAAGTGGCATGATTGCCGAAATGTGTATCGAGTAATAGCACTTAATTGACTGATTACATGATCCAGATTAGATTAGTTAGTGGTTTGTGTCATTTTTTTTTTTTTTTTTTTTTTTTTTTTTTCTTCACTCTTATCATCTAAGACTTTTTGGGTTCTCTTTACCATATCCTCATTCATCACTGAAATGCAAATGGGACAAGAGGGAGGGGCATTAGCTATATAGGCAGTTATCTCGTCATGCTGGAATCCAAATATATACACACTGTTATTGTAAAGCAAACCATCTTAGAGCTGAACACTCATCAAATATATCCATCTTATAACCTTTCTTTTTTTTTTTTTTTTTCTAATAAAGATACCTGTTTATATTTCGAGAAAATAGTCTGTGGCTTTACAAGCAGCATCTTGGAATTAAAAAAACAAAATGATGGAAACATAAAATACCTGGAAAGTATATTTCCAGTAAATTTTATCTTTGGTTTTTAAACTGGAAGCCAAAACTTAGTCATATTTTATTAGAATTTGTGTTCTATTGGCCAGTATGATTGTTTATGATCTGTTTGTATTCATAATCTTTTCGCATGGAAAGTGAAATAAGCATGCAGAGTTCAAATTCCAGCCTACTGTGTTGTGTTCATGTTTGTACAGATACCCTTGTGAAAAACAAGAACCTGTCTCTTCTACTTCCCAGCAGTCGGTTAAATAGCAAGGTAGAATGGCCTCTCTAGTCTTGGGTGGCAATCACTGTAAGAGAAGAAAACTCTGAATTCAAGACAGCGGAAAGCCACTTCAAATGTGACGGCAATTGACATAATAAGGAAAAAGAAATCTGTGGAGAGCCATGATCACTTATACTCTGGAGGGACGTGGCATTTAAAAAGAAAACCGGCAATTGGAATACCCGACTATTAATTATTTTGACAAGTAACATTTTGAAATCTATCAAAAATAGGCATTGAAGTTTGAATTTGTCAAATTATTTGTACCAGAGGAATTTTATTTAAATTTTCTCATTTACTTAACCAGTTTGTTAAGAGCTTCCTTGTTTTTATCTATCAAAAATGTTGGTATTAAAAATTATTCAATTATAAGTTTGATGTTTTGGTTGATAGCATTTCCACAAATGTCAAGCTTAGTTGCCAACTGTTTTAATTATGGCTCATACTGACATTTTACTGGTTTAATGTTCCATTTTATATTTATATAGGTCACATGCCTGTGTGTGTATACACACACACACACACATAATCATACATTATTATTTCCTGAGATTAGCCCTTATTGACCCCTATGACCACACAAGATAAAGTTAGAATCCTCAACATCTGGAAATATATTTATAAAGATTCCGTGTTGACAGAGCTGGCCATAGCTGTTGTTTTCTAATCATGCATTCTGTGTTTGTACTGAAATGTTCAGTAATCTTTGTTGATCCCCTTCAACTGCAGTTTTGATCCTTGGTGGGTGGGAGTGGGTATGCTTCTCCCCAGTTCTACAAGAAGCTACTCTGTGGGTGTGAGTGATGAAACTATATAAAAGTTATTATAGATTATATCAAGTTATATTTGCCATGTTTTGTTTTGTTTTTTTTGACAGAATGTTAATGCTGCATAGTGTTGTACTAGACTTGGATGCTTTTGAAGCACATGTCCATTTCTAAACCCATCCTGGGTATGACAATAAACTACATCTGGCAGCAAGGCCTCTGGTCGGGGAGGTTTTGAGGAGCATGGAACCACTTTTTAATTACTGTTGCTCCCAAGTCCAACATGACCTGGAGTGGTAGCACCTGTCAGGGTCCCAACTATGGGCAAATAGTTAACCCCCCAAACTGGTGTCAAAATACTATCAAAGTATAAAAATACATTTTTATAGTAAAAATACCAGCAATGCATTTTTGTAAAAGAGGTTACAAATACTCCCAAGAAAATTCAATTTTGGCATTAAATGAACCATAAGTAGTTGATATGCCATTAAGCAAATATTTCTAAACTTTGAGTTTTGTTAGTAGTTCATATTTTGAAAAAAATTTTGTTTTAGAAGTAATTTCAGACTTGTTAAAAAGGTTTGATACCAGAAATAAACATTTGCTGTCTGTTATAACAGAGTTAGGCAAAGTTACAATTAAAGTTTTGCAACTTTGAAAAAATATTACAGTAAATGACTAATACATTAGACTTGGTCCTTCTTGGCTGATGTTATAGATAATTGTTTATTTTACTATTTACTTAGATTGGTAGATTTGTAATTGTTAGTTTCTTTATATAGTAACACCTCAGTAGTTAAAATCTTGCCACATCCCCTCTTTTCTTTCAGTGTATCCATGTATTTTGTTAAGAAGACTATTAAATCTTTTTTGTAGAATGATTTACCAAAATTTGTTTAGCATGTATCTATTGACAAAGGAGTTCATAATTTTCATTTGCTAGAATTTTTTTTTGCAACAAGGTTGCATGTTGAAATCATCACTGTATTTAGTATTGTTAAAGTTAACACAAACATTTGTTTTGTTGAGATTTACAAATTCTGTTTCATTCAATTTTGCAAACCAATCAATGAAATTTGAATAAGCTGATTTGTTTGGGAAAATACTTTGACAAAAAAAAACCTAGTTCGAGTTTTAATAATTTCTTAAATTTAATTTTATAGGAATTTGTGGCAAACAATAGTTTTTAAGGAAATTTCTTTTTTTTTTTTTTTTTTTTTTTTTTTTTCTTTTTAACACTGAAGAATAAATTCTTAGGATTTCTTACTCTTGAGCATGCGACATACAACTAGCCATGCATAAGTATTTCTTCCTTGAACCAAATTCCAACTTTTTGAAGTTTTTGGCCTTGTGATTTGTTTATACTTCTTGCAAACACTGGAAACTGGATTCTTGTATCTATAAAAACTTATATATAAAAAAAAAGATATGCAAAAAACAATATTGCATTTTTATTAAATGAAAATTTATTGTGCTACGCTACGCATCCTAGTGATAACCAACTACTGAGTACCCCCTTACCTGTTTGCACTTCTTCCCCAAATTTAGTTTCATTTGGTGAATGTATCTCTATTTTAGAGAGTGTGACAGATGGATGGACTCATGGAAGTTGCAGAATTTATATAATATATATATACATGCACACACATATATCTTTTAAGGAACTTTGACTCCTTTGGTTTTGAGTTTCTCATACATTGTCATAGTGTCTGGGCTGAGAGTAGAAAATGATGATACATATTCATTTTACGAAAATTATTATCAAGGTTGGCATTGAAATAAAAACAGTGTTCTTATTTTGAAAGTGTGGGCAAACATCTGGTTAAAGTAAACTTTCTTAACCAAGGTTTCCCAAGAGATATTTTTCAATTCAATGAGTGATTGTGATAAAAGAATATCTGGAAATATTAAAAAGAATTCTATTTGCCATATGTTGTTTTGTACAGAATATCCACAGTGAATAGAAGTATACTAGACTCTTATGTTTTTAAGACTATATGTCCTTTGGATGAAAGAGATTTAAAAAAAAAAAAAAAAAGACTTTTAAATTTACCAACATGAATAGGTTTGTAGAAAATACTTTCAGGTTATTCTATTTACATATTACTAATACCATAAGTTTTACTTGTATTTCTTTTAATGTAGAAGTTCCTTGAAATTGGGAGAGTTGTTTTCAGCGTTCCTTTACCAGGGTGAAAAAAGAAGTTAACTGCTGTGTTCATAGTTAATTATTCTAAATGATGATTATATATATGTAAGAAATGATTTTATTATACTTGTAAAATCTGTTGTACATAAATAACTTGGCAATTTCTTATCACATGATCCCAAGCTATATGGAATATTATCTCCTCACTATTTCCTGAAAGAGATTTAAGCAGATTAACTGGTGTTACCTGTGTGTTAAAATAGCTTCTAGTGTTATCCTTAACCTTTCACTTATTTAGTATGATTTGTATTTAACAAGGCTGTTGATAAAAAAAAAAAAAAAAAAAAATCATGGAGTTTATCTAAAAAATAACAAATGGAATGTTTTACTTTCTTTTTCTGTTAAAGAAGTGTACATAATATTTAGTTGCATTTTAAATTAGAACTTATAATAATACAAATTTTAATTGACAAAATGTCTCAATAGGGAAGATCTTTGGGGGGTGAGGTGGGGAATCTAAGTTCATAACCCAATATGTGTATTTCCAACTACTACCCGTGTTCACTATTCAAACCTAGGTAAATACTTGTATTTCAAATGCTGACTTTCAAGGAAATCAGACCTTCTACAGTTTTGGGTCAGTGCATGACAATGTTCCTTTTCTTTGTCATTTTGCCTTGTCAGTTACTCCTTATTTTATAAACATTGCAACATACTATGAAAACTGATACTTTCTTAGCCTTTCTGTCATGGGCAAATACCAAAATGTCATACTTGTTTATTTTAAATCTTATATATAATTATTAAATGTTGGAAGTTTTTCATATGGTCAGTCAATATGTTTATAACATTTGGCCCTTTTAGGATAGACTGACTCGTGTTGTGTCCCTTTAGGATGTAGGCGATCATGGCTCTCCACAGATGCCATTTCCTTATTCTCTATAAATTGACATTAATTATTGGGAAACATAATGAAGTGGTTTTTCTCTTGCTTTCTCTGTAGTTTTGGATTCAAGGTAGTCCTTCTAGACGGGTCCATCCAATGTTAGATAGCCTAGTGTATTTCCATGCCTTCCTTTCTCAAAGCAAAAGTGAATGCAATAGACTAGGTGAGGATTTGAACTTGGTTTGGCAACTCTACTGTTACACAACCTGCACTTAACAAAAATTTGAGATATAGCACATGGTCTTTTCTCTCAATATGTTGAACATTTTACATTATTGTAAATTTGGGAACACGCTTCTTGGTATTTTTGACCCCATCAACTGAGACATCAAAAAAAAAAAAAAAAAATATACCTTGCTGGAAATGATAATAATTTTAAACAGCAAGAGAGATGTTAAGATCTTACACATGGCTAGCTTGTATTTCACCATCTGTTAACTCTTGTTTCTACATAGATAAATTAATATCTTAGAAAAATAACATGAAATAATACATATTGTATTTCTTGGTGGTATTTAATAAGCTGATTCATTTATGACACAATACTTCAACACTAGTGTTTTCATATCAAAGTGTCTATTTCAAAGAAAAAAATTCAAGATGGTGGAGCCTATTGTGTTTTAGATAACGTTCAGTGTGTTGTAAACAGTGAAAATATTCAGCTCATCCTTGACATTATGTTAACGCCACCACTTTATGCATCAAAGGAGATTGTCACGCTGGTTGCTATGACAATTACAAACTGCAAGTGTGGGTGGCAAAATGAAGATCTGTCATCCCTAAAAAATATGTGTGTGAATTATCCAGACACCTTGAGATGAGGATTGAAAAAAAATGTTTGGATAATTCAAAGTTCCAGATAATTGAATACCTAAATTAATTGGGGGTGAAAGACAAAAGTCATTTTCCGAAAGAAATTTAGCATTTTATCTCATCAAATGACATTTTCAAATATTTTGTTCAAGTTCTTGTTCAATTTATTTTTTATGAAAAAGTGCATCAATTTTTGTTTGTTCCCAGCTGGCCTCCTTTCTACCCCTCCCCCCAAGCGAAATTGAAGTGTAACCAATTTAAATGTTTGTCAAATGTAATCATTATTTTGGTGTTTAAAATTGGGCATTGGGGCTGTTGAACATGAGAAATATTATCATTCCCTTCTTCTTTAACATTTTTTGGTATCAACAATATCCTCCTAGTTGCTTCATCGTATGTTCGTTGTATAAAAACAATGAGGAAATTAACACAAATTAGTTGATTTTATCCATATTTTTTATCAAATGTCGAGTATGATTCTATAAATTCTTAAAGAGCTTGTCTGAGATTAATATCCGAATGATTCCAGTTAAGATAATTGAAAAATGTTTGGATGATTTAAATTTTTCTCTTCATTTGACATTTGGATAATCAGCATCTGAAACGTCAAAGTACAGATAATTGAGGAAGTATTGTAATAATAAAGTGGCTAAGTGTTAAAATTTTCTTAAAACTGATGTGTGCTCTACATGTGGTGGTTGCTTCTCTCCATGAAATGGTTCACAATGTTATGCACTTTGGTTTGTTTGCAACAAAATAAAGTCTATATTTTGTTCCAGGAGGTCTATACCTCCTCCTTGAGGTTGTAGGGTACGAATTGATAGCCAAGTCATTCCAAAAGACTGAATAATTTTTGTCTCCATCCATTAAACACAACTATGTATCACATTTCAGCTTTGTGAAGAAATATTCTTTTATTGTAAGTTTGTCCATTCTTCTATGTGCCGTATCCTTTCAAGATGTGGCCGATCATGACTCTCCACAATTTCTTGTCCTTTGTATCACTTACCAATGTTTGTCTTTTTGCTATCTGTCCTGCCAACCATTTACACAAGACTGGTAGGTTAATCGATGCTTTCTTCTATTGTTATTGCCGTTGATATACTCTGTGAGTGCTAAATTTTCCAAGCCCTCTTTTGTTGTTATGTACCTTAGAAGTTTCAATTGTTTCTTTCTCATTCTACATGTCTTTTTGTTTCCATTTTCCTTAAAACTTTATCATTGTTCACATGTTCAGCATCCTGTAAAACCATGTTTCTGCTACTTCAAGTCTTTTCTTCATCTCTGAGATTACCCAGTATTCACAGTCATCTATGAGGACTGGTACTACATAACAGTCCAGTACTCTTTTTCTTTGTTCCTAACAAAATTTTCCTGTTTCTTAATACTTTAACTTTTGGAAGGCATCTTTGGCTGTTCCACTGTGCCTTCAAGATTTTAGTGTTGCATTTTTCTTTTCTGTCACATTTATTTTTCCATCTTCCTAGATATTTAAAATTTTGTACTTGCTTGATTATAGTGTCTCCAATTTGTAGTTCACATTATGGGTTGTTCCATTTTGATAACAACCATAAATTCTGTCTTCTTACAATTGATAGTCCTTTCTTCTCGCTTTCTTTTAGAGGCTGATGTGTCATTAAACAAGAAAACAAACAAATCACTTTCCTTTACTACCTTTTGTCAGAATGTCTAAAGTTTGCCCATTACTTAAGAATTTTGAATGGAGAAATAAATTCATTTTTAACAGCTTAAGATTTTTTTTTTTTTAAATGATTGTTTACATGATTTTTTTTTTTTTTTTTTTTTTTTTTTTCCTATCTGAATTTCTGGAATGAGAAGTTATTATTTAAGTGCAGACTATTGTCCTCATCTTTGCTATCACATTTTGACTTTTGTACACTCCAGCCTTTGTTGGATTACTTGTTGTTCTGAGTAATCTACTACAGGTAATTTGGAATTGGGTCCCTCTATTTAATCTACAGGGGGTAGATTATTCTAGACATGGGCAGCAGAACAAGAACAATTTTCCCCCATGGATTAAATAAAATTTCTTTTTGAAATTACTCGTAGGTTACCTGGATCGATGAGCATCTGATGTAGGTCAGATGGCACAAAAGCCGAAATGTGACAATTGCAACAAAGATGGTGACAATAGTCCACATATAAATAGTGACTATTTTCGTCAGATCAAATAATTTGGTACTTATTGTTTTTGCTTTTAAGAATGGTCTTTATTTAGTTGTCTTCTAGTGTAGTTAGTCTATTGACATTTTGTTTGATTTTAATAATGCTAGATCATTTGATCCCCAGTGAAAGCACATTGACATTCATGGGTTAGAAGATATACTTTTGTGAAAAACATCTTTATCTATTCATAAATAATGAGATGAATTTACATGCCAAGTAAATATGGCCATTTGCTATTGGATATTGTATCCATTTTTAGTTTTAAGGTGATTACTTATACTGAAGAAATCATTTGACATTAAAATTGTTTTCTAAATTTCCCTTCAGTAATAATGGGAGAAAAGAATTTTCATTTAAATTATCTTTTTTAAGTTCCAAATATCTATTGATCAGGTTTTAAAATGGCATTTTTTAAACTTTAACAAATATTTTATAAATTAGTCAAAATATTGAAAATACATTTCCTATTTTTGTCACATGCTTTTATCTGTCATTGAAGAGATTACCTGTATTTTATATTTTCTGCTGAAATTATTTTGAAACTAAGAGCTCCTTGTCAGCTTTTGTAAAAAAAAAAAAAAAAAGATTTTACTTATGTTTACCAAAATATGTTTTGTTTAGACTCGTGTTCCAATGATGCCATGGGTTCTGATTATGCCCTTCTTCTCATTTTATGAGGGTCCTTTTGTTGAACATAAGCCTTCTCCAGATTCATGGGGACAAATGAGCCATTTACTCTACCATGTTGATCTAATGTGTGTTGGTGGGGAAGATCTAACATATTTGGGCAATTTGCCTCTTTTTCGATTAGCAATTGCCCAAGTGTATTTGCTGAAGTGAATGTAGGAAGCCTGACTAAAATTTGAACTCAGCTCTCCAGTTTTTTTTTTCATCCTGAGCTGTTATTTAAATCATCACTAAAAATAAAATGTTTTCTTTGCACATATCCTTTTAAAAGAAATTGAGCATTTAAAAATTTTTCAAGTTGCATTATTAACTGATAGACTTTTTAGAACATTTAGCGAATTTCAGACTTCTGTTTGATTAGCCTTTTCTGTCTTAATTACAACAGAAATTAACCTGAAATTAGTGCAGAAAGTTAATGATTAATGGCATTTTCAATCTAGACTAAACTCTGCCCAGAGGTGGGATTATGTTGAAAAAAGTTGAAACGCTCTAATCCAATTTGTTACTGCTCCAGTGATAAAAGCAAAATAGTGTGGAATACTTGTCTTCCTCTAATCATTCACCTTTTCATCAACTTACCTTACTGTCTTCTAAATTTTGAGTTCTACTGAGTCTTTTTTTTTTTTTTTTTTTAACCTCATGGTTCTGCTTTGAATGATAATTTTATAAAGATGATAAAAGTTGTTATATTAAAAATGTTGATCTTATTATCAATTATAATTTACCAGTAATATGAAAATCTAATATGATGACAAGTTGTTCTAACATTCTTATCCTTGTTGGTTTTACCACTAATTTTAGGCAGATGTATTCTTTGGTCTGAAATTTTATTAAATTTCCACAAATTGTTCAGGCTAATATTGCCATCTTTGCTGTACAACCCCTGGCAAAAAATTATGGGATTAGCACATTTAGAAAATGTTCACTTTAGTTTTTTTTATTTAGCAGTAAATAAACTAATAACAGATAAGATGCAAAACATTTTTTTTTATTATTTAATAACTGAACATTCTAGCTTCATAGAATATACCATAACACTTTAGCATTCAACCCACCCTGTAAATATTAGCTCTCAATGTTCAACCCGCTGTAACCTGCTGCATGTATACTCTACCATAATATAAGACATCATTGCAAATAACACAGGAAATCATGCAAACAGTGGGACTTTGAGAGTCGATACGTATGGGGCTTGTTTGGGCGTGTTAAATGTTAAAGGGTTAAACTAGAGTAAATTTCTTAAATTAATAGTATAATGATAATGATGCCTTATTAGCCAAAAGAACTAATGGAAATGAGAATATTAGTCTGAACAATTCATGGAATAGTCACCATGAGCAAGAAATGACCACTGCTTAATACTTATGCTGCTGTGGGGTCTTTATGGAACTTATATTACTTGCTGTCAACATATATATAGCATTTGTACTATAAACTAGCTAGCGCTATTTTCAGACCATCATAGGCGTATGGCAGTGGACAATGTGACCTGTTTTGTGATGTGTTTTATTATACATTTAGCTTATTCTGTATAGCAGAGTATTTGATCGTAAGCAAAATGGCGGCATCTGTAAGAAATCACCATCATTTTTAGTCATTTATTTACAGAAAATGACAATTTCCTATTTTTCCAAAAACATTGCAGCAGGGAAAGTGTTAAATTACCACTACTGTGTTATCTGATGATGGTTGGAGTGTATGTTAATCAAAATAAAAATGAACATTATGGATAAATTAATCTTCAAACTGACTAAAAAAAATTTTTTTAAGAAGCTAAGAAATGAATTTGATTCTTAGGGAGATCAATCAGACTTGATAAGGAAAATTATTTTGAATAATTTACAATTATGGAAAACATGAATTTTTTTTTGTTTTTTCTATTTACATTTATAAAAATTTGTTTGTGTGTTATTTACAGACTGACCTCTGTGGTATAAAATGGCGTAAGTTGAACGCAGACAATGTGATTGTGGAACCACTGGATGATCCAGTGTTAGACTCCTACTCGAGGTGCATCCAGGCAGACATCTTGTGTGTCTGGAGAAGAGTGCTGCGCAATCCAGAGCAGCGCTTGACTGATCATTTAGCCTACAGTAAGGAATTGTGGATCTTTTGGTATGGGGATGAACCCCTCAGCCTTGACACCCTCCTTTCCCCCAACCTCAAAGGTAAGCAATCACAATATCTTCAAACTTTTTTTTGCTCTCAATATTTGTTGTCTACCTGTAATTTTCACCTTTTTGGCATACTAGGTTGTTCCTGATAAATTTGTTGATTTATTTAAGATAAAATTTAAAAAAATGTCATAAAAATATCCTGTCTGCTCTCGGTCTCTGTACATTTATTTTACATTGGTGACAAGTTGTCATTTCCTTTCTGAAAGGATTCTTTATTCCAAAAAGTAAATACATGATGGAAATGTTTGTCCTTTAAGAAAATGATCTAGATGATTTGCATTTCATTAGTTCTAATTGTATTAATCTTTAGAATGTTGTAAATATAAAATTAAATTATTCTTGTAAATAAACAATCTAATAAATAGCTATTAATATTTTTGTTGTAAATTCTCAAGAACAAAAAAAAAAAGTATAAATTCATTTTTCTTGTGTGTTTAAGTTGTATTCCAATTCCAGTCATTGCTTTTTAAAACAAGAAATATTTTTAAAAAGAATAAATAGTGCCACATAGTGAAGGTAGTTGAAATAATAGTGTTGTCAAGAGAAAAATGGTCCTTTTCATACTGTTTTATTGCAGGCACATTTGTCGATGTTTGCCAAAAAAGAGTTAGGGGCCTGGTAGGATGAATAGCAAGCATAAAATAGTCTATTTATAAGTGATTTAAGACACTATTTCTATTCACAAAACTGAGTTTTAAGTACATTATTTGTGCCACTCTTTGGCCACTTTAAAGAAGATTTTAGCAAATCTTCCATTAAACTGAATTCTGAATGCAATATTTGAAATGAATCTACATGCTTGTGCAATTGTTTGCAATTTTTTTTAATATCAAATAACTCCTGTCTCACAAAATTTTTGAATGCATTATTTTAACTTGGTCTAAATATTGCTATTGTTTGGCCACTTTTAAAGAAGCTAAAATGTATCAGATAATTCCTCTTCCAACCAAACCTTACATTGTAAATTGTTGTGCATATCTTCACTTATTAAACAAAATGCATTAGATATTACAATGCAATAAACCTATTAATTCAATACAAGTTAACACATTTTGCTAGTAGTACATGCTTTCACAGATCTAAGTTTATCTTTCTTTAGTATTTCATGTTTTGTTTTTTTTTTTTTTTTTTTCTTTTACATTTTTCTTTTTGTAAGTCACTCTTTTATGATTTGGCAATTTTTTTTTCATTTTCTCTCAAGTGTTTTAATCATTTTTCATTATAATCTTCAAATCTTGATTGGTCGATTGATAGTTTTGGTTGATTTCACATCTGAAATCAGTCTCAGTGTTGAATCAATATTGACCAGCATTGTCCCCAAAAATTGAATTTATATATTTTATAATGATCTACATTGTTCACATCTTGAATTATGAAAAACAAAATCATGAAGCTTTCTGAGAAATTGAAGATTTTGGATTATTTTCTATATGGAAATCTGCACTTGGAAATATTTGTAAGCCAAAATCTTACTGTTTGCTCATTAACAGCATTGTACACAAATATGGAATTGCTATTTCTTGAAGCTTAACACTATACCAGGGATGGGTCGATTGTTCTGATGACGTCCTGATGCTCCTATTCTGTTGCTTAGATATAGTCTGAAGAAATCCCCAAGGTTTAAAATAATGCAAGCATGAGGCAGCAACCTATCACACAAAACTAAAATTGATGAATTCCCAAGATTAATTGTAGCTTTGGAATAAGAAGACCAGGATGTCTTAAGATTTGAACAAAATAGAATTTATTTTAGCTTTTGGTTGAATAGGGGCCTGAAATTAGCATCTCTCTTTCCCCAGTTCTAATAATTGACAGCAGTATGTAGTAGTTTAAATTTTTAATTGCTCTTTTGCAACTATGATAGAATGACAGTTGCGTATGTGTTTGCTCATTGTTTCACCTTTTCAAAGTGGTTTGACCTTATGACAGTTGATATAATTTGCTCTCTTATATATCTTGTGCCTTTTCTTTCTGCTGGCTTCAGTAGGACTATTAAAATATGTCCTATATATATATACACACACACACACACACACACACAGTTCAACCTGATGGCATCACCCATGATGTATTGGTATGATTTGATCATTAATTTATATTCTCCAAAGATCTCTTTTGCTCCAGAAAGCACAGTCAGCTAACCACCTGACTGAGTTCTGATAACCTACTTCCCAAAATCTAATCCTCCTATAAGGCAACTGGTGAATGTCTTTATATAAACAAACCACAAGGTTCGTTGGCTGGCTTTGGGTAAGCTTTTTGGGAAGTCCTTTCTTTGAAATTATTCCGCCTAAGAAACCATCCCAATCTGATTGATGGGTCTTTATCTTAAGTGTTTTTACAGATTTTTTTTTTTTTTTTCTGGCTAGGAACTAATTTATTACTGGTAATCTTTTTTACCTAAATTAGTGACTAGTTGATGGGTACAGTAGACCATACTCAGCTTAGTATTTAAGTTTGATTCTTTAAGATCTCAACATATTTCTCAAATTAGTTTTCTTAGTTTTTTTTCCACATGTAATTCCAATAATCATTAATGAAGCCTTCTCTCATAGGTTTTCTTTGGTTCTTATATTATTATAACTGGGCCATTGTACATCTAACCCTCTGCTTATTCCATGAGTTGGTCACCATCCCCTTCAAGGGTCAAGATTAATGTTGTGAAAGTGACAATAGAATGTTTGTTTGAGATAACTGGTTTGGATTTCAGGGACAATGTCAGGATGATAGAATATTTTTAATTAAACTAATGTTATATTTATTCTAAAAGCAACTAATTCTTTTAAAATAAAAAAAAATCTTACCAAAACAAAAATAAGCAAAACCTAAGTATTTCTTTTTAAACTGGTAAATGAGACCAGAATGAAAAATGAAGGTTTCTGTTATCTCTGAATGTGAAAAGAAAAATATGACAATGTTTGTTATTGTAAGAAATAGGTTTGCGTTCATAACAAAGCAAGAAAATTACATTTTATTTTATTTTTTTTTATTCTTTGTCTGTTTTTGCTTAACCATTAATTCTTGATGCCTTATTCACACTTCCCTTTTCACTGCATTGTTTTTTGTTTAAGGCTCCTCTACTGCACTACTTAATTTCAGTCATGGTTGTTTCCTGTTACCATAGTAGGATATGACAACACAACTGCAAAATTCAAACATGTTACTATCCATAAAATCTGAGTCACTTGCAGTAGCAGGATGATATGTTTGTTTTGCAAGCAAAATCACTTCCAGTATGTTAGAGGTTAAAAAGGTAGATTGTTAACAAACCACATTAATGTGTTATGTTTTCTGCTTATCATAAACTAAATCGAAAAGCCAAGGGAGATTTTAAAGAATGACAAAATATGGAAAACTTAATCATGACATGAGAAAATTATTTTTCAATTGCTTTAAAAGTTTTAATTGTGAATCGTTGGAATGTTAATATTTTTCATATAGAAATTGAATGTCTACAACACAATTCTTAAAGTCAAATAAAATGATACAAGATATTATTTTTATGAAATTTACAGTAAAACTTTACTAATTTGTTTTTGTATTTATTCATTTTTAAAGCTTAATATTTTAGCTTTTTTAAAAAAAAAATTATTTTCTGAACATTTTAATGTTTTTATGATATTGTTTTTATTATTTTTCTAATAGCTGCAAATGATAAATTGAAAAAAAAAAAAAAAAAGATTTTGAGATGGTTTAAACATTTTTGAGGACAATTATGGCTGTATTTGAGGTGGTTCCAGGATGATGGTGGAAAAAGTTAGTCTGGAGCCCAACATCTTTAAAATCTTTAATAACATAGCTTAAACTAATTTAAAGTATAAAAAGCAAAAATAATATTGATAAACATTGCATGTTTGCCTTTAAAAAATGTACTACAAATTTGTGGAACAAATTAAATTTTTACTTGATAATCAGCAAATAGATTATTTAAGAATAAAATATTCATTAAAAATCAGGTTTAAAACAACTTAAGCAATTTGATATTGAACCATCTCAAGAAAATGATTTTTTTTCTTCCTGTTAGCTTAAGCCAAAGATAAGAGAAAAATGTTTAAATATACACTTTTTTCCTTCTGAAATACCGTATATACTTATGTAACACACAATCTTGTGTATTATGTGACCCACAAATTTTTACTTATAAAAATAATTTTATTATATATCTCCTGTATCATGTGATATTTTTTCTTTTAGAGCCCAGATTTTCCTCTCTCTTGATCCAATATTCTAGTTAAATAAGTTAAAAAAAGTAAGAGAATGATAAAAGTATCATTAGTAACATTATAATCATTGCATAAATATGTACAGCTATAAAGAATCGAACGAGAAACAGCTAAACATCTTATAAACGTAAACAATGGAAAAGATGTATATTCGCTATGTTTGTATCTTATAATACGATACTAATGTGTGAATATTACATGCATTATTATTGGATACAGTTAAGTAAAATGTAAGTTTTATCAAAATCATGTTTATTTTAAATACAGCTGTACTTTTTGACTACAGTAAATGGATATATAGTTTGGTCAATGGTATAGCCAGGGTCAGCAGTACTATGCTTATTTTATATCTCGGGTATGATACAACCCCTTAAAATTATTTTTTCAAAAGTCACATGACGCACAAGTATATATGGTAAGTTAAAAAATAAAATTTGTATTCCCATTCAAAATCAGATTAATGACGTGATCAATTTTCATTGTAAGAAACTGAATTTTCAAAACATTCTCACTTAAAACCTCAGTAAATTCAAAATATGCAAGTTCAACTTGACAATTGTTCCTTTTCATTATTTGCATAATCAGTAACTTATTTAGCAACAAATATGAGCAGACTAAAATTTTAGGGTGGTATTTGCTTTTTTTTTTTTTTTTTTTTTTATTAAAAAACAATCCGTTTATTGTCAATGTTGTCAGGAATCAAGTGAGTTTGCAAACTTGTTTACTTAAATGCTTTAAATATCATAGACTACTTTGGACAAACTCATTAGACAAAGGGTGGATTTTATTGAGAAAGTAAAGTCTGCAGTTAACTCAAGAATCTGGTCTGCTCATTTGTAACAAGTGGGCTGAATCTATGTAATGTCAATTTTCTGATGAAATAAATGTTTCCAATTGAGCATACTTGTAATTTTCTTGAGGTTAAACAAACTTTTCATATGAAGTTGTTGTATCCTTAAAAGAGGTTACAAACAGATAAAGGTGGTACTTGAGTGAAAGGAACAGTAAAATACGTGTAGATGAAAGAAAGGTTTATTGTAAAAGAGAATACACTACTAAAAGACAGAGAATCAGTTGGCAGGTTGGTATTTCCCAAAGCAAGTCCAGGTATATATATCTACTGATATAGTCAGTCCATGTAGGCGATAGGGAGTGTGGGTCATTCTATTACAACAGAAGTACATTATTATTATATATATATATATATATATATATATATATATATGGAGAGGTGGGGGATAAAAATGAAACATTTGCAGGAAAACACACACTTAGAAAGAGGAAGAAAATATTTTCAATTATTTAATTTGAATGATTTTAATAGAATTTATTTCTATCAGATTAATTTCATCCTTGTGCTGATATAGTTTTTATTTGACTTAGTCTGGCACAAGGCTGCAAATATGAAGCACTCTATGAGGATCAAACTCTGTACAGTAGTAATGATTTGTTAGGCTAGCTTATTAACCATTATGCCACAGCAAAGCATCTTTCATAAGTATTTACACTTTAGTTTCAAATAGATCATGTGGTTGGACTTTTTAAAAAAATAATCTTTAGTAAGGAAAGCCTTTGTTTGAGAATCTTTGTAGTCCCTAAATTAAAGGGGTGAGAGGAAATTTTCCAGGTAGATTTTTCTCAAAAGAACATCTATTTAAAATTCAGAGGTACTATAATTTGATCTGGCACAAGGCTATAGTGGTGTGGTATCTGTGGGAATTCAATTTATTCTACAACCAAATTAGTCTTCAAGATTAACTTATTAAACATTGTGCTGTGGTTCGTTACATTCACTTCTGTACTAATACCCTTGGGAAATCCAACTCTTCTTTCCTCCCCAAAAAAAAGCTATGGGTATATAGGACAGACTGGGTTCTATAGCCTTGGGTGGTAACCAGTCTAGGAGAAAGAAAATTCAAAACTGTGTGTAGCCCTTGTCAAGCACATACTATGCAGCTAAGGAAAAGATCGTTCACATTGATTCGATGATCCCGACTACAGTTGACTCCTTTGTGGCACACTCCCATCCTTGTACAAGATATAAATATTTTGTTTCTGTTGGTAAATGGAAATGTTTACATGGCTCTCTGGCCTATGTTGCTTTGCTTGATCAGTTTGTCTTTTTAGTCCTTAATCAATCATAATATTTGATTTACTTTGACTAGGCTTAAGGTTTATTTGATAAACTTATTTTAATTAACTTTACACTGAATCCATCTGAAATCATCTCTGTATGTTTGTCCCTCAAAACTTTGCAGGTGTTCAGACCTCCCCTCGCCCTTTTTAATTTCTTTTCTTTCCAGAGGGTTGTTTTTAACATTTCTTAAAGTCACATAGTTATTTTTCAGTTTGGCATTATTATTATTTATAAATGGAGAAAAGACCAATAAAGAAAGATTTGCTTCTTTCTAAAAACTTTTCTTCTTCTTCTCCCACTCTGAAAGATTTTCTTAGATGACTGACATCCCTGCCCCCAATATAAACTTAGTTATTTTTATACTGTTTATACTGTTGTCATCATCTTTATTACCATGTTCATGACGTTTCGGCTGTTGTACACTCCAGCCTTTTTTAGGTGGTAACTGGAATTTCAAACTAACCCCTTTATTTAGTTAATAGGAGTAGATTGTTCTAATTCTACATGACATGACTTTTCTGGATATTTGTTTTAGTTAATTCCTCTTCCAAATATCACTTGAAGAAGTCTGGAGTGTACAACAGCCGAAATGTGAATATGGCAATAAAGAGGAAGTCATCAGTTTGAACAATGTAAATAGTTACAATACTTCATCTCAGAAATATAGACAGATGTTAGTTATGTTTGTTTACATTGTCAAAAGTATTTATTTAATAAGCCAAGCTGTAACAGATTAGGTAGTTTTAATTTTATAAAATGTCATGTTAATAACTGAGAAAAACATGGATTTAATTCACGCCTGTGTACACTATACCTATTTTAGTGCAGGTTTTCTTGTAATTTTACTGAGAAGGAACCAGAGATGAGCAATATCTCCTTTTCAAACAGATAAGCACACATATTGGATGTTTCAGTTTTCACCGTATATTTAGTGATGATCATCGATTAAACAACCACTTTTATTGTTTCCACACTTTAAGATTTAAAAAAAAAAAAAAAAAAAAGACTCCAGAAATGATTTTGCAATATAGTGTTCAGAAAATGAGTTTTACTTGCATTCAAATGTAGTGCTATTATTAGTATAGTTTTTTGAGATACAGGTTGAGTATTCTTTATCCAAAAACCTCGAAACTCCAAAAGTTTTTCAGATGCTGACATAATTTGCCACAAATGGAAAATTTCAGAAAGCACTGGGAAGATTCCTAGGTGATGTACAACTGTTTCAAGGGTGTCAGTTCCCTGGCCTACATTGGCACTATTTTTTTGTAAATGATCATCACAGCAACACCTTCATTCAGGGATTGCTTCCCAGGTGTTTTGTGCTCAGTAAAGATATTCAAAATATCAAAGTTCTGCGTTTATATATTTTTGTAAGTTGTGATTGTGTTGTTGGTTTTTTTTTTGGTTTTTTTAATACATGTACAGAAAGTACAAAATATTTTTTTGAGAAATCTTAATTTCACCATTTAAAAATTTGTGTAAGCATTACATCACTGGTGTGTGTATACAAATTTATTAAATTTTTTATAAAACTACTTTTAGGGCATATATATAAGATACGTTATGAACTGTAAAGGGATATCCTGATTATGCTTGGGTTCCATTCTCAAGGCTGCCTAATTTTATAGATGCTGTATACAAATTAAATAGCCTGAATTCCAAAATCTGAAAACTGAAGCACTTCTTTTGGATAAAGGATTCTCAACCTGTATTTACTAATTGCACTTTTTCTAAATCTTTCTACAGATTTGGCCTCAAAAGGTTGCACTTGTATTTTTTTTTTTTTTTTTTTTCCTCTTCATATTTTCAAAACAACCATAATTCCATGATTTTGAAACCATTATTTTCCTAATGTATACACAAGCATTTTGGTTTTGTTTTTTCTTTTTGTTAAGAAAAGATATCTGCTTCTTATTCAGAAAGGAAGTTCTTCAAAAAGCCCTGTTGTTATTTATGGCGTCTGTAACTCCTCCACAATAGATTTTTATTTTTTTTTAATTTACATGTGTATCCGAAATAAAATCTGCTAATTTCATAAGTAACTTATCAGTGATGATTTATGTGGAAGATGAAACAGGAATACTTAATGATTTTCTAAATATTGCTATAATGTCTCGCAGCCAATTGAATTGATGAAGTGTTGCATGGCAGATAACAGCACAGGAAATTAAATTAGCAACCTGAATTTGGGTTTTAACCAAAGTTGCTTCACTTTACACTAATACCCTTAAAAAAAGGCATGGACCCACATCTCTTTCCATTTGTGGGTAAATAGCATGGCAGTTAGATCTGGGTACAGCAGTCTATTTAAAATGGTGTGTGTGTCAGCCTTTTTTTTGCCCCATGAACGATATGTCAGAATACCTCTACCCCTTCCATTCCAAATAGTATGCATGTATTATAAAAAAATCTTCATTCTATTCTATATTTGTACGTTTACATGGATTATTTTTATAGAGTATTACAAATTTCATAGCAATGGAAAATGTTGGTGAAATTTTTAAACTTTGAATTACATATACAATAATTTGTTTCAACTAATTAAATAAATAAACTGAAGCATACTTCAATAAACAAAAAGATCAATAGAATGCCACTATATTTAAATTGATTCTGATGGACATTATAGTCAATGAGAAACTTTTTCTTTTTTTTTGTAACTCAAGAAAATGTAAAAGATCCTCTTGACTCAGCACTGGTGGTGGGGTGTTTCCAATTGATTGAGAACCCCTGAAAAAAAAAAAATAAAAAAAAAAAAACTGCATTATAGCAGTTGACATAATTGATCTCAAGCCCAGTAAAGAAATAGGGAGAGAAGGACATCTGGCCAACAATTCAACACTACAAAAACTTCAAACGGAAGGAATAAATCTCGAAGGAATAAATCCCATATTCAAAATGCTGTAATATGCAGGAGGGGGAAGGGCGGTTCTGGTACCAAAATCCAAGATGTTATGCGATTTAGTATTTTGGTGAGGTCTATTAACATTTTTAAAGTATTTTGGTTTATGTGCATAAAAATACCAAAATGTACCATGTTTTTAATTTATTTTTGTTAATCAAAATAAAGGAAATATATTCAATGTAAACAATCAAATAAAAAAAGAAGTCAAGGTTTTTCAGGTGGAAGGGTGGAGGCAAAACTGGGTAAAAGGAAAGTTGACACCATAACAAGCACTGTACTGAGGGAGGCCCAATCATGTATATTAAGTAGTTTCAAGAACTGCTCAGACCACGATCATATTTGCATTAAAAGAAATAGCCAGAAAATAGTGAGACTTTACTCATTGCAATAATGAACAAAAGTGAGGCAGCCTTGATTGTAATTTTCATTTTTAATTTCTGGTAAGATTAAAGTCATAAAAGTTGCTGAGAAATGTACCTTCCTAAAACATTCAATAAAGAAACAATTGTTGATGGATAATCAATCAGATAAGGAGTCTTATTTATGAATAAAACTCTATTAATTTAAAATTATACAAGCTAGTAAGTACATATCTAACATTTCAGAACCAAACTGATGCCATCTACTGGCTATAGGTCCAATACTTAGTACCCCTACCCAACCACTATGTATGAACTTATTTGCTTATATATATATATATATATATATATGTGTGTGTGTCATACTCCTCCTCCCTCTCTCTCTCTCTATATCTCCTTACTTAAAACTACTCCTCAAAAGTATATAAAAACAATATTTAAATTTAAAACATTTTTTCACCCTTGCAAGTGCGGTCTGATGAACCAGGTAAAAACCGTATACCTAGGGAAATAAATTATAAGCAATGGACCCTTAAGGTTGTCTGTTTTCTATTTGAATTGAATTAATGATTGCTCTGATTTGACATTGAGCTCTCTGGATTACATCCTCCTTGGGATTATCCATATGGAACTTTTTAAATGGTGGTATCATGAAATTACTTTGAAAGTATGACAATATTCATAACATCTTAGATTTAGGTGCTGGCACCCACCTGTTGTATGGGAAGACCTGCTACAAACTCTAAAAGATGTAGGAAAATTGCATAGAGGTTATAGATATTTTTTTGTTGCATGTGTAAATCTGTTATCTTATTTAGTAAAATGTATTATGAAAACTTTGTCAAGTTACATTATTCCCACCTATTATTATAATTTCTGCTAACCTACCACCTGATAATAATTGTTGAAAATGACACTTTGCTCATTCAAGGTATGAAGAGGTCATGTTCTAGTGTTCAAAGCTTATCTGGTTGAGGCCAATGTTAGAATTTCCTTGTGTGTTTCTAGGAATGAAAATACAAACTATTTGTGAAGATATTTATGATTTTTAATACATTCTAGTCATTATATTAAGTTCTGTTGCTACTTGTAGTTTGTTGACTCTTAGGTTTTGTGATATTTTTAATACAATTACTTAGAGATTTAACAACCAGGTATAAAATCTCATAAAATAAAACTTAAAAAATCCAACCAGTTAGTATTGTATTTTTTATGAAAACTTTGTGTTCACTTTCTTTCTTCAAAATAAATGAAAATAAATCAATAGATGAATAAAAATTGACTTATACTTTACTTAGAGTATGATAAACCAAAGTAATGTACAAAATAGAACTGATTTTCAAATTTGTTTACTATGCTTACTGTTCAGTACACCACTTAGAAATGTTACAAATGGTGCAAAGGTGACATTAAAGCTATCACACAAGCTGATTACATGTGTCCTATGCCTGAAATAGCAGTTAGGTACAACTTTTCACTTAGTGAGCAGCTTGTTTCATGACCAGGTCATTGGAACAGAACCCGGTCATTAAGTGAGAAGTGGTTGTGATATAAAAGCTGCAATATTCCTGAAAGTTTTAATAAAAATAGTTACTTGTGGTGATATTCTGCCTGTATGAATTCTGCAATTTGGTTAATATAAAGTGAAGATATTCAAAGTTGGCAAATTCTTACATATCTAATGGCCGTAGATTAGATGAACATTTATGACTATATCCTGTTGAAACACCTGTTCTTGTCTGATCACCAAAGTTAAACAACGTTGAGTCTGGTCACTACTCAATGGGTGACTACTGGGGAATACCAGGTGCTGTAAGCTACATCGCTGGTGATGGATACAATCTCGTGACTTATATTAACGATATGGGGAACTGCTTCTGGACTTAGAGGTTGCGAGGCTTATCTGGCATTTTTGGAGATTAGAGGAAAAAGAAACGGTTGTACTTTGGTGCCATCTGCATTTTTAACCCAATATACATTCATAAGGTTTCTGTTTTTGCTGCTACCTGTTCTGCTCCCCTCCATTGGATTTTAGTTTAACTTTCAATGTTGTTTTGCAGTGACAAACTAAAATATTTCTGGTGGTGGAGGAGAAAAAAATTCCATTTTAAAAAAAAAAAAAAATTGGCTGGGGATTGTAAATGGTCAGAAAATAAGGCAAGTTTCATCAAACAAATAGTTATTGTACATATGATTTTGTGAGAAAATGCATTTTTTATTTTTTGCAAAAATTTAACAACAGTTGAACATTTAATTTTGTGGGCAATTTGATTGGTAATATAATTTATATAAGCTGTAATCACTTGAAACAAATGTTGTTATTGACAGAATAAAAATGTTTATTTTCCTTTTAAAATTTATATTATTTTCTTGTTTGTGCAAATAGTTTACATTACTTCCATCTGTTCTGGATTTCTTTCTCATCTTTATTCAAAAGATCCATGGAAGTGTCCATGTATCCCCAATCTTTATATACCTTTATCTTGGACTTCTTTATTTGTATCTATGAAGTTTATTTTTGCATCATTAAATTGATAACTTTTAAGAGCAGATATTAACATTGTTGAAGTGGTGATTGATTTTTTTTCTTTTTCTTTTCATGAAAGTTTCTGAGAAGCCTTGTCACCCATTATTAAAATGGTTTTTGTCATTCTATTTCATAGGAAGCATAATTTGTTAGGAATTTAATTTTGTCAATTTTTTTTTGTTTTTTGTTGTTTTGTTTTTTTTTTTGTCCCCTCAACAGTTATTGACTTTGCTCTTAAGAAAATGTTTTTTAAAACAAATTAATCCTTTTCTGTTTGCTTTTTATTCTCCACTTGCACTTTTATTTTAACTTTTTTTTCTCCCTGAAAACAAACCTTGTTTGAATATGACAAGTTGTTGATGTTTTGCACGATAACTGTTCAGTTTTTAAGTATTTTTAATTGTTTAATTTTCCTCTTGTCTTTCTAAACAAAGATTTTTTTTTCTTTTTAATAAGAAATCTGAGTTTCATCTGTTTTTAAACTTATGACATTTACAATGAGATTTTTTTCATTTCTTGTCAAATATCAGAAATATACAAAATATGAAAGTTTAAAATCTCAACTTCTATAAAATTAATGATGAGTTACAGTTAAAACTATATTTGGCTATAACTTCATTTGTTTCAACAAAATTTTTTAAAGTTAAAATACTGAAAAACAATATCTTTTTATTTACAAACTCTTTCAGTTACTTGTTTTCTTTTGCACATTAATATCGGTACTTAATGAATAATTCCAAGAAAAACAATTTACCCCAACTAAACCACCTGTCCCCATTCGTGTACTTCTGTAAAATTTTCTACTAGTTTATACTTTTAGCATCTTAAAGAAACTTAGCAATTATGTCTGTAAACATAGTTTCTTCATATGAAGCTATTTTCAAATTATCTGGTTGAAATGAAAGTTCTTGTGGTTTGTAGAACATTGAATTTATTTAGAAACTCAAACTTTTCAACCAAATAAAATTGGGTTTCATTGTATGTGTCAGTGTTTTAGAATTTTTGCTAATCTGTTTTTATTTTGCTTTACCTTAAAGATAAACTATAAGAAATAAATTCATGACAATTAATCTAGAGATTTTATGTTTTTAATTAAGGATCAGATGTTTTTGGTTTTTTGGCTTGTATGCAGTACACACTATAAATATTAATCCCCCAACTTATTTTTAATGATTTGAATATTAAAGAGAGAAAAAAATGCTATACTTCAGTCTTTTGTATCATTATTTGCTTAGAGAATGTAATAGACTATTCTGGAGATCTCTAAGAAATGATGCCGTTTGTAAATAACCAATCAATCGATTAATAACTGGATTCCATGTTAGTGACCAAACAAAGCAGGTGCTTCCATTGAAACAAAAACGATAGATATGATAAGTGAATAGTCCAAGCAATAGTCTGGAATTAACTGCTTTTTTTCTTTTAAGGAAGAAGTGCACAGAATTTTTATTTGGTTAAAAAAAAAAAAAAAACACAAACAAAAAAAAAAAAAACAAATCTATTCTGTTGGCAAAACGTGATAATGTGTGCAAAGGAAGTAATGAATGAGTGAAAGGGTTGCATATGTGCTGTGTACTATTGAGAAAAAAGAAGTCCTTGTTATGATTGTCAGTTTTGAAAGCATCATGTCTGGGGGTTGTGCAATTATTTTCTGGGCTGCCTGCCTGCCTGGTTGGTTGGTTGGTTGGTTGTAGTAGCAAGCCATTTGCATTGTGAAGGCATGCTTTGTGTAGTTGTAACATCAGCCATAATCTCTCTCTCTCTCTCTCTTCCCCCTCCTTCCCAATGCAGCACGCTTTCATCGTGTCTTCTTGTTGGTTGTGTTATTGATTTCTGACTGGCTTAAAGCGGTGGTTATCAAATCTGCTGTTACTGCTGTCATAAACAAGAAGAATTTGGGATGTTGGTGGCAGCAGCAGTGGCATTACTAAGAGGACGAGGATGACTCGTTGGCAGAGTCCTGGCTGCTGTTAGGAAGGAGGTTTGAAGGTGGGAAGGGCCGTTGCTGCTGCTGCCGCCGCCGTAGTCTCTTGTCTCGGGAACAATGTGATCACATAACTGTGCTCATTCCTTTTGCTGCCTTGTGTCAAGTGTGTGTGTGTGTGTTTGCGTGTAAGCAAAGTTAAAGTGTGTTTTTTTGAATAGATTCTCTTCTACTTCTCTGTGTCATCTTTTAATCCTTGAGGGCAGAAATAAAAACTGGTTTTATGCTTAAGAGCGTCGGAAAGCCCTTTACCAAGTGTCGACATATTTTTAGCACTTTGACTTTTTCAAGAGATTATTCAATTCACTATTTTTCCTGCAATTCGTATTCTTATTTGCTTTGTCTCTGTTTTAAAACAAGGTTAGAAAATATTTCTATAAATTGTATAGCCAGGATTTTTCAAGTTCACATATTGTCTGTGTGTGTATGTATCTGAAAGAAAAAAAAAAAAAAAAAAAAATAAAAATAAGTGATGGTGGGTAACTTGCCCAGGAGATTAATATGAACCACTTTAAGCCAACATGGCTGCTTCTGGTACCAATATATTTGAGTTGAGCTTTTTCAAAACAAACCCAGCACATGATTCAAATTCAATGCAATGTTATTTTATACTTCTAAAATAGCATTATTTGTGTTAAATGTTTTGAGATAAAGTTGATAATTTCAGAATAGTTGAAACTCACACATGCACAGATCTTGAAATAATGATGAATAGCCAATCATGTTGGCAAGTAATTGTGGAGTTAAAGAATCCTGAATCCAACTTCTGGTTGTACTTCACTGTTTGGAATTTTTATTTACTCAATACAATTGTGATTTAATAATTCTATTATCAGCTGAAAACAATAAAGCCATCTGTGTGGCACTTATATTATTTGTGTGGGTGGTCAACTTTTGCCTTGTAAGTGGAAAATGTTTACCAAAAAGAGGGATACTTTTTTTTTTTTTTTTTTTTTTTTTCTGGTGGTAATTTTATGACTTTTTATTTTAATGTCCATGTCCCTTTAGGATCTAGATGGTCATGGCTTGCCACAACTCCTCTTTATCTGGAAATTACCATAACTTCTGGGGAAAATAGTGATTTCTCATTGGTTTCTTCAGTTTGGAATTTTTAAGTTGCCCTTTTCCTAGACTAATGTCCACTCAAGGTTTGAAATCCCATAACTGGAGGGAGTAGAGCCAGATTCATGCTTTTCCCCGTGGGTATTAGTGCAGAAGTGGATGTAACAGACTAGGCTGGAATTTAAACTTGGTTCAACAGTTTCCTTCTCTGATAACTGTTTATTTCCTTTATTTCCTATTCAGAAGATTTAAAAAAAAAAAAAAAAAAAAAATTCTTCTGGAATTAAAGTAAACTTATACTATTTGTTGCCTCTGTTATTTTATAATTATAGCTTAGTTTTGGCAAAAACCTACGAGTATCAGTCACCCAGTGAGGACTAACCTCACAACTGATGATCTACAAACCTGGTTAGCTGACCTTTACACCACAATGAGGTGCTTAGTTTATTGCATCTGTTCATTAGCTGTGCAAATTATTCAGGACTGCCTGTAAAAGTTTTCAGCTTAAGTTTTGTTTCATTCAGCAGACTTATCTCAAGAGTGGCAGTTATAGCTTTATAAGAGAATGCTCACACTTTTACATACAATGGTTACTATAGAAACAAGTTATTTTTAACTATTAATTTTATTAATTTCAATTTGGATTAGTGTTGAATATCTTTATTGCAACAAATGCCAAAATATAAAGATTGCTTTTCTTTGCATCTATATTAAAATAAACTTTATTATGTTTGTCATTATAACACAACAAGAATGATACATTGTAGCACAATTTTGGTTAATGTAATACCACATAAAATGTTCTTGGAAAATAAAGGAAATTCCTGTTCAATCAGTTCACTAGTTTTAGAAATTTTAATTAAGTATAAATTGATAACTCCTGGTCTACTAATTTCTAAATAGTCCTTTCTGATTTTTTTGATATTAAAAAAAATAAAAAGAGAATAACAAGAGAAGAATTCTTATCTGCACTCTAATCCATTAGCCATTGTGGTATGCTGGTGATGATACTAGATTAATAATTGATGATAATAATTAAGCTTTGTGATAATTAGCTTCTTAAAATAATTATAATACTAATTCTAGAAAGTGACTTGACATTGAGCAGAGACCATCAAAAACAATATTAAGCGTGACATAGATTATGTTCAGTTCAATAGAAATTGTTCTTGAATTCAGATGAAGATTTTACTTTTTTTTTTTTTTTTTCTTTTTTTCTTTTTTTTTTTAACTCTTCATATGTGTCATGGTTTATTTTTCTGAATAATCTTTATCAGTTGCCTGCAACACTGTTTGAAAAGATTTATAAATAAAAAAACATTTCATTCTCTCTTGTATTTGTGCTCAAAGGCAACTGAAATTTCAATTTCTTTTTTCATATCGTAAAGAAATCTGTTTTTATTTGCAAAGAAAAACTGGTTAATAAGCTACAAATTTTAATTTATCAAAGGATTAATCATAGACCCTTATTTTGGTCTTTAAGTCCCAAATGAAATCAACCTATCTCTTACCTTCCTAAGAATATTTTTTTTAATGCCATTTCTTTTCAAGATGTAATCTATCCTGACCATCTACAGTATTTTATAGTATATGTGAATTACCACAAAATTTTGCAAAAGTTGCCTAGCTGCTGCTTCTTCTTTCTTTCTCTGTAGTTTAGAATTCAGTATTTTTCTCCTAGACTGGTTAGAGAGTCCATTTTACTTTGTGACTTAGCTCAAGAGCACTAGCATGAAGTTTACTACAACAGACTAGAACAGAATTTGAACCTGACTTGCCAATTCTAGTTTCTGCGCTGATAACCATTATGCTACCACCTATTCAGAAGTCCTCTATTCAACTTATATCAGTGGGTGTCTTATGATTATAAACTTTATATTTAGTGAATATATGGTTTTGAATAGGTGGCTTGTCTTTCTTTCTTTTTTTTTTTTTTTTTTTTTTTTATTTTTTTTTTACACAGTGTAATTGTCATCTACCAGCTTAGGTTTTCAAAACCCTTTAAAGAAAATGTGCCCTTTGGTAGGGTTTGAACCTCTATCATCCTTTATATTAATAAAATATATTAATATATTTATTAAGCTTCATGATCTAGGGAAGGGAGTATAATTTTCATCAGTGATGCTAGTCAATAGGCAAGACAACCTGTGGACCTGTGACTGAGGATGTGTACCAAGAACTAAACTTTTTTTCTTTTCTTTTTTTCCCTTCCTGGTATTCTGTTAACAGTGCTGGTGCCATTTCCTCTGGAAGTGTTTTGCTTTGGATAAGAAAATTTGCTGACAAGGATTACTTAATATTTACTATTTATACTATTTGTATTGTTTTGGACTGTTGTCCTCATCTTTATTGTCACATTTATTTACAACAATGTACATAGCATAGTTACAATACCTCATTTTTTTTTTTTATCAAAACTAAGATGTTAGTACAAAAGTTTTGTATTGATTGGCCCAGTATATAAAAAAATATTTTTGGTTAGTTGCTTTTATGACATGTTAACTTTTGTTGGATTATTTCATGTCAAACTTAGTATGAAGCACCTAGTGATTATCAAACTCTCTAGTCATTAGTAATATCAACCCAATTAATCATGCTAATTGTTACTCCTCAGCAAGCTACCTGTTAGTATTGACTTACATGTCACTTAATACAAAAGGCAATATTTAGTTGTGGAGGTGGGTATTTGTAATGATTGGATTTCATACCAATTTAATTTAATTTATTGCTGATTACAATAATTGTTTTATTAATGTAAATTGGATAATGTTCTTACAACATTTCACCATTTTTGGCAGATCTATTATCACCATGTAGGATATTTAATAGCAAAAGTGATATCAAGAAAAGGAAGCTAAATGAAATTAAACAATATACACACAAAACATTTAAAAAAAAAAAAAAAAAATTTTTTTTTTTTTTTTTTTTAATTATTTAAAAAAAAAAATTAACTTCTGCAAATCTTTATTCCCCTAACTTTAAAAACTTGTCCTCTCTCCTTTGTGTGCATATATAGTCACATCAACATAAATATCACTTTAGTCCGATGAAGTTGTAAAGGAATAATCACTTCATACAAAACCTTTTACCCCTAAAATTGTTTTTGATTTATAAAAAATAAATTTATATCATTTTCCCATGCTGTCGACATGGGAAACACCAAACACTAAAAAAAAAAAAAAAAAAAAAAAAAAAAAAGTCTCTTAATGTGTATAAAAAGTATCTTAAGCTGTAAGAGGAAAATACTAAGACTGGCACAAGGCCAAATTAGAAGAGAATTAAAATGCTGGTGGGATTACATCAACCCTTCAATAATCTCAATGGAAAGTCTGTAATATTTTGGACATAAGATAAACTGTAATGCTAAAATCTCAAGCTGAATAATTTTTCCTATGTTTATTTCTCAAATATTTGATTTAAAATACATCCAGAGGTCATGGGTACCAATGAACTGCTTTTGCTGTCACCCTCCCTCTTTTTTTCATTCTTTTTGCCTAGATAAGTTTCTATTAGTTCAATGAGTTTTTCTCATATACTGAGATCTACCTTCAGTAATCTATTACCTCTGGCTTAATTACTAATTATTCAAACTTTTACTTTTTTTGCTTGTTTTATATCCAAAATTTTCTTACAATTTTGAAAGGAATGAATACAAAATTACTTCAGTTTGTTCAAATATTTTATTTTTTATTTATTCCTTTCATTTCAAAGGGAAATTTCTCCCATTGTCTGCTTGCATTCACAATAGGAATGAATATTATTTATTTATTCACTTTTATTGTCATTTAAAGCTTTGAATTTGAATCTAAGACTTAACCTGGGGATCTGTAATTTGTGTGGTGTAAGAATTGGATTGCAGGTCACAGTCTCTCATAACAGCCTCTCTGTGTGTGTATGCAAAACTTTTTATGGTTATATGGCCGAGTTGTTAGAACATTTCCTTTCTGACTGTGAGGCCTATGTTTGAATCTCATCATCATAGTTGGTTTGTCAGGAAGGTTACTTATTGATATTTTGAGCCTGGGCAGTAGATCCCAGTGTGTAGAACCTTTTGGATCATATATATATATATATATATATATATATATATATGGTGCAGCAAAAATACCTCCCACACAGTTGTAAGAAAGGGGCAATGGTGCCTTCATCTAGCTAATGTCTTATGTGGGAGGTATTTCTGCTGCACACTGTGTATTATTTATTTCAGACTTATCTAATTTCCTACTTTGTGAGTTTAGCAAATGATAGCTGCCATTTGGCTTGGTTATTATATTGCCAAAAGTAAAACTATAAATTATTACAATCAACTTAAGTAAATTTAATCTAACATTTTATTTTTTTTAAATTTATTTCTTTAAAAAAGTTAAAAACCTGAAAATTAATAAATACTTTACTATTAATATCTGTTAAGTTTCTCTCCAAAAGTAAATTGCAATATTAAACAGCTTAAAAAAAAAAAAAAAAAATTCAGATACAAAATGGCAGTTAAGATGACTCTGCCCATGTCTAAAAATGCTTTCTTCAAAGGGGATAAAAAGTTAAGTGTGGATTTAGCTTTGTCAGTTTCCTGCTTCTGAAATAATGCATTTAAACCAAACACTAATCTCATGATGATGATGATTTTTGCTTGCATTGTTTCTCTGCACATTGTAGCACAATATGTCTGTTATTCTGGGTCAGTAAACATTGTTGATTCTACAGAATATCCAAATTTGAATTTAGAACAAAATTTGTCACTAGAAAAAGACAGAGTTACCTTTTTAAAAATATTCTTATTTATAGATTTGTTTAAAATTTTAATGTCAAGAAGATGTTGGCATTATACAAAGTTTTCTTTTTAAGCTGTTTTCTTGTCTTGTGTTGATCACAACCTTTCAACTGCTATACTCTCTAATCTTCTTTTCATTTGAATTTCTGGAAGTGTATTGTTACAATAATCGAGTTGAACCAGTTTCCTCATCTTTGTTTATCACAACCTTTCAACTGCTATTTCGCCTGCATCTGTTGCATTTGATAACCTATAACCTATAAATGTTAAATGAAACTTTATTTGATCAAAATAGATATACCATCCATGTAACTTGCCATGTCTACTGTTCTTCCAAGAGAATTTAAAAAATGGTAAAGTTAACATTTTTTTTAAGTTCTCTTCACTGAATTTGTGCATCTTAATATTACTTGACCTAAGAATTGAATTCTTGACTTTTAGGTGGTTAGATGAAGTCATGACCTATATGTACAGAGTATTTCACAATTTTTGGTAAAAATAATGGTTAGGCTCAAATCAAGGACCACAAATGATAGAGTAATAGAAATTACATTTATGGAAAGGTAAAAGGATAACATTTTAGGATCTGCAACTATTTAGTCTCGAACATGAACTAAAAATGTCAGGAGCAGCCTTAGAGTATATGCCGTTCAGTTGAAGACACTGTTGAATGCAAAGTTGTTGATAACATGCCCATTCCTTCTGGATGATCACTTGAATTTTCTCAGTGATGACAGTCTTCAATGCTGCAATGGTGTGAGGGTTGCCCTGGTAGATGTTGTCCTTCAGTAACCTCCAGAGGAAGAAATCTGGGGAGTTCAGATTGGGCTAGCAAGATGCCCATTACACTTCAGCTTTGACACTGATGAGATGCTTCCCAAACTTTTCACAGTAACATTAGCAGTGTGAGGAGGAGCACTATCCTGTTGGAATCACTATTCCCCCTCATCAAGATCTTTGTGCTCCTTGAGCTCTCGCTGCTTTGTTTCAACAATTGTGAAATGCCCTGTAGATTAAATAAAAAGTTCTATGCAAAATTCTTGGAAACTTACTGAATTCAAATGATATTTATAGATTTGTACAAAAGAGAAAAATTCAAGGCTTGTATCTTTACTAACAAACAATAAGCAGTTATATCCAAATAATAATTTAAATAACCTTTTTTGGAGTTTTTAATAAATAGAATCTTCTCAAATGTATTTAAAGTTTATGCATATCTTTGGCTGTGCTATTCCAAGATGAAAATTGACAAAAAGTATTTCACAAATAATTATATTAGTTTTTCTCTGTGTCTCTCTTGTTACCCTTACATAACTAATTTTTCTCTTCTCTGAAGGAAATTTTTTTTTTTTTTTTTTTCTCTCCACTCCCCCTCAAGGAATTGTCCTTTTTGAGTTGTCGGCTTTTCACGTTTTCAGTTTTTGTCCTGGTGATGCTAAATTTCCCTTTGCTCCACGTGGGGAAGCTAATTGCGGCTGCAACCGATATGTTGTGAGCAGTGCATAAGGAATGCAAGTCTTTTATTAAAGCAATCAGAACACATTTCACTGGCTTCCATCCCCTCCCCACCAACACCTCTGCACCATCTTTGCGTTAAATCATTTAAAACTATGTAGCTCCTCCATTTTCGATTTTTGACTAATTAAAAGAGCATCGAGGAATCTCATTATTTCTACTTGTCTGCGGCAACTCACTTGGTCTGGAATCTTTATTGACTTGTATAATCAAACTCAGGTGGAAGTGTATACTTGGTGCAACTTTTCATATGTGGTTTGAATATTAATCAATATAAATTTGATATCCAATTTTCATAATATATTTTTGGGCTGGAAGTAGGAAATATCTTTCTAGCATTGAGAAATTGTTTGGACTTTAGATTTAACAATATATTTTAAAATTCCTATTCTGTTAAAGTACTTTTAGGAATCGTAACAGATTCCTTCTTGCACATTTTCATTTATTTATTATTTTATGTAAACCTGATTTATCTTTTACACCTGTTCAAAATAAAGAAGTAACTTTTTAGGCAAAGTAGAAATTCATACCCCCCACTTGAGAAGCCTGTCTTTTGTAGGTGATGTCTTAACCAATTAGGCAGGTTTTTTTTATATGTATATTATTTTAATAATTTTTTTGTTTAAATTTAAACTGTTATGAAGAAACATGCCAATACAAGTATTATATGAACATAAATGAATAATTTTTTAAGGGTGTAGAAATGATGAGTTAGTAAAAAATAAACATATCAACAATATAGAATAGAATTTTTTTTTTTTTTTATTCTGTTCATATTGAATGATTAAAATTGTTTAAGTCCAATAGATTTAGGACAAGATTATTCTATTTCAATCTAGTCAGACAAGGGTCAAACCTCACACAAGTCATCCTTACTGTAGTTAATCGTCTCTATTTATTCAAGTGAAACCTTCAGGTTTCACTAACCTTTTGATAACTGGACAAAACAAATAAAAAAAAACTTTGATCAAAATACACTGATATATTTTATCTTTCATTTTAGTTGCTTTTTTTAGCGTGAGTATAATCAGCAATAAAAAAAAATAATTGTAAAAAAAAAAAAAAAAAAAAAAAAAAATGATTGTCGGTACTTTTTTTTTTTTTTTTTTTTTTTTTTCAAGATAGTAACCGAAATAATTTTAATAGATAATTCCAGTAAAAAACTTCAAAGCACTTCAAGAATAAACTTGTTTTCATTTTAAATCTATTCGGTAAGGAAGGCTTGAAGAAAAAAAAATCTGGGCTGTTAGTTTTTAATACAAAAAAATAAAAAAGTAATTTTGGAAAACAAGCTTAATATAGGTACCTCCACTTTTTCGCGGGAAAACAGCATAGCGTAATAAACAAATGCCACAAACTTACCGAAAATAAATTTTTATCGTCAAAACGCTTATGTTATTATTAAGATGAAAGACCAAAGTGTATTTTAATTATTTTTTGATATTTTTTAATATTTTTTAACACGTTCGAAATTTTGGTTAAAGTTTTCTTTTTTTTACGTCATCGCGGTGCTGTAAAAATAACATTGTTTTTTTTTGCGCTTTTTTCCCGTTGAAAACCCATTGATTTGGAAATTCTTGTAAAATTAAAGTAATTGTCCGATTTTAATGAAATTTTCAGGACTTATTTCACCAATGAATGAAATTATTTTTGAAATATTTCTTTTTAGTAAATTTTAGTAAAAAATATTTTTTTTTTTAATATGTTACACCCCACTTACTTATTTTCCCGAAATTTTTTTCAATTCTTTTTATTTCCTTACAATTTTTTTTTGTTTAAAGTAGGAGTCATTGGAGATGGTAAATCACCTACTTTTTTTTTTCTAATTTGTTCCAACTTTTGTAAAATGAGCTTTGAATAGAAAAATAATGAATCCAATAAAACTATGATATTACTTAATTAGAAAAGCTTTTAATTGCTTTTGTAAATAAGTAATATTAAGGTCATTATTGCCTGAAGAAATAAATTTTTTCTGATGAATAATTAAATTTTACAAGAATTTTTTATTTGTTTTACATTTTGATTATAATAATTTATAATAGTTTAAAAATCGTGCAAAACTCTGTATTAGCTTATTTCCTTTTGATAATTAGTAATTAAGTAGAAACAAAATTTACGAGTTCAAAATTGCCAAGTTTAATAAATTTAGTGATTCCACTTTTTTTTCAAATAATTTTTTATGTTGTATTTTTCTACTTAATACATTCCTTATTTCCATGTACGGTAGACTGAAATTGCCATTATTATAAAAAGAGTTTTGTCCCTTTATTCTAATAAATAGACATAACAGTAAAACTAAAAATAAAAGGGTTCACTCAGATTTCTAGTAATTTTCATTTATGGTCACCCGTCGTAAGCTGTCATCACTTGTCAATCAACACGTGGATCAAGTATCGGATCAAAATTACGGTACCAATCGTTAATAATTCGTTGTATATTTCTTTTGTATGCTATAATTAAGTAATATTTTTTTTAAATCAGATTAATTTAACATTAAATTTTCTAATTTTACTAAAATGACGTGTCAGAAATTTTTTTAAATATTTTTAAAATCGATAAATTTGTGTTTGTTTACAAATTTCTTAAAATTAAGAAAATGGCGGGTTTTTTGAAAATTTAAAAATTTAAAATTAAATTTGACATTCCAATGTATATAGTTTCTATCTGAAATATACCAGAATTGTTTACTTAATGGAAATAATAAATTTAATGATTCAACTTTCAAGTAAAACTAAAATGAAATATTCAAGCATATTTTTTCATTTTAAAAAATGCATTTTAAACTTAGGTATCGATAATTTATGCCGAAAAAGTGGAGGTACCTAGCTTAATACAAATTAATAAACTGAACACGTTTTTTTTCTTCTTTTCTTTCCCAAACGTTGATTCATGTCATCTTCAGGACGTTATAAATACAATGTCCAAACGACAATGTTATTTTTATTTAATTTTTTCAATTTTTTTTCATTTATTGAAGTCTTTACTTTTTTGATAGCTTAGCATTTGTCAGTAAAAATGTTTTAGGAACTCTTTAAATTGGCTTCAGTATGTTGTTGAAACATTACATGTCCTCTCTTTCTCCTTAGCTGGCAAAACACTTGTTAAAAATTCATGGAACTAAGCATTTCTCCTAAATCTTGACGCATCCTCCTCTTTTTTCCTTCTTGAATTAAGTGCATTCTTCCATTGGAGCAGAGGTGTGTGTGTGTGTGTGTGTGTGTGTGTTGGCCATAAAATATGTATATTTTTATCCATAAAAGCTCTAGAAAGAGGAGATGTTAAGGAAAAATAAAAATAAACCCTACCTCCTTTTTTGATTCGTGTATGTATGTGGGGGAGGGCTGAAGAGGATTTATTTCATCTATAAAGTTCTGTTGAATTTATTAGTATTTGCTTAATAATAAGCACTTTTAACTATCACTTCCAATTTCTTTTTATTTCTTTATAACTCTCTCTCTCTAGAGAGAGAGAGGGAGATCGCATCGTTCCGAAGATTTCTTCCCCCTTCTACCTCTCCCTCACTTCATAACTAAGTGTATCATCCTATTTACGACGTGGATGCCGTCAGCATTTAGCTGTTGCCTTCATTGGCTTTTACTATTATTATTGTTGTTCCTGATATGATCGCCATTGCTGTTTTAGCCCTGCTTTGGTGGCCTGACCCTCCTCCCCACTTTTCCTTTCCTTTGGCTTTTCTTTTTTGTTCATCTCCTGCTACCATACTCTACATTTCCACCCGGGTACGCGCCAACACTCCCACCTTCTTGTTGTTTATGGACCCACGCAGCCAGTGGCAGAGAGTGAAAGAGATGACATATATTGTTTGCCGTGCGTGTGTGGATGCTCCCCTCCCTTGGCTTTTGTCTATGTCGATTTATGCTCAGCACCTAAAGTGGCCCGGACACATGGATTTTCCTCCATTATTATTAATTATCCGCCGCCCGCTCGTCATTCTGCTGAGCCTCTCCTCCACTTGTCTTTATACCCGTGCCCCGACATCTATTTTTCTGCTCTGCTAACAACAGCTACACTTATTTATTTTTTTTATATGCGAACATTCTGTTTTACTTTTGTTATTCTTCCCGTTGTTATTACTCAGTAATAATTACTGTAATCATTTCGAGATTACTTCAACCTCTTATCCTCGTATCAACCATAAGAGATGGATATAATTTATCTAGTTAAGGCTTTAATAAAATGCACCCAAAACCATGAACCCTGATTGCTGACTACTCCTCTTTGGTCGGTCGTTCGTTCGTTCGTTCGTTGGCCCTCACCCCCTCTACCTTCGTCATTTCATGCTATTTGCTTTAAAACGGAAACGAAGGCGGTTTTTTAAATATCAACCAGAAGAGAGAGAAAGAAAGAAAGATATGCTGACTGACTGACGACATTGCAACTCTATCCGAGGTCCCCTTTCTTTCTTTACAAGATGATCGGCGCTCGTCCCTCTCTTTGTGAGCAATACAGTCGGTCTGGCTTTTATTCTTCGTAGGAAAAATTTACGCTGATCATGTTTTTACACCCACTGTCCACGCACCTGGCTGTATTCCTCCCCCTCCCCATACGTCTGGCAGTGTGAAATTAGAAAACATGCCGTATATTTTTAAAATTAGTAATAATATCTAATTAATAAATAATTTATCTTTTTTTTTTTTTTTTTTTTTTGTTGCCTTTTCCGTTGTTTATGCATGATGTGCACTTTTAAAGGAAAAATCCCGATGATTTTCCCGACTTCTGACTTTTTTAAGACTTATTAGATATTATCAAGAAAAACTACGCAATCGTCCATAGAACTGTTCACCTGGGTATTATTATTATTTAGCCGATTCCGTCACCCACCACCAGCCGCCACTGTCGTTTCTTTTACACCCCCCAACAACAGCGGCAGCATTGTACTGTTCTCTCTCTACCTTTAGCCCTACCATCCATCTCTAGTCTAGTGTAACCTCATACGTCGTCTTCGTCAGACCGTCTTCTCGTTATTCTCTCTCCCTTTAATTAATCAGCCCTTGTGTCGTGTGCCGCTTTTCTTATTAAATATATCTATATTCTGTCTCACCGTCAGCTAATCAACACACGTGTCTCTATTGACATAAACATTTCTCTTCTATAAACAATGACTTATGAAGGAGAAATCATTATTATTTTTTTTATATAGTTGTATTTTATTTTATGTCGGTGGGGGAGAAAAAAAAATCCTAGTCTCGGTCAAACATCGGAATCATATCGCTACCCACTCCCCACTTTCATCCCCCCGCCGCTCCGTGCATGTGTGTGTGTAAGTGTAATGGAGGAGGAAGCTATTGGCGACTGCTGCTTTCTTGATGGTTGTTCTACTGCCTCTATTGGAATGCTTGTTCCCCCAACCATCAAGCCATCCAACCTTTTAACTCACCCCCAACCCATCACGCTCAACGTCCTGACTGGCTAACATCGAACCTCTCTTTCACCATTTAATTTTTTTCAAGTCATCGTTATGTATTTTTGATTTCCGATTTATTTCAATTTCATTCTCCAACCAAAGACAGAAAGAAAAACGTAATTTCGTTATTCCTTTCCCCAAAACGAAGGAGGAGGAGGAGGAGCCACTCTTGTGGTAGTAGTGTGAGCAGTGTTTAACTGACAGTGTAGTAGTCGTAGTAGTAGAATATTGGTTGGTTAATATGTTGTATAGTGTTCTTAGTTGCCACTGGCTGTCTGTCTGTCATGTAGGCCTTCACTGTGTCTTCCTTTTCTCTCTTTAGTTTTAACTTTGTTGCTCTCTTTCTCTCTCGACCGGCCTCCACATTTTCCAGGTCTTCTACTGCCGCCTTTTTTTCCCTCTCTCTCTCTCTCTCTCTCGAGCCACTTGCCTGCTAACTTCACCATCTCTCATCGCTATCAACACTCGACGACGACTACGACCCACAATATCTCCCCCCTATATACCACTCCCTCACATTGTCCTCTTTAAATTGCCTTTGTTGGATTTGCCTTTCCTTCATCCCTATCACCTCGTTACTTTTTCTTTACAAAATGCAATTCAAATATTGTCTTTTTTGGTTTATTGGCGATTAAATTCAGTTTCAGAACGAAATTCCACCACTGAATTAATAGAATTTGTGACTAAAACTGGACAAAAGTTTTTTCTATTTTTCTCTATCTCCCCTCCACCAATCATTTTTTTTTTTTTTTTTTTACATTCAATCACTTAAACTAATATTCTTTATTCCTTTGTTTGCTTTATTTTTTTAAAATACCATTTATTCAATTTACTAACTAGTATATTTTTAACTATCAATACATGGACAGTCTCGAGGTGCTTAGTTTTCTGATTGTAAAAAAAAGTTTTAAAGAAAGAAAAAAAAAGAAGCAATTTTGTACTTTAAAAAAAAAAAAATTGTTTCATGCAACAAGCATTAATAAATTTTAAAATTATTTTCAAGGTTTGTATATTCACTTTTTGATCTTTCCTGAGATATGAATCAAAAACTGTTTCCAAAGTAAAAGAAACATCGAAAAAAATATTTAGAGTACAAGTTCGCTATGTTTGCTACGATATGTCGATAGAGAATTTTATTTTTAACTGATGTTTACATTCATAAAAGCCAATGAAAATGTGACCTTGTAACTACAAACAGCAATAAGAAAATAAAATGCTTGATATTGTTTTAAAGACTTTTAAATGGATTTCAACACAAGACTTCACTTCATTCTATGCCCCACTCCCTAGATGAAACTTTGGGCTAGTATTTTCACAAGTTATTTTAAAATCTTTCTTAGTGAATACATTTGTGGTAGGGGATAAGGGAAACCCCAAATTTAGCTTACTGTGCAATCTGAGTGATGAAGATATTTTCTCACAGAAATAAAACTAAAAATTAGCAGTCATTTGGAAATAAATAATAAAAAAAAATGTCAGCCATATCACGTTGAAACATTGGTTCTCTGATCGCTGAAGTTAAGCAACGTCAAATCTGGTCAGTACCTAGACGAGTAACCGTTTTGGAATACCAGGTGCTGTGGGTGGTGTATAGCTTGGAATTGTTAATCGGAGAGCCGAGTTCCAATTCCGGTTGGGTTCGTTATATTCACTTACACCCAAATACCCCTGGAAAAAGCATGAATCTACCTCTTCTCCCCACAGCTATTAAGTTAATGAGTAAAACTTGTATAAGTAAAGCATTATCTAAATAAAAAAAAAATTCTTCCAATCTAAAAGTATTTTCTGGCTTTAAATAACCTGCAAAGAGTTGATAAAACTGTAGAAAATGAATCAATCAATCATCAATTTTATGTCAGAATTCATGAATTGGCATTGTAATTTTTTCTTTCTCTGATTAGGATCAGTTCAATTTTTAAAGTTGGTTTCCTCTCATCTTTATAAATATATTCAAATATGGTATCTGATTAAAAATAAAATGAATGAAGTATTGAACCTAAAATTCTTAACCTGTTCCAGTTACGAAAAAGGAAACTGACTTGCATCTTTTGCTTCAGTTAAATTTGCTTCAGTTAAATTATATCACTGACAGACAATAACTTGTACAGATTTTAAAGAAATAGCAATTCTGCTATTATTTGCCTATTGTTGTCATACAGGTTTTTTTTAATCAATTTGCCCCCAAGCAAGGCTCTAATGCCACTAACACACCAGTGGCTACTGGAAGTGAAAGAGAATGAAAAGATTTTACAAGGAACCATAAATCTAATCCTAAATAGGGAACAAGGAGTGAACCTTTACTCTTGTTAAAAAAAAAACTGAGAGGAGTGTGAACTGGATGATAGGTAAACCTATCTACTGCAAAACAAAAAAAAATTAGCATATAAAATTTCAGAGCTCAGACAGAGATGTTAGAAGTATAAAGTTAAAGCAGTCTTTTTAGAGAAGACTAGAGAGAAGTGTGAACTGGGCAACAGGCTTTTTTGATAGCTACAAAGTAATAAATGAAATTTGACAGTTATTAATAAAGAAATACTTTTCAAGTTTTTGATCTGGACATAAAAACTGCATAAAAGATTTAATCTGGATTCTTAGGTTTTTTTATTTTGGGATTTATTTTCCAATTAAGCAATGTTTCTGTTTAACAAATTAATTTTACCTGTTGTAGTTGTCATGTCTCTTTGTCTTATGAATTTTTTTTTTTTTTTTTTAAGATTATTTTTAAGAAAACACCAACAGGACAGAAAATGTAAACAAATGTCTATAGGACAAGTGGATTAAAGCATTAGTTTGGGAATTTTATGAAAGTAATTGTGAGAGTTTGATTCCAGCAAAGAGATTGAGCAATACTAAATAAAACTAGGTGATATATCCTTAGATATAGGCAGTTGAACTAGAAAAATCTACCCCCCCCCCCAATCTTCTAGAGTAAATAAAGGATTCATTTTGAAATTCCTGTAGGTTACCCACATTGACAAACACCTGATGAGGGTCAGAAGGTACAACAGCTGAAACAGTTTGATAACAATCAAATAAGGGAGAATATGAAATGGAAATAATATGAATGATAATCCTCATCGGAGAAATTCGAACATAAGTAATAAAAAAAAAAAAAAGTTTTGTTATAAGTACAAATGCATTAATATTGTTCAGCAAATGATCTAAGTGGTGTTTAATTTCATTTTGATGTTTTTACTCTAATTATAAACTGGCCATGACTTCATTACTCAAGAATAAGGAATCTTCTCTCAATTTATTCCTTAAGTCTCTGTTCTCTTAGTACAATTCTTAAAGTAGCATCACATACATCTATGGTTAATAATCTGGTTTTGAAATACTGAGTATTTCTGATATGCTTCTTATTGGGCTTGAGGCTGCAAATAGGTTAGCATATTTATAATTAAAATATATAAGGCTCTTGTTGGGATCTTTTCTGTTAATTCACCTCAAAATAAGAATTTATATTTACTAAAATTCACACCAAATTCTTCCAGAATAAGGCCCTTCCATTGCACTCCAGTTGGCTTGGCCTTTGCTGTTGCCTCCAAATATGAGTGACTCTAGTGCATTATTTCTATATATGTGTGTGTGTGTGTGTGTGTGTGTGTGTTGTGTTTGCACTCACTCCGATATACATGACAAAACCATTTTATTTTTTTTTAAATTGTAAAAAAATTCTTTGTAAGTACCTCAAATATCATCCGCACTAAGAAAATGGGATATAATAGATACATGCAAAAACCATTGATAAAGGTATTGATCAATCTCTTATCCCTATACCTATGATGGTTTTCTAAGTGTAGTTTAGATATGTCACAAGGCCAAAATTATGGGGCACCCATCTAGGATCGAACTCACTATTCTGCGGCAATTGTTCTAGCTTGCTTACCATTACATTAAACCAAGGTGACCCTTATCCCCCATAGCTATAGGTTAAATAGTAAGATTGTATCTAGAAAGATCATTATCTCTCAAAAGATTGTTAATGCAGTATTTACTTAAAAATAAAAAAAAAACAAAAAACAAAAAAACTATTTTTACACTCCAAATATGTTTCAGGTTTTAAATAGCCTACAATGGGTTAAGCCATAAAAAAGTTAAATCATGTATTTCCCACTGGTCAGTGTTCAAGCTTGGGTATAAACCAATATTTCAAATGCTGATTTTTCGATGCAAAGAGAAAAAAAAAAAAATAAGAAAAAGGTCCACTTGGAAGATTGACACAACACAATCTTTTTCCTTTTGTATTTGGCCCCTGTGCCATATTAAGCAAAGTTTAATAAGTATCTATAAGCAACACGTCTTTAGTTGGGAGGAGGAGGACTACAGAAATGAATTCTTTTAAATTGTCAAAATTAAAGACAGTAGGAAATCAAGGAAGTAACATTTTTAGATGAAAGTGTTCAGTGTTGTTGAAAACTTTGATCATGTTTTTGCTTTGCTTTTCATATTCTCAGTGTTAATGCTTAATAATGATATACAGTGCAAAATGTTTTCTTCTGCCTGATAGAAAGAACTTTCATTTATACATATTACCTATTGAGACTGGCTACTTTTTTTTTTTTTTTTTTTTTTTTTTAAGTGAATACTTTTCTGATGTCGCAAGTGTCAAAATCTGAACTGAGACTCTATCAAAGAATTAAATTTGTTCATTTTTCAAGATGAAATCAGCTATAGCCAATTAGTAAATAGTCCTTCTTTTAATGTTACATTTTTTCAGTCCAGCTTTTAAATGATATAAAAAGTAATTCTTATTGTGAGATTATTTCCTATTACTTATCAGAAAGTTGAAATCAAATACTTATCAAAATGATACAACAATGTTTCAAATGTATTTATACAAAACTTATCTATCTTTCTTATATATAAATAAATGTTGAATTCTGTTCATCCGTACTTATCTGAAACATAACTCTGGCCAAACTTGCTCTACTTAGACATATTATACCTTTTTGGAATCGGGATGATCCTGAGATTGAAAATTTGTCCTTCATTTGGTGCTTGAATTGGGATTTGTGGATTTGAGGGAACAGTTAAAAATTCAATTTTTAAAATAACTGAAAAAAAATAGTGATTTTAAGTTTTTAATTTATATTGAGTTTAAAGTAAAACAAATTTTTTAAAAATTTGCTTGGAATTCAGTTTAAAATATCTCCAAAACTTGAGGAAATCAATTTTATTTCTTCAACATGCTAAGGAATTGGAGTTAAATTGAGAGGTTTTGAGGTCCCACAGAGTATGTGATTTGAAGAACTCAATTTTTGGCCTGGATTGGAATTTCAACTCGAGAGTCAGTCTTTTGGTCGGAATTGGACTTAGAGCCTGAATAAAGAGTTTAAGTGAGGTTTTGAAGTTCCATGGAGTGGATTGACGAATTCAAAGCTATTTCTTCAAAATTATCATTGCTGTTTTCTAAGCTGGATCAGAGGTCCCTTTAGTTTTTGGCTAGAAACCCAATTAAGCCCACACCCACCCAAACACACACACAAGAGCTAGCTTAAAAATCTGTATAGAGTGCAGCTTTTTAGCTAGTTGTAAATAATAATAATAATAATAATAATAAAATACCTGCTCATTTCATTTCAAATCAATTTATTTTTGTTGAAAATAAAGATCTTTGTACTTAGAAGAGTGCAGTTAGAAAGAAAGATATTTTTTTTTTAAATAGTTTTAAAATCAGCAAATACAATAGACTAAATTTTCTGTTTCTTTAATTTATCTTTTATGCATTGTAAATCAACTGCTATTAGTATTTAAAGAGTTTATCTTTCGTGTCTATAAAACCTTTATAGACATGAAAGATAAAAGTACAAAAAATACCACTCCAAATAACAGGCTTTAGAGGTAATCAGTATTGGATATTATTGGTCCTGACCGGGTGCCTCAGCTTTGTACACTTTCCCAACACCATATCATAACTTCCCTGCACTTTTTCTATATATATATTTTCCTGGCAATTGTTCCGAGGAGTTTTCTTTATCATGCTTAGACTTTATGAATTTAATTACAGTACTAGATTGGCTAGATGTAACTGTAAGTTCTATACTAACAGTTTCTTTTCTTTTCTCACACTTCTTGCTTGTGGAATTCACTTTGGACAATATGCTTTCCAGCAAACTTTGATCTTCAAAATTTCAAATTCAATATCAATTGTTAGCTATTGTCTTCTTGATTGCTCCTCTTCTATTGTTCTCACTACTTAACAATGTTTCTCTTTTTTTTCTTATTCTTTGATACTCAGTAACCCCTTGTCTTAGTGGCTTTACTGCCTTCCTTGGGGTGAAACGATAAAAAGATAGTCACAAGCAATTTGCTTAATATTTCAATATTCTCATCATCAGAATTTTTTTTTTTTTTCTTAATAAATTTTTCTCATCATCCTGCTAGAAATAAACTTGAAAATATTAAATCACTTATTCCTCTTGTTCATCAAATATTGAGCTCCTACAGTACACTTAATTTGTTTTGATTAAATTCTAATGAACAAAGTTTTTGTATTGTTTAAAAAAAAAAAAAAAGAAGCAAGTAATGTTTTTCTCCAAAAGTCATTCTTGATTATTTTTTTCATCATCAAATTACAATGCAAAAGAACAACTTAATGCCTTTTGTTTACTTGCCAAAAATAATTTGTTGGATTACTTGTCAAATTAAATATCATTTAAACAAATGAATGACAGTTGATACGTAGACTGTCACAGAAAAGATATTTTGCGGGTGTAATATTTGAAAATGTTTTCAATGCAATCTAACTTTGGATCATTATTGGTGTGTCTCTTGTTGCGGGTGATGGTCAATGAGGCTAGTCCAGTTGACCATTACAAATGAGTATTGAGTCTGTTCCTCACTGGGTGCCCTATACCTGTAGCTTCATACTAAGCTAAGTGTAGTAAACAACTTGTGATAATCTGCTGATCGTGTACCATTAGGAGCTTTCATAATTTTTCTATAATTGTTTGCAAACCATATTCATATTTTTTCTATTTATGCAAAATTATTGTTTGGTTTTGTGTAAGTGGATGTGTGGTTGATATAATGGAAAGCATCCTGGAATGAGAAATCAAAGAGCTGTGTTTGAATTCCAGTCGAGTTTGTTACATTCACTTGTGTGCAAATATCTTTGGTAAAGGTATGAATCCATTTCTTTTCTCCACATCTAAAGTTAAATAGCAGGATAAACTGGGTTCTCTAGAGATGGTGGTTTGATAAAAATACCCATCACCCAGCAACCTGGGCCCACTCATGGGGATGCATTGGTCCATAAAAACATGACTGAAAATTTTCACTTGTGTGAGTTGCGCATTGTGATACAAGCACAGAAAAAGTTTCTCATCATTGTATAAGAAAATGTCTGTCATTGTAGGCATTAGTTTTAGTAGTTAGTCCTGGCTATAATGATAAACTAAGTCTGGCAGTAAGACCTGATCATGAGATTAGCAGTTTTGATGAGTGTGGAATCACCTGTTAATTGGTGTTATTCCTGGGTCCACCCTGTCGTGGGATGGTATCACCTGTTAGGGTCCCAGCTTTGGGAAAATAGTGACCCCCCCCCCAAAAAAAAAACCATTGTGAAAGTATAAAAATACAGGCAAATACATTTTTATATAAAAAAAATTTACTAACGATACCTATTAATAGTAAAATGACCAACAATACATCAATCAACATGAGAGAACTATTTCATCAATTTCACTATCGAGGACCCAAGGTTTTTTTTTTTTTTTTTTTTTCTTTTTTTTTCTTTTCTTTTTTTACTGAATCACTCGACCACCCAAACTGATGATTATAATAGTGAAAACTTATGTAGAACCAGCCACACTTATTGGAAGTATTGACAAAATAAAATGTCTCCAAATAGCCCTCCTCAGGTTTGAATTCATAGTTTTATTTTCCACCTACACTGGTTGTCACATCAAGGCAGGGGAACCCAGTTTGCCCTGCTATTTAACCCAAAGCTGGAGCAAGATGGATTTATGCCTTTTTCAAGAGTATTAGTGTGAAATGAAATGAATGAAACAAAATCAACAGAGATTTGAACTCTGTTTGCCATTTCCACTTTTCCATGTTAGTAACCATCAGTCTGACTCAAGGCATCATCATCCCCTGTCTTTTGTGTCCAGAAATGGAAATGAATTTTGTTTGTCTCCAATAGATAATTCAAATTTTTGCATTAGAGGAAGAAAAAAGATGGAAAGTAAATCATTAATCATATTTTACTTTCCAAGTATTTCTTTATTTGTTGCATTTTAACAGTTTTTATCTATCAGGAATTTGTAGGCTTGGCTATTGGCTGAGGGTCATTCGGTAATTTTGATTATATTTTTTTGCTGGATTCATCTGCTGAAGAAGAAACCAAGAAGCCATTATTATCACATGTGTATGTGTTCCTCTCCTCATGCATGCTTGGGACCAAAGCAACTTGTCAGACAGGTCTGTATCTATTTTTAGTGCAGCCCACCTTGGTGCCACAACCAATAAGGACTGTTGTTCAATAGCACAGAAAAATGCTTGTCATTAACCACAAACATAGACTTACTAACTTCCTCTAATAAGTTTGTGATTATAACTTGTTAACTTGTTCTAGCCTGTGTAATCTTATTTTCTAAATGTCACACTTGCTGTATTCTTCTTCCGAGTATGTTATTGTCTTAAGAATTATATCACATACTTGCTTATAGGCACTCTTCTACAATTAGTTGCATTTTTAAAATGAAGTCAAAACATTTTACTCTCTGTATGTAGGAAGAATGAAAATAGGTTTGATAAATGAGACGTCAAGTGTTTTTTGTTTTGTTGATCCATACAATCATCACAGAATATTTACTGGCTCAGTTGACCTACATTTCTCCTCGCTTTCTTGCAGTATTTCTGAAATGTGTTTCCTGTTTAGACTTATTTGATCGTTGCATTATACTCCCATTTAATTTTGCATTGTCATGTTAAGTAACAAATTAGGCCTTTTCTTTTTTTCAATATTTCATCAACCAAGCACTTCAAGTTCAGTTGACACTTAGTATACAAAAAGCTTCTTGTTTTTTTTTGTTTTTTCTCTTCAGTTACTACTTCTTCTTTCAAAGATCCAGTTGTCTCAGATGACAAAGAGCATTTTTACATTCCTGCTAGTGTGAGAGCAGCACACATCTGTCTCTCTCTGTCTGTCTGTATGTGCTTATGCAGTGAGCACACTGATACACATACCACAAGTAATTCAAGCTGCAGGTTTGCCCCCTCAGTAATATGGCTACACACCAAACTTTGGTTCTTTGCAGCTTCATGACATAACCCACTTTTATACTATGACTAGTTGTCAGCCTTTCAGTCCCTCTACCTGAGCCACGTCTTTCTGATGTGTGCTACAAGGCTGCTAAATGCCTTTCACGACATCTCCTTTCAGCTGTGTAAGCAAGCTCTCTCTCTCTCTCTCTTGACCTCTGTTTGTCAAAATACTTTATCAAGCAATTAAGTATTTGTACAAATAAAACAGTAACATCTTTTCTTCACATTTTAATAATGTTTGAATATTTCTCAAGAAGAGTTTGAAGAACAACAAAATCTTGCAGTGATGGGGGAGTATAATGACCTGGACAATGTTCAGTCAGGTCTTTTCTGAAAAATAACATTTTCTTTGGCTCTAGTCATATCTAATATATAAATCCCAAAGTTTATCTGTGTGCCCACTTGAAAGCCTGAAAATTAAATAAATATACAGTTAGTTATCTGTTCATTTGTGCCTGTGTAAATATTGCATAAAACTGTGTCATCCAATGTTTTATCATGTCTCCTAGTCTTTCTCCTTCCCCCTTTTTTACTTTGTGTAATTTTGCAGGTTTTGCTTAAGGGAAAAAGCATTTTGAAAAAAATAACTTTTGGTTATTTATTTTCAAGTAGTTGCTTTTTATTGTAAGTGATCTTGTTAATTCCTTCATTAAATAAAGATATTTTATTTCTCTAAATGTGGTAACCTCTTTAGCATTTATTTCACAGCTTGGGAGTAAAGGGGAATAAGCAATGTTGACATTTTTTAATATAAAAGTATCATGAATTATAAAATGTGATGTATAGGAAATAGGAGTGCCTTATTGAACTGTTGATAAGATTAGACTTTTATGCCCCCCCCCCCAAAAAAAAACGGAGTGTGAAATGGATGTTTTCTCCATTGACGCTGTTATTATTTTAACTACCTCCCATCATTGGCAATGTTTATTGTTCTAAAAACCAATGATTAGAATTGTAATAAAACCTAAACACATGAAAGTGAATTTATACATGTTCTTTTGTTAATCTTGAGAATTTACAATAAAAAATATTAAACCCTATCAGATTTTTTTTTTATTTGCAAGAATAATTTTATATTTACATCATTCTAAAATTTGATACAATTAAAAATATAATGCAATATTTGTCATTTACTGATTTATAAAGAAATAATAAAAAAAAATTTTCATAAATTTATAAACATTTATTAAAATATATGAACCAACTCTAAGGAAATCCTTATTATTCATCATTTTATAAAGTTCAAAACAGTTGGCAATTAGCCAATGTTTTGCCAATCATTCCAATAAAGAATAGAATAAATAGTGTAAATAAACAATCTAATAAATAAATGTTTATTTATTTTTCTTGTCAATTCTCAAAAACAAAGAAAATGTATAAATTCACTTTTATGGTTTAAGTTTTATTAAAATTTTAATCCCTTTTAAAAGAATATTGCTAAGGAGTGAAGGTAGTTAAAATAATAGTAGTGTCAATGTGAAAACCATTTTTTTGATACTTTTTTTTTTCCTTTTTTTGATACTTTTTTCTTACCTTTTTTTTTTTTTCTTTTTCTTTTTGTGAACATGAAGGTCCAATTTTGCTAAGCCATTTTACTTAGAATTTTCATGTCCAACGTAAATCTCTCAAAGAAATGACTTTGTATTGCATCAGAACAAAGGAAAGGCAGTCCACCTTTTCTACTATGGGTGTTAGTGCCAGTTACTTTATAAATTGAGATAACATTTGTGACAGATTTGATACTGAACATTAATTTATTATTGGGCTGAAAATTACAATTATTGGGTCATAGATGTTTAGCTTTCAAAAGCTGTTTGTACATATTTCATTAAGCTTTCTTAATGCTGTTTCAAATCTTAGCTTTCATTCACTTTAGTTCATTTAAGTAGGCCTTCATCATATATGAGTAAAGAAAGTGGACTCAATACTCACTTGACCTTTTGAACTAGATTAACAGCTAATTGACACTAGTGAAAACAAAGGTATTTTCTACTATAATTTTTTTTTTTTTTTTTTAAATTCAGTTAAGTAATGGTTATTTTTATTTATTTTGTTGAATCCTGTATTTCCAGAACAACTATTTTATGTTTGTTAGATTTCTAATTACACTTGAAATTTTCTTGACAGTAATCCTGGTATATAAAAAATGTTAATTTTTGGATGGGACTAAATTTATGCTAATAATTCTCTTATAATTAAAACCAAAATTAAAACTTCAAAGAATTTATTTCAATTATTGAAATACATTTTAAAATTTGTCTCAAAAGTTTGTTATATGAAACTGGCAAATACCATGCAGTGTTGATTCCTATATCTACACTATATCTGTGTGTTATCGCCAATATTGAGTACTGTTTTCTTCTAAATACAGCTAATTCTAAAAGCACACTCACTGTAAGTAACATCAATCATCTAACAGACAAACTTTATTTATTTTTATATATATATATATATATATATATATAAGTGGAAAAGTTTTTGTGTGATACATCTTGTCCTTTAGGACTTCATTGGACTAAATTTATGTTTATGGTGATGTGACTACACATGCACACAAAGAAAGGGTGGGGCTGAGAATTTTAAATGAAAAATGTTTTAATTTTTTTTTATTTAAAATGTTTTGGGTAAAAATCTAACTGATTTCATTTAGTTTTTGTTTTCGCTTGTGTTTCCATCATTTTTTGTTATTAAATATCCCACATTGTGATAATAGAAGATCTGCCAAGAATGGTGAAATGCTGTAAGAATCTGGATGCAAATTTATCCACTTTGTCATACTTCTTTCCTATAGTTTTAAGTTATGTTATATTTATGGGCTAAAGTGCTCAATATCAGGGGAGTAGTGTATGTAAATATAAAAGTGGACATTGAAGTCAACACTCAGGCAAACAATCTTTCATGCTTAAATACAACTGTCAGGCCATATGATTGCGTTTGAGCATAAAACGGGCTACTACCTCTGGGTGTTGAATTCAATGTGTACACACACACACACACACACACACACACACACACACACAGTTTTGAACCAAAAATTCAAATTTCAATTACTTTGCCTTTTCTTAGTGTATGCAAAAGTATTCATTAGAAATATTTTCTTTTTATTAAACTTTTCTAAGTGAGCAATACTTCTTTATCATTTTATTTTGTTAAACCAACAGCTTAGGTTTCATAGCAATTATTTCTTATGAAATCTTTTATGGTAAAAAATTAAGACTTTATCTTATTTGCTAATGTTAGTATATTATCAAACACATTGACAAGCAACTGGAATTGAATAAAATATTGTGCCTTGATGCTTGTATTAAAGGAACTTGTGATTCTTATATGGAGCTAATATTACTGTTTCATCTTAAAGAGATGGCATGTCTTTTGTGACTGAAAAATGTCTCTGAGGCCTGCTTTGTTGATAGCTGAGAACTTTCCATCATCCTTCTCCTCCTCTAGTGGCATTTAACTTCTTCTGAAGCACAGCTTTATGAAGATTAGTGAATTTGTTTCGTCTAATTCTGTCTCTAACTATTGTACTTTAACTTTCTGTACTGTCTTTTCAGCTGAGGGCCCTTAAGATTTTCAAAATAGTTTTGTTTGGTTTTATATATTTTACTTTGGGATAAAATCTGGCACTTGAATGCAAAGGTAGTGTAATGGTTATCAGTATGGAAAGTAGAGTCAGTACGACTGGTTCTAATTTGAGCTGAGTCTGTTGCATTCACTTTCACACTAATGCACTTGAGGGAAGGTATGAACCCATCTCTTCTCCCCCCACCCAAAAGCTCTCTCTGCATTTATACTGGCTTCCATCCAACTTAAAATGAAAGAATTCTACGCTTGAAAAATATTAAATACAATAAAACTAAAATACAGTGTGGAAAATCTTTTAGTTACTTTCAATATTAAAATGTTTTGTAGATTCTTGAATTGTCAATAACAAACAAAAAAAACTATTATATATCCCCCCCCCCCAAATTGCTCAATTTTAATTTCATGTTTAATTACATTATTTCCTATTAGTTTCTAAAAGTTCAATTAGCATGTAACTTTTGAAGACACCTTATCTGATGCTGGGGCTTTTTTTTTTTACTTGGCAATCTTCCCTCTTATATTTAAGGATATGAGGGGTCTTACATTCCATCAAATGAACTAATGCTTTCTTAAAAAAGCAACAAATAAAATTCTGGTTTATATGATTTGGGTTGGGAAAAAATAAAGCTTAACTACCCAAAAGGTTTTAAATTCCTATTGAATGAAGATTTTTTTTTTATTTTTATTTTTTTAAGTTGTAAATAAGTTTAATGTAAATCTACTTTAATAAATTTAAAAAAAAAGAAAAGAAAAAAAGTCTTTTGTTGTCTCGTTGCACATGTAATCTCAGGCAGTTAGACAAGCAAGAAACTCACACCTGTCTAAACATAAATGAAACCAAATATACAGCTGATTTTTTTTTTTTTTTTTTTCTTTTTTACTATGCAAGATTCTTTATTCTGTTGGTGTTTTTAATTGATTTCATTATCCTATCCCCAATTAAAACTTGCTGATTTTTTTTTTTTTTTTTTTTTTTTTTTTTTTAAATCTGTATTTTTTTATGTATTTAAATGTTTTTTTTTTTTTTTATATCATGGACATTATTCAAATCTATAAAACTACATCATCAGATTTTCCTGTTGAGAGAGATTTTTTAATTTTATTTTTTAAGTATGAAGATGCAAATTTAAAATTAATAAGTGTAGAATTTAGAAAAAAATTGTATGCATGGCAAGTAATAGCAACCTGATATAATAGTCTCAGAAATAACATTTACAGTAAAAGTAATTTAGAAATTTGATTGGATTGATTTGTCTTTTCGCAGGTTATTGAAAGTCAGAAAATATTTTTAGATTGTAAGAATTTTTTTTTTTTTTTTTTTAGAGATAAAGAGTTACTGACACAAAATTTTACTATTTATCTTGTAGCTGGGTGGAGAAGAGGTGAATTCATATTAGGTTGGTGCAAAAATAATGACGTAATTATGTCGTTTTTTGACGTTAAAAAATACGTCAAAGACAACATTATTACGTCATTATATTTGCACCAACCTAATACCTTTCCCTATTGTCATATTGTCAACAAATGCAACTGAAATTGCAACTTTTTTCCTTCTCTCTCTCTCCCTCTCTCTCTCTCTCCCTCCCTCTCTCCTTTTCCCCCCTCTCTCTCCTTTTCCCCCCTCTCTCTCCTTTCCCCCCTCTCTCTCTCTCTCCTTTCCCCCCTCTCTCTCTCTCCTTTTCCCCCTCTCTCTCTCTCCTTTTCCCCCTCTCTCTCTCTCCTTTTCCCCCTCTCTCTCTCTCCTTTTCCCCCTCTCTCTCTCTCCTTTTCCCCCTCTCTCTCTCTCCTTTTCCCCCTCTCTCTCTCTCCTTTTCCCCCTCTCTCTCTCTCCTTTTCCCCCTCTCTCTCTCTCCTTTTCCCCCTCTCTCTCTCTCCTTTTCCCCCTCTCTCTCTCTCCTTTTCCCCCTCTCTCTCTCCTTTCCCCCCTCTCTCTCCTTTCCCCCCTCTCTCTCCTTTTTCCCCCTCTCTCTCCTTTTCCCTCTCTCTCTCTCCTTCCCCCCTCTCTCTCTTTCCAATTCCATTAACCATTACTACCCCTGCACATCAAAACTTACAGTACATGGTATTCCCATGCAGTCAGCCATCTATGTACTGACTAGGCTTGATGTTGCTTAACTTTGGTGATCAGACAAAAACTGGTGTTTCAATTTGACATTGCCAAAAGCCAGTTATTAAAATACTTTCCATTTGCTTTGCTAAATAATAGCACATTTTGTACTTAGCATTTCCTTGATCTGAACTTTAAGATTGATTAGTTTTATTTTGGTGTTAAACTGTGTATTTTATTTGATGTTCTAAGGAGATGGACATCAGAGAATTCTACAAAGTTAAAAGGGATATGAAGTTTTGGAGAGCCATGATCACCCATGTCCGGAAGGGACGTAGCACATAGAAGAAAGAGGAAAGAAGTTCAGTATCAATAATTTGCTGATATTTGATAATCTGAGCACGAATTTCAGTTTTTCTATTTGGAAAATTTATCTTACTTTGTTTCATGTGAATTTGCTTTATTTCGCTTGCTTCTTTAAAGATGAAACCCAATTTTTCTCTCTTGACAGAAATTGACAAAGGCTGCTGGGATAAAGACAAGGACAAGGACAAGGATAATGGATTATCCTATGAATGTCGAACTCTCCTTTTTAAGGCTCTTCATAACCTTATTGAAAGGTAAGTGTATCGATCACTTCTCTGCTATCTCTTGATGTATTTTTGTCATTAAGGATTACAAACGAAACCCTGAAGATGGAGTTCACATTCTGGTCTCAAATCAGATTGAAATTCTATCTTTGGATCACTTTGATCTCTCTTCCATTTAGCCAAGGTCAGCTTAGAAGATCTGCCTATTCTTTTAATTCCTGGAATTTCATTTACCAATTAGTTGATAATTTGAGTGCCTGGTTGTATCACTTGTGATATTTCATCTTATGACTGAAAATGGGCTAAACATGGTTGAAACCAGTCAGAAAAGTAATCTAAAGTAACAGTCAGAAATATCTTAGAATTTGTAGATGATTTTGAATTTAGTATATATGGTCATCTGAAGTCCTTAGTTTAGCAGAAATCAAATATTTCTTTTAAATATTTTTGGCGTAAAATCATGTTCTTTTGGAATTGATGTGTGAATGTATTTATTTTTATTTTTTTTTTTTTTTTTTTTTAATTCAAATTTGATTTTATGAAAAATTGAGGAAATAACAGCATCTTACTTGAATCTTTTTTTCTTCTACTTTTGTTTCTTTTTCATTTTTTGTTTTTCTATTCTCTTGTTTCAATTGTTTTTTTTCTTTTACTTTTTGCCATTTTTTGCTATTTTCCTTTTTTTTTTCTTGTTCCTTTTCCTTTTTTTTTTTTTTTTTCTTGTTCCTTTTCCTTTTTTTTTTTTTTTTTTCTTGTTCCTTTTCCTTTTTTTTTCTTGTTCCTTTTTTTTTTCTTGTTCCTTTTTTTTTTCTTGTTCCTTTTTTTTTTCTTGTTCCTTTTTTTTTTTTTTCTTCCTTTTCCTTTTTTCTTCCTTTTCCTTTTTTCTTCCTTTTCCTTTTTTCTTCCTTTTCCTTTTTTCTTCCTTTTCCTTTTTTCTTCCTTTTCCTTTTTTCTTCCTTTCCCTTCTTTTTTTTCTTCCTTTCCCTTCTTTTTTTTCTTCCTTTCCCTTCTTTTTTTCTTCCTTTCCCTTCTTTTTTCTTGTTCCTTTCCCTTCTTTTTTCTTGTTCCTTTCCCTTCTTTTTTCTTGTTCCTTTCCCTTCTTTTTTCTTGTTCCTTTCCCTTCTTTTTTCTTGTTCCTTTCCCTTCTTTTTTCTTGTTCCTTTCCCTTCTTTTTTCTTGTTCCTTTCCCTTCTTTTTTCTTGTTCCTTTCCCTTCTTTTTTCTTGTTCCTTTCCCTTCTTTTTTCTTGTTCCTTTCCCTTCTTTTTTCTTGTTCCTTTTCCTTTTTTTTTCTTGTTCCTTTTCCTTTTTTTTCTTGTTCCTTTTTTTCCTTGTTCCTTTTCCTTTTTTTCCTTGTTCCTTTTCCTTTTTTCCTTGTTCCTTTTCCTTTTTTTCCTTGTTTCTTTTCTTTTTTTTCCTTGTTCCTTTTCTTTTTTTTCCTTGTTCCTTTTCTTTTTTTTTCTTGTTCCTTTTCCTTTTTTTTTCTTGTTCCTTGTTCCTTTTCTTTTTTTTTTTTCTTGTTCCTTTTTTTTTTTTTTTTTCTTGTTCCTTTTCTTTTTTTTTTTCTTGTTCCTTTTCTTTTTTTTTTTTTTCTTGTTCCTTTTCTTTTCTTTTTTCTTGTTCCTTTTCTTTTCTTTTTTCTTGTTCCTTTTCTTTTCTTTTTTCTTGTTCCTTTTCTTTTCTTTTTTCTTGTTCCTTTTCTTTTTTTTTTTCTTGTTCCTTTTCCTTTTTCTTTTTCTTTCTTTTTCTTTCCTTTTTCTTTTTTCTTTTCTTCCTTTTTTCTTTTCTTCCTTTTTTCTCTTTTTCTTTTCTTCCTTTTTTTTCTTTTCTTCCATTTTTTTCTTTTCTTCCTTTTTTTTTCTTTTCTTCCTTTTTTTTCTTTTCTTCCTTTTTTTTCTTTTCTTCCTTTTTTCTCTTTTCTTCCTTTTTTCTCTTTTCTTCCTTTTTTCTCTTTTCTTCCTTTTCCCTTTTTTTTCTTCCTTTTCCCTTTTTTTTTCTTCCTTTTCCCTTTTTTTTTTTTCTTCCTTTTCCCTTTTTTTTTTTTCTTCCTTTTCCCTTTTTTTTTTTCTTCCTTTTCCCTTTTTTTTTTTTCTTCCTTTTCCCTTTTTTTTTTTTCTTCCTTTTCCCTTTTTTTTTTTCTTCCTTTTCCCTTTTTTTTTTTCTTCCTTTTCCCTTTTTTTTTTTTCTTCCTTTTCCCTTTTTTTTTTTTCTTCCTTTTCCCTTTTTTTTTTTTCTTCCTTTTCCCTTTTTTTTTTTTCTTCCTTTTCCCTTTTTTTTTTTTCTTCCTTTTCCCTTTTTTTTTTTCTTCCTTTTCCCTTTTTTTTTTTTTTTTTTTTTTTCCCCCCTTTTCTCTCTCTCTCTCCCATTTTTTTTTTTTTTTTGCTTTCTTCCATGGTAACTAAAAAGTGCACGATAGCATCATTGGATAGAACAAGTTTTCAGCTACAAAATGCTATTTTTCTACATTGTTACAGCTATTGTTTGCATTTTTTAAGTGTTCTTAATCTTGTTGATTGACAGTAGAGCGATACTGCTTGGAAATTGGCCTGTCATACAAATATTTGATCCCACCACTGAAACTCATTTCACGCTACTTAACTGTGCTCGCATACATTGTTTGGTCTCTGTAAATGTCTATTAAATTATTTTCAATCTTCCTCTTAGGTGCTTATTATTTTTCAAACAATTTTCTCTTTGGCACAATTATTTTGTTCTCATTATTGGAAATTCCCCACTTAGTTGAAAAGTTTTCTCCATCATAACTCTCCCAGGTCACACTTATATTTGGTACAAGACACTATTTTGCTGGACTACTATCTGTAACAAGGTTATATATATATATATATATATAAATATGTGTGTGGTATTTAGTGGAAAGTACTCAATATCTGTAATAGAGCTAATGTATGTGTTTGCATGGAAAGTTGTTTGTGACCTTAGGTTTCATGCTTTCATGATCTTCAGGCAAACAAACCTAAGGTCACAAACAACTCTCCATGCAATTGCGCATATATATATATGTGAGTTATTGACAGGATTGTTTAGCTACTGTCACATCACAGCATCTGCTTTGTAATGACTAAAAAGGAACTCAAATTCACAATGTCAAATTCAGTCTTGTTAACATTAAATCATCTCAAAGAAAATGAGTTTTCAGATTTTTCATCTGAATGTCATCCACATGGCAATGCACTGAATTGTTTGAGTACTCAGAGGTTAGTAGTGACGGTTGTTGTCAGGTTACAAATTTAAAGTAACATCTCTTTTGTTACCAGTATTGTTTGGAAATTAAAATATTGAAAGTTTGTAACCCTATACATTCAGTATCAGTTGCCACCTGCAATCATAAACCAAATACATACACTTGTAATTCTTCTCAGCTAAGTAATATTATGCGATGAATTACAATTTAACTGGTTTTACTTGACAGTCTTACTGATCCTTAACAAAATATCTAAACGGGTCAACCTCCCTACCACAAAACAGTTTGCAATTAACAATGAGGAAGCACTATATTGCAGATAATAGGCAAAATCTTGCTACATTGACACGTAGTTGGGCAGGTATCTCCTGTCAGTATATACATACATACACACTCTCACACACACACACACACACACACACACACACACACACACTTCTAGCTTTTGTAGAGTTGTCTCAATATAGGTTAAATTGTTGGGGGTGAGCTGATGCTGACAAGCTGTGCAAAGCCAGTTTACCTGTAGTCTTTGTTCCTTACTGCTTGCTGGATCATTACAAGCAGGCAACACTAACAGCCCCTGATTACCTGACCATACTCAGCTGTCAACTTAAATACAATATTTCTCGCTCCTTTCTCGCCTGCCCTCTTTGTAGCTGCAATTAACCCAGAACAAAGATTTTTTCTTTTTCTTTTTATTATATTTTTTTCTTTTTCTTTGGAAAATGAAAAAAATTAATATTTTTCAATTGTATCTTTTTAAAAAGTTTTATTCATAAATTGTGGAGTTTAACCATTGATAATTAACCTGTTCATTTAATGTTTGTTGGTTGCCAATTGACTCTTACTCTCTCTCTCTCTTCACACAACTTTGTAATCAAATTAACAATTATTCAAAATTTGGATTTAGCTGGCAAACAATTGAATATTTACTGTATGAACTTTGGGATTTAAAATTTTAATGTTTTAATAGATCACATGTTTTTAATTGAATACTAAATCTTCTTTGATAAAGCTTTGTTTTTTTCTAATCATTGAAATATCCAAGGATCTGCTTGGAAATTTTAAATAAAAATTTGGCCAGTATGTTCTCTTAAATTTCAAATTGTTCACAATTTAGAGCAGGTTTAAAAGTTTTGTAATTCTTTTTTAGTTATTTTATTTTATTTTTTTTTTATTTTTTTAGTGTTTCTCTAACAGAATGTCTGAAATGAGTTGTATTTTAACATTTTAAAGAATTTTTCAATTTGCTTTTCCTTTGGGTTTTCGTTGATCCTTTTTGTATCCCAGAATCCTCTGTAAAATTCTTCAACTTCATTTAGGCTAAAATGATTTTTCACATTTTACTCTTGAATTATATTCACAATAACTGTAATGATTTTTGTATTGTCTCTCTCTTATGTCCTTTCTGAACACAGGCGATAACGGCTCTCCACAGCTTCCTTTAAGAATCCTCTCTAGCTTTGTGATATTTACTCCATCTTCAGTTTGTTTTTACTTGTGATCCACTGAAATAAGTTTCTTAATTTTAATGGCTCAAACTTCAGTTAACGGATTTTATCATTCTGCTTTGATTTTTTTTTTTTTTTTTTTTTTTTTTTTTTAAATAATTCAATTGGATGAATTTGAATTTTGCTTATGACTTTGACATTTATATGATCATGTGATGTAAGACTCAGCACTTTATAATTTTTTTATCGTTTTATCAGTTAAAATTTTTAGAGACAGGCACGTCATATCATTGTCATTAAAAGAAAGTTTGTTTACATTGATACAAGTGTAAAAAGAACAGTTATGCAATTATGAGAAGATGGTTTGGTTTCATTTTCAATATTTAAAAATTCCTCTCAAGATTTATTTTTCTTTCCCAATTAAATTCCTTTGCAAAGATTAATTTTACTTTTCATTTGTGTCGGTTACTAATTTCTTCATTTAATTTTAATGCAAAAATCTCTATTAAAAAATTAGAATGTTATTTGGATAAGAAATTAGTTTTTTCTGAATATTCACTGATAGTTCAACAGATTCTTCCTGTAATTATCCAATTATATTTACTATTGATTTTAATGCTAAACATTTGAATGAGTCTTTTTTTTTTTTTTTTTTTTTTTTCTAGTTGTCAAGATAAATGTTTTACTTTTTTGATGTTCATAAAAGTTTGATGTGAATGATGACACAAAGATGATTGCTTTTGCTAACCATTCATTTTATGGTCACTGCTTTAGTCTTGTAAAACATTCTGCACTCCAAGAAATTGGCTAACTGACCCATAACTCATATATTGTATACACATACAATTGTTAATGATACCTAAATACATAACAACTTTTCTTTCTCTTTTTTTTCTCCTCTAAAAAATGTAAAAAGATACCCTATGAATTTCTGAATGAGTATTAAAAGCTACTATGATCTTTTTTCCTTTTTTTAAAGCACTTTATTATTGTTTTTGTGCTGCTGCTGCTTTCAGTTTTTTAAATAGAACACAACCATCAGTCATAATTTTGTAAATACTTCATGGGTTTATTAGATTAAAACAAAATTACAGATTAGCATATCCTCATCAATCATTGACAGTTGCCATAAGTAGTAAAGGCCTCTTAAACATTTTGCTTATGTTTTTTAAATTCAGTGTATGTTATTGTAATTGTATCGGAAATATTTGATGGAATACATACCTCATTCATTCAAATATATATGTATAATTTCTACTTTATTTGCTTGAACATCTTTTTTCATTTTTTCTCTTTTTTTTCATTTTTTTTTTTTCATTTTTTTTCTCTTTTTTTTCATTTTTTTTTTCATTTTTTTTTTCTTTTTTTCCTTTTTTTCTCTTTTTTTCATTTTTTCCTTTTTTTTCCTTTTTTTTCCTTTTTTTTCCTTTTTTTTCCTTTTTTTTCCTTTTTTTTCCATTTTTTTTCCATTTTTTTTCCTTTTTTTTTTTTTTTTTCCTTTTTTTTTTTTTTTTTTCATTTTTTTTCATTTTTTTTTCTTTTTTCTTCATTTTTTCTTCATTTTTTCTTTTTTCTTCATTTTTTCTTTTTTCATTTTTTCTTTTTTCTTCATTTTTTTTTCTTTTTTTTTTCATTCTTTCTTTTTTTTCATTCCAGCAGATGGAAATAAATAACTATACTGTTTAATAATAATTTTTTAAAAAAATTAAATGAAAAAAGGAGTATCTACTCAAATATGAGTATCCATTTTTAAAAAAAAGAAAAAAATGTCTAAGCAAAAAAATTAGAAATAAAAAAAAAATAAATCCATTCCTAAAATCATAAACAAGTCCTAACAGATGAAACGTGTCACTAAAACTATTTCAATTTGTCATACATCTTTTCTTTCAAAACTGTTTTTGATATATAAAAATATATATCGTTATCCCATACTTTCAAAAGTGAAAAATACCTGACCCTGACCGATGAAGTCCCAACAGGTCAAACGTGCCACAAAAACTTTTCCCAATTTGTCATATATATAACAAATTGGGAAAACTAGCATTTCCAGGACATGAAGGAATTTTGAGTTTAATTTTACTTAAACATTTCTAAGTTTTAATTCAGCTGAAAAAGCTGTTCTATACTTTTACTTTCTTTTTTAAAAAATCTTAATTGGCTTAGCAACATTGAATATAAATTTTATATTTTTTAAAATATGGGGGGAGGGTCCTCGTTAGAGATGGGCAGTTTAATTGAAAAATCAACTTCTTTCAGTTTCATCTTTAGACCGTGAAACCGCATTGAAATTTTTTACGAAACAAAAATTGTTCGGTTTAGTGCTATCACTACTGAGTGATCATATCCAAAGAAATACTATTGAAAAAGACTTTCAGATGTTAATAAAATTAACCACTTTATACCATTGTACCCTTTTTTTTTTTTTTTTTTTTTTTTTTTTGCTTGCTTGCTTTATAATTTTTGGAGGAATTCGCTTCCACGGGTCACTGGTTGTAGTTTAAGGTGTCTTCTTGAGTGTACAATTTCAAGAATATTGATAAAGATTGGTCACTTTGATTTTGCAAATCAAAGTAAATGTAAAATTTAGTCTGGATGTGGGGATCATATTTCGTATTTTCGGCTGTTCAAGATACTCACTGTAAAAAAAAAAAATAAAAATAATTTAATGACTAAAAGCACATACAAATTACATATTTAGAAAGATTATTTTCTTTCCAGCCATATGAATATTTTTAAGATTGGATCAGAAATATACAATAAAATGCGAGTTGAGCCGACTAAGTTGCAAATTTATCAATCTCAAATGAAATCAGATATTGACTGGAAATGCTATCATTACACAAGAAAATGCAAAAATGCTAAATTAAAAACCAAATAAAAAACTGCAGTATCAAGAAAGAGAAAAAAAAACGAAAACCAATACTGAAACATAAATTGCCAAACCGCTCAACTCTAGTTCTGATCTGTGTCATGAGTGGTCATTTTCCTACTCATACTAGCAGTCAGATTTTGAAACCGGGTAGAGTTCAATATTTTCAATGGTGATTTTTCAAGGCTAGTTTTCCACTTTGCCTCATTTAGCTTTGGTCATAAAATATCAATAATATATGCTTTTTCCTAAGAAAAAGCAAAATTCTATGCACATAATTATTTAGAAAATCTGAGATGAAAAACTGGCACCATTTGTAATGTAAATTTTTTTTTTTTTTTTTTTTTAACCACTTGAAAATTTAGGCAATAATTCCAAGGGATGTAACTATAGTAAATGTTTGTGGAATCTGTTATTGATTGAAATGTGGGCTTTGATTTTTGAAATATATTTCCCAAGGTGATTGTTGAAGCCAAAGTTAAAACCAGGATTTGGATACTGATTTTTCTAGGCAAGTTCTTACCTGGAAGTATGATGTAATTCAGTCTTCTTCTCCCTTGTACAAAAAGCTTCATATCATTTATGTATTTCTTTTATAAATATAAATGACAATAGGAAAACTGTAATAGTTGCCGGCGCATTTCATCCAATGTAGAAATTGAAGAAAAACTCTACTGATTTTAATTTAAGTATATTAATAAGGAATTTTGGAATAACTCCTGTAGAGTGATACGAGTGCCCAAAGCCTTTTTTTTTTTCTTTTCATTTCATAATAAGCAAGGCAATAAAACCACTAAGATGCAAGAGATGACAGTGTGAGAGAATATGATAAAAAATATTAAGGAGAGATAACAATAAAAGAACAGCAATTAAGAAGACAGAAGATAACAACTGACATTGCATTTAAATTTACAATAAGCTGGAAGAGTGTTCCATAAGTGAGAAGTGCAAGAGAAGAAACTGTTAGCATAGAACTTACAGTTGCATCTAACCATTTCAACTGTAAAATGATAAAACCTTGTCTAGTACTGTGCTTAAATTTATAAAGTCTAGGTACAAAAGAGGAAAGGTGATTGAAACAATTACCATGAAAGTATTTATAGAAAAGGCACAAGGAAGTTACATTATGGTGGGAAAGTGACTGAAGCCGAGATGCCAGGTCAGGATTTTTTTCTTTAAATTATAACAGGTAGGTTCTATTGATGACTAGATAGTGAAGGTAAATTCATTTGTCAATAGATTCTTGTAGGAAACCTGGTAGACAATGTTTACAGTTTCAGGTTATGTTTTGGTGGTGTGCTGAACAGAAAACAACACTGAGCAGGTGGGTAGGTGGATGGACAGAAGGGTTGTATAGAGAGGGTTATAAAAGAAAGGTCACAGTTGGTCAGAGAGATTTCTCTTTCTCTCACCCACTCCTCTACATTAGCTAAATGGGAAATAAATAAATAAGTAGGTAGGTAGATAGATAGCTGTGTAGGTATATTGATTCATTTATATAGATGAGCACAGATATTTGCAAATCTGAGCAGGTAACAAGTTTTTCCAACCTGTTAATTGGTTTTGTTTGACCACATCAAGGTGTCATGGCTGGGCATCTGTTTAAAGATGACACAGATTGAATCTACAAAATGGGCCAATAGATTATGCTCCTGTTTCTTAAGAATTGGTGAAACCTTGCTACTATAAATATCAACTTTACTGGTACGGACTACTGTGGCTCATCTAGTAAAGATATTAGTTTAATTAGTAGGCCACATTTTGGGGCTCATCATAAGAAGCCTAATGGTGACAAGCTTCTCACTTTCCTAAAACAACCAATGTGATAAATTTTTAAATATCAGTATAAAGTTAAATTATTGGTAACATTAGCAACATAACTGCTATTCGTACCATCGGCTTCTCCTCCCCCTCCTTTTGTCATCTCAGTGCTGCTGCTGCTGCTAACAGTTCACTGTACATCAGTACTTTAACTGGTGAGTGTGCGTGGGGTAGATCAGTGGTGAGTTGATACAGTGTCAGCTTGCAATATATTAGTAGTGGTAGGAAGGGGCAGTAGTACATTCTGTTGTTGCTGCTGCTGCTGCTATTTTTATTTAACTATCTATGTACCTACCTCTCCTCACTTACTAAACTGGCTGGCTTTCTTTGTATGTGCACACGCATGCGTGCATCTGTACCTATCTGACAAAAATGGTTATCTTCCTTTTTTTGTATTTTAGAGGGAAAAAAAAAGTGTGTGTGGGGGGGGGACTTCCTTTATTTGTTTCCTTCCTTCCTTCTCATTTTAGTTGAGAATGCCAGGAATTTTTTCCCCCGTTTTATTTTCTTTGATTTGAATCAAACCAAATTGGGAATATTTAAATTTTGTGTGTTTAGATACCGTTTTAATTTCTTATAGAATGCTTTTTTTTTTTTTCTTTTTCTTCTTCTTCTCTTGTAAGCATTTGTTTGTGAAGAACGTCAGGTTCACACACCTCTCCAGTCTTTTGAACAGGAGTAGAGATTTATCCCTTGTTTCTTCTTTCGAACAGGATTTCCGGTTCCTTCTAAAGTCTTTTGCTTTTCTTTCACTTCCAGTGGCCTCCTAGGTTTTGGTGGTATTATCACTTTGCTTGGGATGGTACCTCTTACCCTCTAACCCTCTACCTCAAGTGACTCTTGGATCTCATACAAAGTGAACATCATTGTTTGTTTGTTTTTTTTTTATGTAAACAGGTTGTGAGATCAAAGAAGCCATTATAACTCTTTATCCCTGATACTCCAAGAAAGATTTATATTTGTTTGCACAGTATTGAAGGGATTCATCCATGCACTCACATACACAGGATTTGACACAAGGTCAACTTTCAATGGGAATTTCAGTAGTAGCCATTCATTGCTCAAGCCCCTTTGACACTTTCCCTTTGGAGACATGATGACCTTTGTGCCCCCACCCCCAAAGGAGTACTTTCGTATAAGGCTGGTTACGGTTCCCTTAATCTCAAACTAATATTAATCTAGACACTCTCTGCCAGTATTGAGGATGAGTACTTGTTGAACTATAATCAATCTTACAATGTTATTATTGAAAATTATAGTAATGTTATCATTTTAACTTTTTGCAGTAAGAGAAGTTAAACTTGTATGGTTAACTTTGATTTCACAGATGACTTGAAGTCTTTCAAATGTATCATATATATTTTAGAGTACCCTCTCCTCTTCAAAGCTTTGATTATTCTCAATAAAGTTAGATTTCCCTATTCAAGATAACTTAGTTTATCAAGGGTTACTTTCTTGGGAGAATGGATGATAAATAGTGTTCTCATCATTTGTTTGTTTTAGTGGCTTATACCCATATCACATTGAAGCACTGGTCCCCATACAATCACCAAAGTTAAGCAACGTGGAACCTAGTCAGTACCTAGATGGGTGACTGCTTGGAAATACTAGGTGTTGTAAGCTTGGATGTGTGAGTGATGTAATGAATGACGGCTTGGAATTGTTAATTTAAAAGCTGAGTTTCAATTCCAGCTGTGTTCGTTATATTCACTTACACGCAAATACCCTTGGGAAAAAGTACAACTGTCTCTTCTCCCTCCAGCTATGGATTAATTAGTAAGACTTGTATCACTAAACCATTATGTGGTGAACAGCCCCGTAGAAGCAAGCGAGCCAGAGTGGCTTGCATCTGGTGTATAGGAAAATAAGGGTCTTACCTTAACGTGCAGCACGTGACATCAGCAAGTTTGCTTCGTGAAAATGGCATTACTCTCCCGTCCAGCCATTCTAGCAGTATATGCAAGAATGAGGGTTTTTTGTACAGTTTGGAATGCTTCCACCAATAGCAAGTCGTGTGCTGATTGGTAGAACTGGAGGAGGCAATTTGCCTATGTAACCAAGAATAACAGCGAAGAACACTGATTGGCTGGGGAACCGCGGTGTTAGCCTGATAAAAGAGTGCTGGAGCCATGAAAAAGGGGACAGAAACATTGGCTATACGTAGTGACGTGTGAAGAAAGCGAGGACGGTGAATTGAACCAGCGATATTGTGATTTGTACAAGTGACTGCTGGGAGAGCAATAGACTTATTTAATCTACAAGCTATTTTGGCATTTTCTCCAATCATGGCGGTCAGAAGTTTCGATATCAGGCTGATACCTGAATTCAGTGGAGCTGCTACCGATCTACCAATTGTAGAATGGATTGAAAATGTGGAGTTGGTTTGTGAACTTTGCGAGATGAAGAAAGTCGAGCGGGTATTGCCACTGCGCTTGCGAGCCAGAGCTCTCTCTGTATATCGGCAACTGACAAAGGAGCAGAGGTCAGATCCAGAGCAGATTAAGCAGGCTCTCATAGCTGCATATGCGGTGGATTCAATCACTGCATATGATCAGTTTGTGTCACAACAATTTCGGCCAGGAGAAATGGTAGATGAATTTTTAGCAGAGTTGAAACGGCTAGCTTTGTTGGTTGGTGGCCAACTGCCTGAACAATGGATGACGTGTGCCTTCGTTTCTGGACTGCTGCAACAAGTCAAGCAACTTCTCCGTGCACCATCCAGAATGGACACTATGACGTTGGACCAGATCCTGACTCGCGCTCGGGCCGTTATGACCAATAGCAAAGAGCCGGATGAGTCAGTTTGCCGCAGCAGCTCAACAAACGAATATAGCAGCTCAATGGACGGACGGCATTGTGTGCTTTAAATGTTTTGGTCCCAACCACCTGGCAAAGGATTGCAGGCAAGGCTACTCGGAGAAGACAGCTACCCAGACCTGCCAATCCTGCCGCGGGATACGGTGTTTTCGGTGCAACAAGGTTGAATACATTTCCTCAGAGTGGAATCCGGGGAACAGACATCAGCGCTGGTCTTTTTTCCAAGCAACTAAAAAACATGGCGCTACTTATCATTGAGGTGACCGTAGACGGAAAGAAGTGCACGGCCCTGGTTGATTCTGGGTGCTGACAGACGTTGGTGAGCAAATGCGCATGTCGCAATTGGCGACCAATGAAGACGTAAGTCCTAACTGCCAACGGTAAGTCACTGAAATGCTGTGAACAGGGCAATATTGCGTTGAATGTTAGTCGTGCTCAACCTGTGTACATTGATGCCCTAACTGTGGATGGACCACTACTTGGGTTCGATCTTCTTCTTGGGATTGACGCAATTAAAGAATTAGGAGAAGTGCACATCAATTCCTCGGGAGAAGTTCAATTTTCTGAAGAAGAAAGTAAGCCCCAATGTGCTGCTATTTCTATCATTGAACCCGACTTTAGTGTGGAGTTCGACCATCATAACAAAGTATGGACAGCCTCATGGAAGTGGACCAAAGGACAACCACCTATAACCCTGAAGAATAGAGTGGCAGAATATTCAGTACCTGACTATGCACGGGACGAATATGAAAGGGAACTGCAGTCCTGGCTGGATAATGGATGGCTGCGACCATACCCCGAAGATGAACTTGGTCCACCGAAGTGTCTAATCCCATTAATGTCAGTGATACAAGAGAGCAAGCAGAAGGTCCATCCAGTACTGGATTACCGCGAGTTGAATGGTTTTGTAGAACCATATACTGCTAACGCAGAGGTTTGTGCACATAAGTTGCGAGAATGGCGACGATTGGGGGCCGATGTATCTTTTTGGACTTGTGGAAGGCGTATCTGCAGATACATGTGGAGAAGGCACTGTGGCCCTATCAAACTGTTATAGTGAAGGGGCAAAGATATTGCCTCGCTCAACTGGGTTTCGGTTTAAATGTGGCACCTCTCATTATGAAAGCCATAATTGACACAAGACAAAACCATTACGAATGCCACATCGGCATATGTTGACGACATTTATGTCAACGAGAGTCTCATTCCTGTTGCACGTGTGAGAGAGCTCCTGTCCAAGTACGGACTAATGTGCAAGGAACCAACAAGATTAGAAGACGGAGCTAAGGTGCTGGGCTTACAAGTCTGGAGTGACAATGGAACTCTCCGATGGAGGCAAGGTGGAGAAATCCCCGATATCCCTGTGAGGATAACTCGACGGCGCGTATTCTCATTATGTGGAAAACTTGTGGGCCACTTTCCCGTTTGCGGCTGGCTACGAGTGGCCACTGCATTTGTGAAATGACAAGCAAGCGCTTTAACCACAGGATGGGATGACGAAGTTCAGAATCCCTCTATTAATTGCATGTTAACCGATATCATAGCCAGAATATGCAAGGCCGAACCTGTAGGAGGAGACTGGTGTGTGAGTGGCCGCAAAAAAAAGCTTACAATGTAAAAAATGTTTTTGATTTTAAATAACCTGCAAAAAGTTGATAGAAAAAGAAAAAAAAATCACTTATTTGATCAATTGCTTGCTTTCAATTTATTTCTTCTTGTATGTGTTAAAAATGCACAAAATTGCTGCTGAAGATCATCTTGCTAAGCAAATAAGGATTAGTCTGATTAAATGAACAAATCAATTTTATTTTATTTTCATAAGTATAGAAACAACAAAGTAAAACCAATTCAGAAATAAGTCAAACTTTGTACAATCAAGTTTTGTGAATAGTATCTATTTGGCTTTTGACAGTCACTCGTAGGATATAGGACACAGGTTCAAATCTTACTGGGGACTTATTTTTTTTATTTTTAATCCACCCTGCTTACTAATTATTGTCTAGTGACAATCTGGAAATTTGGTCACAAAGGCAACTGAAATGAAGATTTTAAAAATACATTTCACAAATTAATAATAATTTACAGACTGTGGTTTTGTACTAAACTTAGTACTAAATCCAAAACTTTTTTTTTTAACTATTTCATCTCCAAGCAAAAGGCAATAAAGCCACTAAGACGTAAGGGATTACTGAGTGAAAGAATAAGAAAAAGAAAAACATTATTATTAAGGAACAAGAACAATAAAAGAGGAATCAAGAAGACAGTAGATAACAATTGATATTGCATTTTAAATTTTTGAAGATCAAAATTGGCTGGAAAGCAAGAAGTTCCACAAGTGTGTTTGCATTCAATAAAGAAGAATTGAAATTGATAGAAATAATCTTTGATTGCTTATTGTCAAAGTTGGCCATGACAATAACAGCTTTCATTTGCTACTGCCTGTGTAGGTAGGGTAGTTTACCCATGTGCTCATTAACTCACTCTCTTCTCTGTAAATCATCATGTCATATTAATGAATATTCCCAATATTCCACTAGGGGAATATATTTTAAGAACACCAGACAAACATTGATTTGTATTTTAGCCTTTTTCTAAGTATATTATCAGTAAAATAATAAAAATAAAGCTTGTCTGGTATTTAAAAAAAAAAATGTCTTAAAGATGTTTGACAAGTGGGCACTAAAAAGTTAATCTAAGCTGAGTGACAATTTCAGCTGCAGTATGAACTTTTTGCCAATTTTGTTTTCCATGCTTATAAATGTTAGACCAAATTCTTATCTCCAAGAAACATTGTTAGGGATAACTACCTTTTAGTATCTGTTTACTTTGAGAATTTGGGATGATCCTGTCATCCATTTAGGACTAACCAGGTTGAAAGTTTATTCAGAATGACGTCAGTAAATCTTTTTCTTGTATAAATGATTTTGGTATTGGGTAGAAAAGAATATTTGTGTGTGTCTGTTATCCAGTGTTTGTTTGTTGCCTCATCATTTATAAAAAACAGGTAAATATATTGAAAATAAATATTTGTACTCAGCAGAAGTTGCATCTGCCCTTTGTTCCTATTTACATGTATCAATCACAGCTCCCTGCCTGTCAGCCCACTGCACTCATTGGCAACCAACCAAGAATTGCTGCTGACCGTTGTACACTTTTTAGTTTTCAGCCGAATACAAGATTTCGCGTTACGCTATCATTGTTAGGTTTATTTCTGTTTAGCTGAAGAAATTAAAAAAAAAACAAAAAAAAAAAACACATTTTCATGTGTTTATCATGAAGTGTGTGTCATATATATATATATATATATATAGAGAGAGAGAGAGAGATAGAGAACAATATTGGTGGGGGGAAATGTTTTGGTGTGACACGTTTTATCTGATGAAGTCCTAAAGGGGGGAAAGGCATCATATGAAAGCGTTTTACCCACTCTGTCATACATTTTTTTCCCTCATATATATATATATATATATATATATATATATATATATATATATACACACACACACACACAGTGTAACCCAGATATAAGAGATTTTCTCTGGTCCCAAATTAGAGCCATACTTCCTAAACAAAATAGACCAAACCCAGATATAAGAGACATCTTCTCCGGTCCTGACAACTCTCTTATATCCGGGTTACTATATATATATATATATATATATATATATATATATATATATATATAAAATGATGCTTATGTACCTTACTTACTTTAAAACTAGATGAAATATACTGGGTAGGTTATGAGCACTCAGAAAACCACCTCGGTATGGAATTACTACTTGTCCTCTACTACACAGTATAAGATACAAACACAAAATATACTAACCTTTTGAAAATAGCTAATTAAGAATTAGCCAAAAGTGCTTAAGACAATAAACACTATGAACAGTTTCTACACACTCCATTAAGGACACTAGAAAAACTGAATAAAAATAGTAAAAAAAACCCTGCAAAATTTTCCTTGTCATATTCAATGAAACCTTTATAAAAGGATTTCTGTTTTTTTTATATATAATATATATATATATATATATATATATATATATATATATATATATATATATATATATATATATATATAAATAAAATGTGAATTCTTAAAGATTATATTAAATATGACATTGGTATATATGTATAGCTGGTAGATACATTCAATTTACTAAGAAGATTTAGTTTTAATATTTAAAAAATGTCTTTATATAATAACTATTGATGTCTGAGGTAGGATTTATTAAACAGATACATGAACTTTCATTCACTGATTATATAGTAACACAGATGTTGGTAGTCAAGAATTGATGCTCGTATTACTAACATCACATTATATTCATCAATAAAAAATGTCAATTGATGAATGCAGTGTTTATTTATTTTTTTGTAAATTAAAAATAATGAAAGCAATATGAATCTAATTGCTATTTCAAAGAATTCAATTTCTAAAATTACCGATTTTCTTTCTTTTTTTTTTTTCTTTTTTTTTTTTTAAGATTTCTTTGCATAAATGTTTATATAAATCTAACGTTTGCAACATACTTTTTTTTTCTTATTGTAGGTGCCTACTTACTAAGAATTTCATCCGGCTTGGAAAATGGTTTGTCCAGCCTTATGACCAAAATTCATCTTCAGATCGGAGGTGAGACCACTTTTCCTATTTTATAAATGTAGATAAAAATTACTAGAAGCCAAATTTAAAAAAAAAATAAACAAAAAAAAGATATTTATATTCCCACCAAAGACAATGTCTTGATTTTTTTCTTTTATGCTTTTCTTTGATTGGTCATTTTAGTAGCTAAGCAGTATAAGTAGCTCAATTTGGTTATCCAAATGTTTACTGTCTTAAATATATTCTCATTTTGACGCACTTGATTTGTTCTCTTGATATACGATGAAACTGATAGCTCGATTTACAGATTCTATTTTGTTTGTCATTAACTGTTAGACCATCTTGCACCTTTTTATTTCATGGAATTATTAAATTCTTGAGTGTCTTTGGTACACATTTATAGCTTGGTATTTTTGTAGGGAAAAGACAATGCAATTATGTAAAATATTTCTCAGTTTTAAAAAGGATAAAATGTCTTCCTAATGTAAATATAACTGGAAAAAAAAAAAAAAATTTTGAATAGACATGAAGTAATTATCCTGTAGGTTTGTTTGTTCTACATTTCATTTCAATATATTTATTGATAGTACTTGTCATCTACAGGGTGGTTGAAAAGTAACTGCCCATTTTAAAATACCTATAATTGATTTATTAACTATAGTTTTTACAAGAAATGTATATGAGAGGTTAAGTGCTTAGCATGAGGTTTTATCTAAAATTCAATATGTGCAACAGATTTCATTACCAGCTTTTCAGGCCACCCAGGAATTGCACCAACTGATTTCACCAGGAACTCTTGTGATATGGAAGACATAACTTCTTGTATTCACCATTCAAGTTCTTCCAAAGTCTTGGTTTGGTATAGTAGACTTGTTCCTTTAACCAACCCCAAAGAAAGAAGTCGCAGGGTGTTAAGTCAGGACTCCTAGCCGGCCACTCATACATAAAATAGGGAGTTACTTTTCAATATATAGTCATTAAAGGTAGTGAAAGATACTCTATATTATTTACATATTTATTCTGTACTTATATTTCCTTATTTTATATTAATATTTGTCAATTTATCTCAATAAGCAATAATTATCTGTCTGGCTAAGCTCCATTTTACAATGGGCTACAATCATATCAATAATTTCACTGATAAGCATTACGTTGTAAGATACGGCAAGGGTGTATTGAGGTGCGGGGGTGACACCTATCCACTTTCTTTCCCAACCACTACAGAAGTAATAGATAGAGAAAGGAAAGAGGTAGGAGGTAACAAAATTACACTGCCTCAGAATGCGCAACAAATTTAGGTACAAAATGCACACAGGACTGACTTCACAAGACACCATGTCTTGTCCACTGCTAACTATCACTTTTATTGACAAGAGACAGTTGAGAGAAATCTGGATCTAGACAAGTTGCAGAGAGGCCTGTATCTGAACATGCCAAGCTGTTCCACTGCTAACAGGGAAAACCCGGATGTAACCAGTTTTGACAAGCAAGTCTACACACGATGTGGGGTCTCTCTTGTGTCTGTCCTGACACATGTTCATCACAGATTTTAATCAAACCGTTAATTGCAAAAGAATAAAGAGCCTTTAGTTGGTTCCAAACTCATTTATTCAGTCTTTCTTATTATTTAATGTATTTTCATTATTTTTTCTTGTTTTTTCCAGTTCCCATTTATCATTCTGCTTCCATTTCTTCCTCCATGGAGAAAGTAGTGTGTGTGCCAGTATAGAAATCAAACAGCACCCACCAGTATGGAGATTGACTCCCCAGCACCTCACCCTTGTGCAAGAAAGCACTTCTCCCTTACAAGGTAAGATTTTTTTAATTTTTTTTTTCTTTCATATTTCTTATTTGCTTTCAAGAGGTGATGACCAGAAAAACATTCTCATAATCTTTCCTTTGATGCCAGGAAGTAGGTGAGCATGCCTCTCTACATGTTCCATTTCTTTATCTGTGAAAGATAGTGAAGTGGTTTCACATTCCACTCTCCACAAATTAGCATTCAGAATAGTTGTCTTCCTAGAGTGACTGCCACCCAAGGCTAGAAAGCCCAGTCTATCCTGCTATTTAACCCATGTCTTGGAGACAGGGAACATACAGTTTCTTGCCTTTACCAAAGACATTTGTACAAAAGTGAAGGCATCACACTAGGCTGGAATATAAACTCAGCTTGTCAAATTCACTCTTCACAGGCATATCATGTTGAAACACTGGTTCACATCTGTTCACCAAAGTTAAGCAACATCAAACCTGGACAGTATCTAGATGGGTGACCACTTGGGAATACCAGGGTCTGTAAGCTTGATTGTGCAGTTGGTGTAAAGGATAATGGCTTGGAATTGGAAAATCAGAGGACCAAGTTCTGATTCTAGTCAGCTTTGTTATATTTACATGGGAAACTTATGACTCTCTCTTTCTTTCTCCAGCTATGGATTAATTAGTAAACTTGTATCAGTAAATCATTATCTCCATAAAAAATTAATGTAATCTAAAAATATTTTCTGGCTTTAAATAATGTGTATAAGGTTGATAAATTGTTAAGAAACAAAGAAATTCACTTTCCCATCATTACACTATCTCAATATATTCTCATTTAGATTTGCAAAATTGATCATCATCAATCATTTTCTTTAATAAAAAGGTGAAATTTTCTTTGAAACAGAACTTTGTATGGAAAAAGAGCTGAAAAGTCCTGTGATGCTTTATCTAAAGAGCAAAAAATGTTCTGATTCATATCAAAAAAAAATTGTTTGCACATTCATTTCATTCAAAGTAGGGCATTTGTAAGTTCTAATCTGGAAACAAATGTTAGCATTTATCTAAGCAATTTTTTTTTTTCTTAAATTGTTTCACCTTAAGCAAGGTGATAATGTCATGCAAGGGGGTCTCCTGGGAGTGGAAGAAAATGAAAGAAACCAAAAATCCAATCCTAAACAGGAAACAAAGGAAAAACCTCTGATCCTGTGAACGAAGCAGTGATAGGCAAAGCTTTCTGTTTCACACACACACACACACACACACACACACACACACACACACACACACACAAAAAATAGATGTAATTAGCAACATTTCTGGTGATTTTTAAATGCTACAGTTTTCCCAGTTTTATAGATGACATTAGTATCTAAAAAAAAAAACCAAAAAAATAAGACCGTATCCAATCAGTGATTTTAGTCGTGATATTGTGAGAACGTCAGTATTTGAGTACTATGGAATACCGTTATGAAGATAATCTCACAAACTATTGCAGATGAGAGGGACACACACACACACACACACACACACACACAGCTAAAATTTTCAATGTTCAAATTTTCATTTGGATCTGCAAACCTGAATTTGATTAAAGATGTCTGCAAATAAAAATGAGATATTCATAAAAGTTACCAACATATTGCCCTTTCAAATGTAATATTTATTTCTGTTTTTTTTTTTTGTTTTTTTCCAGTTATTTTGGCCCCGTATGGTTTGTCTGCTACCCTGACAGGCAATACTTATCGAGATACAGACCAGACTACACGTGTTTTACTGGATGAATGGAGTCGATATTACCCAGGTGAAGTGATTGATGCCAAAGATGCATCGGGTGAGAATCTTAACAAATTACCCAGCATGGTGGAAGTAATTATTGGTGAGTATTCATTTTTTTTTTTTTTTTTTTTTTTTTTATTTATCAGATAAGCTTTTTCAAGTAATGTTGAAGCTGACATTTTTTGTTTGTCAAGAGAAGTTAGTTAACCTTAAAAGGAATTCCAAAATATTCATATAATTAAATTGATTTAATATTTGGGGTTTATCTAAAAAATTCCTATTTAACTAAAAAGTTTACACAAATCACTTATAATTTTGTATTAACATTGTCAATTTTTCTAAAGCCACTTTTTTTTTTTTTTTTTTTTTTTTTTTTTTTTTTTGTAGATAAATATTTTTCAGTATGTTGCAAGATACATTTAAAAACTTAATATTTAATTGGTTCTGAAATTAAAATTTATCAATCTGTAAACATTTTTTTTTTTTAGGTTGGTAAATTGATATTCACACAGAAACTTTATAACAAAAGATATTCTACAAAATTGTCTTTCTCACTTGGTATTGTTCTCTTGGCAAGATTATTCTTTTATGTTCCTTGGGAATCAGATATGCCAAGTGTATGCATTTTAACAAATTTTTAGTATGTAACTAAATAAGTGTAGCAGATTTCTTACATCTCTGCTGCAACAAAAGGTTAGCTTTTCTGACATGTCAACTCTTGTTGAGTTATTTAATGTTGAATTTTGTATGGGGCACCCAGTGAGAATCAAAGCTACTGCTCAGTAGTAATAATCAACCAGACTAACCTTGTTAACCATTACCCTATGCTGAGACACCCTGCAACAAAATAAAAAATTACATGCTCATAATTTACTGACCTAGAACTTCTGTTGGATGTAAAATATTGTGTTGTATAAATTATTTATCTCATCTGAAGGCCTTATCATGGAGGTATGATTAGCAAGCATGTCCTGCAAAGCATTGCTGCTATACTGGATACCTCATACTAGTGTCCTTGTGCCAGACTAAATGAATATCAAAATTTACTTATCTCGTCTTGTAAGCCATAAAATTAAATGTTAAAAATCTGCCCATGTGTGTAGCATGGAAACTTACCTTGATCCAGAAGTATGAAATTTAATCTTCAGTTTTTGTATTCCACTTGACTCTTATTGCATCTCTTCATTGAGGTCAATGAGAATAATAAAATGAGCAGCAACTTATATATATATATATATATATATATATATATATATATATATATTGTGTGCGCTAGTAGGAAATAGAATCTGAACAAAGGTGGAGAAATTAGACAAAGTGGAAAAACCATTTAATGACAATGCATTTTGCCCACGTGTGTTAGTTTGTTGTCTTCAGGTTAGACTGAAAGACAAAACTAGTTTTTGTATTAAAGCCGTTAATATCCGTTTGCTCGCTTGGCGTCTTCCACATTTTGCTGCTATTGTTATTGCAAAAGAAATACAAGCTAATAATGAGAATAACGGATCTACTTGGAATGGACTAATTTAAAATGCGACAGATATTAACAGCTTTAATACAATTAAAAACAAAAAGAAAAAGTTTTGTCTTTCATTCTGACCTGAAGATGCCAACCTAACATAAAAAGGTGAAATGAGTTGGCATTAAAAAGCTTTTCCACTTTGTGTGCATGTGTATCTGTATCTCTCTCTCTCTCTCTCTCTCTCTCACCCACAGTGTCTTGGCTTGTAATACAAATGCTGTGTTATGTTTTTATTAATGTGTACTAAACACATGTCCTAATTTCTATACATAGTCCCAAAATATGTCCATATAAAATGTATCATTTCTATGTTGCTCTAAACTAGGTAAGTAACAAAAATACTACATATAGCAGTGATCACACTTTTTTTATTATAGTTTTAATTTAAATATCTTTTTAGAATTTTTAATTTTAGTTTTAATTGCAATAGCAAAAAGTTAATCATTAAAAAAATATAAAATTACTTTTGCAGACTTTAAGCAGGTTGTTAATGTTAATTTTTGTCATCCAAAATTAATTCTGATTATATCATGATTGATGCCTGCTGACAAAAATTTCACTTAAATCTTCCAAAAATAAAGTAGCTGTTTTAGAAATATGGGATTTGAAAATTAGCCATTGACTATTTGACTAGGTTTTAAAAAAAAGAAAAGACTTTTTTCTTTACTTTAATTTTTTTAAAGGCCTGGGGGCCACTCAAGGTAGAGGGTTATGTTTG
>OZ010614.1:9401274-9468774 GCA_963932145.1 Acanthosepion lycidas
AGTATAGTATATCTTTTAAAATATTGTTTTTAATTCTTTCTTACGAATGGTATTGAAAAGTTCTCAGACCGACCAATAAGCATTTCAAAAATGAAAAATAACAATCTGATGTTTTGTCATATTTTGAAAGTGATTTTCACCGAGAACTTCGACGACAAAAAGGAAGTAAATAAAATTGTTTAAAAGATACGTGTTTAGTGTAATAAATCTTTTGGAAATATTTCCGTTAATGAAGAAAGAATCATTTCCATTTCTATTTGGTTTGCTTAGGGCGTTTTGAATTTTCCGGCAAACTTTTCAAGATTATTTCCCTTGAAAGACGAAATCTGAACATGTATTTTCTGTGATTTTCAAAGAGAAAGAAAAAACGGATTTTGATGGAATCATTTGTCATGCATGCTACAAAAATATGTCGGGACATGTGCATAAATTGAACAAGATAGTGTTTGTTTTTTTTGTTTTTTATAGATAATTATGATAGAAAGTCTTATTTGATCATTAACAAGTATGGACAGATATAAAAACAATTTTGTTGGGGGGTCGGGCGATGGTAGTGGGTTAAGGCCTCGTAGATCCTAATGGTGTCATTGTACCATACCGTAGTCTTTTTTTGTTTTCCTTTTCTGTTTTACTTTGTTTTTTAAATCAGTTCTTTTGAGAGAAAGGTGACTCACAAAATCAGAACAACTTTTAAAATCGTTTGTTACTATTCTTAATTGTGTCTAGTTCAGTTTTTATTTATTTGCCGTTAAGTCATTCGTAAATTTTAAAATTCCTTTTGTTAGAAATAAAAATGACAAGAGCCAAAGAGTTGGTCCCGCGTGTTCCCCTTTCCCAAGTAGTGTCTTTCTATCCGTTTAATTTCTTCTCCCCTTCACCCATTGCCCAATTTGCCTGCCCGTCTGTAACACTGACCGGTCGAGGCTTTAGATAGTTCAGTGCCATGATCTGGCTAATTGTTGGCAATAACAATTGATGTGCACACAGTAACTGTACTCAGCCATTGGCTACAACCGTGCCTTCTCATCATCCCCAACCAAACCTTCCGCTACCGTTCATGGTGATGCTTACCGTTTGTCGACTCATCAACTACCTCCGCCTCCGCCTATACAATCCTCGTGTTTGTTCCTCCCACTCGCTGTTTACCCCCCCTCCATCTTTTCTGCCCTGCTAAGAAATCAATAAGATTGGCACATATCAGCGCCAAAAGGAAGAAGAGTTTGAAATCCATCTTATCTCGCAGTTACTCAACGTGTGAGTGAGTGAGTGTGTGTGTGTGTGTGTGTTCAAAGGTACCATCATCTCCGTGATCACGACCCCCTTAGCTTTGTAGTAGTAGTAACAAAAAAAAAATGTGATCGTTTAAAAAAATAATAATAAAAACTAAAAAAAAAACATTACGAGTTGGTGGTGGGGATGAAAAATTCGTTGCCGTTAAGTTCACTACTGACTGTGAAAGTGGGTCACGGGAAAATACTGCCACCTCTTCTCTACCCCCGTCCGTCCGTCCGTCCGTCGAGTGTGGCACCCAATGACGCCATCAGCGACACTCATCAGCATGACAAACAAACCAGGCCGACAACCCAGCCACCATTCACTTCCCGACATCATTCTTTCTTTATTATTTCGCTATCGTCACCAGAATCCCGGCCCTCGTCTTTACTTCATTGATTTAACTGTACCATCACAAAAAACAAGTCACCATAATAAAGTAAATTTTGTATCAATATGTTGTCCGAAGTCGATCATTTGCCGTTGCCGCCTCCTCCTCCTCTTCTTCTAAGTGATTAAACCTAAAAGGACTAAAAGTACTTGAAAGCGGCGTGTACTTTTTTTTTTTTTTTTTTTTTTTTTTAAAGCATTTCAAGCATTCAGATAATAATTTTGGGGATCAACAGTTATTAGCATGGATTCTTATTAAAGACTAAATTCTCTAATGTTTCAACATTTTCTTATGTATTTTTTAAAGATACTTTTTTTATAATTCAACCATAGTCAGCGTATGCCGATAGCTACTACTAGTACTACTACTATACTGCTTTATACTACTACATCGCTAGAGAACGTTGCCAATCTTCCTTTTTTTTCACTCATTTATTTATCCATTGAAAAATTAAATTAATTTATTAAATTAATATAAATACAGTTATTTCAAGAATAACAACTTCCCCCCCCCCCACTCTATTTTTTGTGTAAAGTAGCAATCCGAGTACGTACGGTAACAAAACAACGATTTTTTTTTTTTTTTTTTTTTTTTTTTCAAAGAAAGAAAGAGGCTTTTTTTTTTTTTCTTTCCTCGAAGATAAAAAAAAAATGTAATCACTTTTGCCAACGTAGTTTATTTCCCCCTCTGGCCGAAAATTTTTGTCTTTTTGAAGCGCTTGAATGAAATTTATTTACTGTTTCTGAGAAAGATTTACGTTAAAATACCGAAATAACTTTTAAAACTCTATTGCGTTTCAAATTCCATATATAATCGTCACATAGTAGAGAAAAATAATGTTTTGCGCCTGACTTTAAAGGCTCGATACTTTTGAATATTGGGCCATGCGACTCTTTGGTCGTCCATCTTGTCACTCACTCATTTCCCAGAATGCCTTTCATATCCGGACACAGGCAGACATGTTTTTACAAGCCAAACACCAGAAACAACTAAAAACCAGCACTTTAGTCTCCTTCGTCGTTGTCGTCTTTCTTTTTTCTTATTGTTTTTTTTTTTAATCTATTTTAATTACAAAACATTTAAAATAAATACGCTATTTTATTCTGACTACTAAAACTTAGTATTTTTGTATTTATTTATCTCTTAAATTACATGAGCTTTTATTTACAACATTATATCCATTGTAATGCTTCCGATTTCTTTTTTTCATTTTTTTTTTTTTTTTTTGCTTAGCTGTCTTCCAGACTTTAAAATAATAATGGCTGGGGTAAAAATCTTTCCATAAGCAAACAAACATATCGATAAGCGAGTGTTAAAATATTACTGAGTTTAGTTCAGTTTTTATTTTGTGTGTGTATGTATATCGATATATGACATAAAAAAGGCAATTAAAATGATTTGGGCCGTTCATGTGATCATAAAAGACATTGAAAAACTGTATCATTTTAAAATCATCTTTGATACATTTTTCATACCATGAATTTTTTTTTCTTTAATAAAAGAAAACAAACTTTTATTATGCTAAAACACATTTTTTGTTTGAACTTAAATCTAAAAATAAACCTGATTAAAAATTAAGATTTTTTAGATAAAAATTTCATTGGAAAAAGTTTGCAATCATTTTCTTCTAACACTAACAGTAACTTTAAAATGTTTTCAAAACAGCTAATATAAATTCAATTGCATATCACTGTAAAAAAAAAAAAAAAAACAAACAAATAGCGTAATCGAGCTTTTCTTAACTATAATTAAAATTCAACTTATTCATATGAAATATAGATATCTTTGACTGAAATGAACACCTATTTTTTCACCCCACCTCAAGTCTCAAACTTAACCGAAGGACATGAAAAATAAAACGCTAGTTTTCCGTAATTACCAGTAATTAAAGAACCAAATTACTTTTTTTAAAAAAAAAAAAAAAAAAAAAAAAAAAATGTTCATTAAACGGTTAAGGAAAAAACATTTATGAATTTTTCAAGAAAAGTATTATTATGGTTGCATTGTTCATCAGAATAAGAATCTAATGATGCTAATCTACATTCATCAATTTTATAAACAAAACAGCTGTAAAGCTAAAATAATTGTTTGTACTAAAAAAGTAAACATTGAATTTGACATTTGGTGTTTAGTTTTTAAATTTTCTAATCAGTTCATTTTGAAACGTATTTTGAAAAAAAAAACTACATTTGATATACTGTGTTTGACATATTTTATGCAATAATTAATATTTGAATTACTATAAAAAAAATTCTGTTTTTTAAAGCAGACTTTGAATAAAATAGATGAATACATGTTTTCGAAATTCCAGAATTCTTTTAAAAAACAATGCCACATTTTGCAAATATTTTATTTTATCAACGAATTAACTGTTTCAACATTTAAGTTTTCAGAAAGAAACTGGATTGTCTTTAGAGTCGATATATAGTTTTTTTTTGTTTTTTTAGTTATTTAGTATTTTGTTTCATTTTATTTTTAATTAAACTCTGAAATTTCAAGAAACTTTATAAAAAGAAAGCATTTTGATCAGTTAAAAAATAAGCTTCAATTTTGTGTAAAAGGCTGAAAATGTCGTCTGTTTTAGTTTGAATTTATCAGTTGTGTCTAGATGAAAGTAGTATTGTTCATTTATCTTGAGATTAATTTGCTTCAACATGGGATCTGAAAATTCAATTTCTGATTAAGATTGTTCATCTTCATTCACAGTAATGCTCTTGGAATAGACATGAACACAAGTTTCCCTGAACTCTGTTAGGATAGCTTGCAAGGAGAGATGGATTCATACTTTAACAAGTAGCATGTTATGATGATTGATAAAGAAGAGTGTATGAGTAAATACTTGGGCAAAGCATTCTTTCATAATTAACTTTACCTGTTCAAGTTGTAGTAGTAGTTTAAAAATATTGTCACACCCATTGTTACTCTTGACAGACCCCCTACTTCAAGCAAAATGAACATTTGTTAAATTTAATGTCACAACTTTGTAACTTTTCTGTGGGTACATTCTTCATTTGGATGTGCAGGTGGTGTAATAGTGGCTTGGAATGAAAAATCAGAGTAGAGTTCAAATTTCAGTCGGGTTTGTTACAGTCACTTACATGCAAATACTCATGGGAATAGTATGAATCAATCTGTTCTCCCTCCCATGGATTATAGTAGGATTTGTATCTGGTTAAATTATTATTTCCAAAAACAAGCTTAATGCAATATTGATGAGAAAAAAAAACATTATTCAAAATATGTTTCAGCTTTAAATAACTCACACAAGGGGTTGAGATAAGGTATAAATAAAATAACCAAGATCATTCATTTAATTCTTCAAATGAAATCATTACTTTGTAAAAAAAAAAAAATTAACTGCATTTTTGTCAAATTAGTTCAAGCCGAGGTAGATATACTTTTAATATACAATTGCTATATATATATATATATATATATATATATATGTTATTTTTATTTTCAAGTGAAAGTTATCATTTACAACATATGTTGATAATGTATGATGGTATGACTTGGCTAATGTTGGCCAGGCACATGGCAAACGGACAGGAAGATTACTATTACTGGGTAAAGAAAGTACTCCAAGAATTTGTGTAAAAGTAACTCAAGATTAATTTTGTCATTGCTGTTTTGGAAATATAATTGTTTTGTGTATAATATTTAAAAAAAAAAAAAAAAAAGACTTAAGTGTGTACCTAATTAACAGTGGCCAAACCAATTATAAAACAGAACCTAACTGCTTTGCTTTAAAAAAAATATAGGCGCAGAATGTTTGTAAACTTATTGATTATTGTTTGTCATAATTTACTGTGGCCTTTCTCTTTTTAGCTGGTACACGTATGCGTTATCCATCAGCCTTCATCTTCACTTGTGAGGAGGAACCCACACTTACAGTTGCAGCATCTACCCTGTCCACTGCACCAGTCCCACAAATTCAGCGTCCTCCTTGTCCACACCCTGTCATTCCAAATGGGCCCCTAACCCCACCAACATCCCCAGGGGAGCCTCAGCTTCTTCCCGGAAGCACCCTTAAACTGTGTCCTTCATTGTCATATGCCACGGGACCTGTGGAGCCCTGTATTGGGCTCCTTGACCAAACTGCTGACTCCCTAGCCTTCAGAATATTGGAGAAAGTTGCTCAAGACAGTGTCACCATGGCAGGAATGAGCAAAAGGTGAGTACAGAATAATTTTACACTAAATACATTAATATATATCCAATTTATTCAGAAAAATAAGAAAATTTTGTTATTTTTATGGTTGAAATAAACACATTCAACAGTATTTACACTACAGATGAACCTCGGTTGTCGAATGTCTTGTGTCAAATAAATTGGTTTTCAAACAAAATTTGAGATGAAAATGCCTCGGTTATAGAACAAAATTTCAGCTCTCAAACAACATTAGCTGAACTGAGTTAACATGAACGGAATAATTTCTTAGTCAACCGCCATGTTGCAGCCATTCGTGTGTTGTGCTGTTTTTCTTTCCCAATTTTATTCAACTGTGACTTTTTTTTCTCTACATTGATTCCTATTGGAAAAATAGTTTTGGTTTACAAACAGCTTTCAGGTACAAATTTATGAACAGCTTTCAGGTACAAATTAAATTTGTGAACCAAGGTTCCACTGTATTTATATTTGGACTATTGTCCTTATCTTTGTTCTTCTTATCACAATGTTTCAGCCATTGTGCCCTCTGGCCTTCCTCAGGTGTATATTAGTCCAGGTAACCTACAGGGAATTCTGAACTGAATAGTATTCAAACGAAACATGAACTTTGAACTGTTTCTCCATAGATTTTATCCAGATGTGTAAAACAATGAAACACAAACCATTTTACTGTCTAATTTCTTAGCTCCCTAACCAGTAGCAATTTATTATTCTCTACTCTTGGTTAATTTTGACAGGGATCAAATAAAGAATAACCCTATGGAGCAAAATCTTTTAAACTTGTGACCTATTAATGTTGAATTAAGGGAATTCTTGAATTATCATACACCTGGTGATGGGGGGGGATCTTTTTTTCTTCTTTAAACACCCCTTGTTGTTTTTCATCCTCGATTGTAAAAGAGAAGGTTATTGGGAAAATATTAGTTTTACATGGTGGTTTGTTTGTTTTATATATATATATATATATATATATATATATAATTTCTCACACTTGATCAACTTAATTTTAATTAAAATTTGTTTCTCTTTTCTTAATCTTCAGAAATGCTGACCTTTCTCCAGAGGACATGTTACTTACCTGGGATTTTGGTGATCCCACCACAAAAGTGACTTGTAATTGCATCAGGTAAGTTGGTACCTACAGTGTTTTAACAACAAATTATGGAAAATTGGTATGAGGCTAAAGCAATAGATGGTGTATAGAGCATTATACTGGAGGTCAGATCTTTTGGTGTAATGTGAAGTGGAAAAGAATTTAAATCTGAAACAGTGGCAGGAACAGTACGCAAAAAATGTTTTCGTTTCTTTTCCTGATAACATTTTTATATCTTTGCTTAAAAGATGAGAATATTACAAATACATTGTAATATTTAGAAAGACATAAAAGATAGTGTAGAAATGTTTCTTGTCAAAATTGGATTTCATTAAAGAAGTTGATTTTTAATATGTTCAGTGCTAAAGGACTTAAATGTTTTTAGTGGAATTTTTTCTTAAATTTGCACCTTGTCTTCCAAGATTATGTCCTGATTTCAAGTAATATTTTGTTTGTCTAGAATTCTGCATTGTCATCTCTTTTATTCTTGGCCAACATACATCAATGCAAAAAAACAAAGAAAATCATTGACAGTGAAGGTGTTAAGAATCTAATTATAATTTATTTGTGTGTCATTGTTATTTACAAATATTTCGAGATGGGGATTAAATATAATTGAGTCAGTAGAAAAATGTCAGATTGCTCAGTGTGAAATTGCTGGTTTATTTATTTTTTATTTTATTTTATTTTTATTTTTTTTTAAATCTTCAATCTAAATATTGAACTTCAGTTCGTTTTCTAACATATTCTTCATTGAAAGAACAAATGAATATTATTAAAGGTTTCATCAGTTAATCTTGAGTGGGGGCAAATTATCTGCGGGAAAAAAAAATCTTAAAAATAGTCCTCTATAAGAGAGTGATTAAGTAAGTAAACTGTAACATTTTTGCCTAAATTTGCAGGGTTGGTGCACAGGTTTCATGCCCACCACCAACACCCAAATCTATTACCCTCACTCCACAATTTTCAGAAGGTAGTATTCATATTAAATACAAATTTTATTCTAACCTAATTATGTACAACAATGGAATCATATGCAATATAGGTGAACAATTTAACTAGAAAAATTGAAAATAAATACAATGTACCTAAATACAAATTAGAGACTTGTCATAATAGATTATTTCATCTTAAATAAATCAGCAATGTTTGGTGGCAATCAACTTGAGAATTTTCTTGTCAACAACATGGGTAAAATATAGTTAATTTTATATAGTGCCCCCCCCCCCAGTTTTAGCATGAGAAAAATTAATGGATTTGGACAAAAAAAAAAAAAAGACTCCAGAATGACATCAAAATCTATAAAAAATATTTTCATCCTTTAATAATATTCAGTTGTTCTTAGTTTAATTTGTAACATAAAATGAAGGTAGGAAAAAAAATGTTGATAGCAAAGGTCATAATGCACTGCTTGTGCCCCTGCCCAACAATCAGGTTTGGCCAAAAGTATGGGTGCTTGAGGTTAGTACACACCATCCCTGGACATTTGTGAGCAACAAAAGGACAACATTCCCCTTCACAAAGCTGGATGTTTTTTGTCACCTTTTTTAAAAGACAAAATTCACAAATGTGAAATTTTTTTTTTTAAATTTGGAAAAATAAAATGGAATAAGATTAAATTATTACTGAGTACTCATCAGAAGATGATATATTATCTAAAAACAAGATATTTAAAAATTAAAAAAAAATATTTGATGTTGATATTTACTATTCTGTTTAAAAAAGAAAAGTGAATTTGCATATAGATCAGCACTTTTGTGAAAAGTCAAAGTACTGTTGTTCCCAGCACTTGTTTCTTAGGATGAAAGTATAGTATCCATTCTTCACCTTTCTGCCAGATTGCTGTCTTCAGGTAGTTCACAGAAAAAACTTTAAGGTATGCCTGGTCTTGAAGATTCTTTCCCTGTAGCAGCACCCTTTCACATTCCACTAAAGGGGAGGTTAGTGGATACTGATGCCAGCATAGCAGTCGTGGGAACTGGGTAATTTTTGGCCTTGACTCATATATACACATGGGCACTCTATATAAAAAAATATACCTTGTTGTACCCTACCACTGTAGGGAGGCAAGTAAATACAGGATCAGTGTAGTATCTGTGCACTCATTGAAAAGTTTTATGTGCGCGCACACACACACACACACGATGGCTAAATTGTCATGTAAATTATGCAAACATGAAAATAACATTAACATCTCATTTTAATGAATATATTTACCAAAATTTAGCAAAAATATCTTTAAATACGGAAGATTAAATTAATTCAATAAAATTGCCATTGGCTTCAGCCATGTCCTCCTAATGACTTTGGAATCTCCTGCAATTCTTTTGGAAGTTCTCTTTGTTTAAGTTGGTGAATAATTCATCATAATCCTTGCTCTCAGTTCATCTTTTGTGTTACAAAGAAGTTTGTTGCTGTCTCACTCAACCGTATCTCAGGCATAATAATCAGAGGTTGCAGTCTGGGGTGTTAGGTGGCCAGAGATAAGGAGTGATGTGGTTGCAGAAATTGTCTGACAGCCATGGCTAGGTTCTCCTGCTTGTTGTCAGACATAGGGTCATCTAGCAGCCACCCTCTTGGCCCAGGGCAGTACTCCCTCCTCAAAGCATGATGTAGAATTCAGTATTGAGTTTGAGGCCCTCACCAACAAATTCATGAGTTCTTTTCTTATCAGAATGATCAGAGTGAGTTTTCCCAGCTACTGTGCATTCATAATCACCATTAGACTCCTCCAACTCTTTCTGAATCTCCTGAAATGTCCTCAGATTAATACCCAAACACTTTGAAATGTTTGTATTGGAGCTTCTGGCACAAATGCCAAGCAGTACAGCCTGACATTTCCAAATTTCTGATGGAGTGAATTGTGCCATGGTACTCTTTTTCTCACAGGCGGTGCCCAACTGATCCTACTATACTGTGCAGTTAACAAAATAAATAAAAAAAAACGATGCACTCGTGTGTGTGTGTGTGTGTGTATATATATATATATATATATATATATAGAGAGAGAGAGACACAACATAATATATTGACACTTTTTGTGAAATACAATTCCAGGAATCAGTTTATATTATTGATTAATGTGACACTGTTTTCATCATTCAATTGGAAAACGGGGGGAAAAAATCCAAAAATTACAACACACAATGTACACACATAAAACATTTATGACAGTTCTATGATATTTGTGAACACAGCGCTTATAAATTGGATGGTAGCAGATCATCAGTTCAAAACCTGAATCCGGTTTTCGACCACTTTGATTAGAGAGCGCGCGCGCACACACACACACACACATATAAGATAAAGAACAAATAGAAAATGTTTATCAATCTAATAGGTTTCACTTTTAGTAAAGCTTCATCAAAGAATGAGATAATGGAGAAAACAGAAAGAAATGCTTGTATTTTTACTTTTGTGTTGCACAAAAGTAAAAATACCAGAATTTGTCATTTAGCTGATAGATGTTATGTTCAGCAGCCTGACTCCAGAGTTTTGTAGATGAACCTTTTTGTAATCATTTGCTCTACTCGTCAGGAGGTTTCAACAAAAAGGAGATTATTATTGAAGAGAAAGTTCTGTTTTAAAGTATTATCCCAACAGTATGACAGAACTCTGTTTTGTATATTAATGATTGTTAAAGTTTTGGTCCCGTGTAGACTAGACACCCTAGCCTTAAATAGCAACCAGTCAAGGCAATTTCACAGATGAAGAAAAGATATCCATGCTCACATATAATTTGAAAGAATATTATGACATTAAAAAAACAAAGTTTTAATAATGAACTTTTTTTCTTTTTTTTTTTTTTGTCTTCTCTTCACTTTTCTCTTCTTTTCATCTTTTCTTCTTGTCTTGCCTTTGCTATAAATATAGAAAAAACTTTTCTTTCTTTTTTTTTTTATGAGCTGATTTTACTGTGTATAGTTTCCTCTTTTCCAGTATCTTTTGACACTAATCAGCATCTGATAGTTTACCTGAAATTTTTGTACTTTATGTGCAAATAGTTTTTTTTGTTGCATATTTTGAAAAATACTTGATGGAAATTGTTAAAACATGAATACATGTGAACCATTTTACCATTTTTGCTACTTTCTTTCAGGCACCGCAATTCCAAGTCAAAATCTGGGGCTCAGGCTGCCAGCAAGGGCCTACTACAATGTGCCAGCAATAAACACGTGAAAGGAGAAAAGTCTGAAAAGTTAGAGCGTCAAATGGCTCGGCACTCACGAAGTGTCCTTGCTTTCCATAGACGGACTACACATGATGAGCTCTTTCACTTTGAGCTGGATATGATTCCACCAATGCCCCCCAATCCGGCATTCAGACCCCCACCCAATTCCTCTTCATCATCTTCAGGTGCTAGTGGTGTGGCTCCAGGTCTGCCTCAACTTCACAATACAGTGGAGCCAAATGGCAGTGGGGGAGTAGACTCCCCTTCCACTCCAGCACCTTCCCCATTAGACTCAGAATCACGTAACCAGCCTTTAATCAATCAAAACATGGACCCAGCAATGCCTACCCTGAGTCCACATCCACCACCCCAAAAGTCTGGACCTGACAAAGATATTGGTGGTGGTGGAGGAGGAGGAGGCGGTGGTAGCATTGGTGGAGGAGGAGGTAATGGAGGTGGTGGTAATAGTAGTGGAGGAGTTGGCAGTGGTGCTTCGTCAGGAAGCGGTGCTGGTGGCAGCGGAAGTAGCAGCAAGCCAGCATCTATCGGTGAATCACAGAACAACATTCTTTTCAATGGTAACGACTTGTATTGTAATGCAGAACCGAGTCCCAAGATGGAAGCTGCTCCATCTCCAGCCACCTTGCAGCAACAGCAGCAAGTTCAGCAGCCTCATCATCAGCAGCAACAGCAGCAGCAACATCATCATCAGCAACAACAACAACAGGACTTCAAAGCAGAGACAGATTTTAACTGTTGGCTCAGGTCTCAACAGCGGCATGGAGAATCGAAGCTCCTCAAACGACCTGTTCTTCCAACCAATGAAGTAGAAGATGAACAAACGCTAGTCACAGACTCATTGTATGATTTTCAAAGCTTAAACTCATGGTCAGTTTTAAGTTCTTTTTTTCTTTGGAAATTTTCTGATAAACTTTCACTCCTTATTGAAGTTATTTATAAACAGGCACAAATTTCATATGAAAATTTGTGAAAATTCATGTTATCAATATGAGCATTTACTTGATAAGCATGTTTTCTGCATAGAAAATTTCCTTCATGTGTATAGTAACTATGCAAATTTTTAATTTTATAGTACTATGATATAAATGTTGCTAGATTTGACTACTAGAATTTTTAAATTTCACTACTTTCAACATTTTGGGCTATTTTGAACCCCATCAACCCGTAATAAATTTCAGTTGTTAAATTCCTGGGATTCTTGACTAAATTGTTGAAAAATCTGAATATATGATAGTGCAATTAAATTGACATATCTCAAAAGCCAATGGAAATCAAGAATTGAAAACTTTTACTTTTATTTTTTGACTAATATTTACTTTTGTTTATATTATTTGTTGCATATTTATTCAAATTGTCAATTTATATCAGTGAGTAGAGAGAAAAGAAATGGGTGGGGGGAGTCCTCTGTGATTCTAATTGGACAACCGCTTTGCCTGAGGAAAGCTTGACTGAATATACCAGCAGTTTTAGTCATAATAAAAAGGCAAAAGTAAATACCAGTCAAAATAGTAATGGTTTGCAATCTTTCATCTAATTAAAATAGTATAAAGATAATACTACTGTTAGTAAAACTTTAAATGTTTAAAATGTAGTCATTGAGACAGACTTGTATATTCATTTTTAAAAGTTTATTTCCGGGTAATACTTCAGACGATCTATTCAATCTAAAAGTTGTGATTTCATTTGGCACCTCTTCAATTTTTCCCAATAATACTTCTCTAAATTTAAATTTTTTTTCCACAAAGATTTGCTAGAACTGACTAGTTAAACATGTTTATTTAGAACTGAATCTACTGATACTAATTGGTCATAGAGGGGTATACATCCTGACCAACATAGCAGTTGCCATGCTTTATAAAAATTAGTGATTTATTTTGTGATTTTTCTAAAAAATACATTATTAAATTTCATGTACTTTGGCGAGCAGATTTAGACATGTGCCTAGCTGACTTTGCAGGACATTCTAGACTTTGATGGTAAATTTAAAGCTGGATAAATAGATGAATTTACTTCTTTTGATAAGTCAGATTTGAATAGCATAGAATATTGTTTGGGATTGGCCTACATGCCTTGAAAAATATTTTAATCTTTGCAAATATGTAGAATATTGGTAAGTTCTGGAATTCTTTAGATATGTTTTTTATTTGCTTTTAAATATTTCCTTGATATATTCCAGTTGAATTGTTTTCCTTCATGTTTCTTAGACTAATGTCTATTTATTTTGTTGTGCATCTCATTCAACTTCTGGCTGAAGGCATGAATGCATCAAATGATTTATCAGATAATTTTAAATAGCATCATATTTAGCGTCATCTTTTCTCCTCTCCAAAGCCATTTTTTGGTTTTTCAATCCACAGCTCTAATAATTAAACTTTTGTAAATGTTACTATTGACCCAGAACTGACCATAAGGAAAGTTCTTCAATTTATTGTTATTTCCTCCCAACCTCTTGCCATCGAATTGTTAACCAGGTCAGTTATATTAAAATAACTTACTCCATGCTTTCTTGTGGGGTGGGTGTTCACAAAATACTTGGTGCTAATTTAGTATGTATCCTACTACCATATTTGTATCCTATATTATCTAACGTAAGGGAAAAAACAAAATGGAAAGAGGGATGCCTTTTATTGTTGTATTATAAAATTTAAAATAAAAAAAAATTACAAAATAAGAAATTTGACTAAAAAATAATAAAACAAGATATTTGAATCATTTAGATAAAAACATTGTGAATGTCTTTTAACATATTGAAAAAAAAGTCAGGACAATGCCATAATAATGTAGAATACAAATGTGGCAGTAGGATATACACTAAAGCAGAAACTGATCAGTAGGACACATGCTAAAGTGTCAACAAATACTTCATAATGATAATGTTACAAAAGCAGTAAATGATCAAATTGAGGGGACAACTTACTTTGCAGCATTGATGAGCAAGCCTTTACTCTTATAGTGAGTTATGGTGCCTCGACATAGCGTTATGGTTAGCGAGCTGGTCTCGTTACAACTGAATAGTGAGTTTGATCCTCACTTGGTGCCCCATAATTTCGGCCATGTACTACATCTAAGCCACGCTTAGAAAATCAATTTGGGCTCCTCAAGGTGGTGTAATGGTTAGCAAGCTTGTCTCGCTGAAACAATTACGACTGAGTAGTGAGTTTGATCCTCACTTGGTGCCCCATACTTTCGGCCTTGTGCCACATCTAAGCTATGCTTGGAAAATCTCTACTCTTATAGTGAGTTCTATTCACTCTCCCACACATTACAATGGCCTTGCATCATACTAAGCTTAATAATTACAATGACTAACTTTAAAGGGCACTTAAATGTTATAAATAGCAAATGTATATACAAGACAACCTAAAGGCTTTTTATTTATCTTGATTTTTTTTTTATGTAAGCCTTGCCTTGTGTTTTTTTTTTTTTTTTTTGTTCTCGTTGCTCGTTTCACTTTGTTTTTTTTTTTTTGTGTTTCAGGTTTGATAACCGGTTGAAAAGGCCAAAGTTTGAATCCCGACAAGACAGCCAACATTTTCAGCAGCAACAGCAACTGCAGCATAACTCGCATTTTTCGCAGCATCCCCAAAACTCATCATCCAACAAACAACCATCGAAACCTTCCACATCTCAACCTCCTCATGACCCTTATGAGTTCACTGATGAGTCATCTTCACTTTTTGGCACACTCCCTGCCAGGAACTTCCGGACAAGTCGTGATGACCTCTTTCGATCGTCACCTATTAAGGTTAGGTTCATTTCCAAAGCAACCCCGCCGCCAAGTTGCAATACAATCTTTTTCTTTCATTTTTAATAACTGTTAAAAAAAAAAAAAAATCTGAAGATGTTATTTAAACTTAAACTTGCTTTCGCTATTTTAGATAATTTTTAAAAATTGTAAGCGCATGGCTGACTAGCTAGAACATTGGTACTCTGACTAGGAGACCTATGTTCAAATCTCACCATGGTTGATTTGTCAAGGAGCTGACTTTAAATATCAATTTAGAGAGACAATATCAACCTAGGAAGACAATTTAAGCCTGTGGTTCTCTTGGGAAGTATCTGGAAACAACCACGAGTTGGCCCAAACCTTGTGAGTGAAATTGGGCAGGTGAAACTCTTCAGAAGCCATTGATGCTTGTGTTAGCATAAAGCCACAAGTCATTGTGACTGAGGCTTTGACCATACTGGCCTTGTTAACTCATGATAATGCCAGATTGTGCATTTTTTTCCCCATAAACTCACTCAACATAGTTGCAGTATAAACCACTGGTTGGCTATGTGGGTATTGACAAAACACAAATGAGCCTAAGCTGGTGTCTGCAACAGGGATTATTAGTAGACTTTATAGTCTCTTGAGAGTTGCCTACTATGGGACTAAACTCTGGTACTTCACTAAATGGAGAGAGAAATTGTGTTCAGGAAGACTGTGTTGTGTCATTGCCTGCCTCATTATTTGAAATTTTCAAATGCTGACCACTGGCCAATAATCAACCATGTCAGCCTCAAATCTTTTTTAACATTTCTTATATTTTGTAGCTGCGGATAAAGCATTTGTACAGCTAGAATATTATGTCATTAAATATTTAAAATAAATCTTCATAATCTAATCAATAATGTGAGACATTTTAAATGATGGCGAACCCATCTGATATATTTTCTCTTACACATCCATATGTAATAATCTTGTAGCCTTAACAAAGTCTGTATTCCACAATTTCTGGTATTGCAGGAAGAAGAAAAAGATGCTTCTAGGCTCAATGGAAACAGTGAGTGATTTTTGTTTTCCTCTTTATTGGAAAAAATTTTTAAAAATCTATGAATTTCATTCTTCAGAATTCTTTCTATTTGCATGCTGATTTCCAAAGAACAATATTCAGTGGTTCTTCACATGTTTAGGTGCCAAATGACAACATTTTCTCCAACTGTTAATTGCCAAGCAATCTTTATATATTGTACCTCTTTTTGAAATGTCATGCCTTGTCTGCATCTTGTCCTCTGTTCATTACTGTGACTAATATCTGCTTTTCAGCAATGTCATTTAGTCTTTGGGCTTAACCCCATTATTCTTATGGTACGGTTTACACACTGATGGTGTTAATGTTTTGTGAAAGTGAACACAATAGACTAGGCTGGAATTTGAACCCGCCTTGCTAATTTCACTTTCCGTGTGGGTAACTGTTACACCATAATATAAAAGATCGGACAAAATTGTAGCATATTTTTGTGCCAAAATTTTGAGGTGCTTGTACAAGGTACTACCCAAATGTTAAAGCCAGAAACAAAGAAAATGCTAAAACATAAAAAGACCAAGATTCAAAGAGGCAAAAGATGACAATTGCATTGTATTTAAATCTTTGAAGATCATTTATCAGGAAAGGAAGACGTCATAAGAGAATTCTACAAGCAAGTAGTGCAACAGAAGAAACTGTTAGCATAGAACTTACTGTTTAGCAATTTTAACAGTAAAATGATGAGAGACCTAGCTGCCAATCTAGTACAGCACTTAGATTTGTGAAGTTGAGGTGCCAAAGATGAAAGTTCATCAGAACAATTACCATGTAAATATTTATAGAAAAGGCACAGGAGTGCTATGTTATGGCAAATGCTAGGTGAGGACCGATAACATTGCAGATTCTTTTTTTTTTTTTTCTTTTTTTTTATTCTGTCAAGAATCTTGAGATACACGTGGCAGTAATATTTGATGCACAGACGAATGGTAATCTTATAAAAGTGAATGATTGACTTAATTTTGAGTCTGTGATGAATGTCCACCCCTCCTCCTGAAAAGAATAAAACCTCAAAGAAATAGAAAGTTTAGATTTATCCACCATATTTACTGAGTTTAGATTAATGCAGCAAAACTCCAAAAGAAAGGCATTAATAAAAAAGAAAGGAAAAGGACTTCCTTGATTTTAAATGTTATTTGGTTTTAATAGTGTAATAAGAACTTTCTTCAGACATTTGTTGATATCGGTATGCATCAAATATACATTTATTATTGTGTTCAGTTTTATCTATAACCCTAATGTCATGTCAATTTTCTAACCCCAGATATTCACTAAACCCAGGAACCACTTCTCTAATTAGATAGCCACTTGACACATCTTTCTTATACAACGATTCTTTAAAACTGGCACTGATGGTGAAATTGCAAAACTGAAACAATCATTATAAACAGAATGTGTCTATTTCTTAGATGAAATATTGTAACTATTGACATCATTCAGATTGTTTTAATGGTATATTCACGTTTCAGTTTGAAATTCCAATGTCTATCACCTGAAGAAGGCCGGAGTGTACAACAACTGAAATGTTGTGAATATAACAAAGATGAGGACAACAGTCTGAACAATGTAAATAGTGTAAATAGCAGAATATGTATACACATTTTTCTTTTTTCTAATTTTCTTTTTGTATTTCTCAATGTCAGTGTTGGCACCTCTGAATCTTCACATAACTGCACATTTAATGGTAACAGATTATTTGTAAGGTTCAGTTTGATTGCATAAATGATAATTGTTTTGCTAGCAATTGCCACAATTGTTATGCACTTGATTGTCTATCTTCAGATATGACCTCAGTTGGATCGCCTCCAGCTTCCTGCTCTTTACCAGTATCCAACAGTCTCACAACAGAGAAGGATCTCTTCCCTACACCCATGGATCTAGATCATATTTTTGAGAGTGAGGACAGCAGTGATGAAACAGTAAGTATTTTACTCTGATTGAAGTTTCCCTGTTTTTCATTTACTGTTTATGATACAGTGTCCAGAACTTCAGTGAAAGCATGTGTTCTCTAAATAATAGCTCTGTCTGTGTGTACATATACATATCTATATATATATATATATATATATATATATATATATATATATAAAAACCCAAAATGTTGGTGCAACTAACAGACTACCTTGCAAAAGATCTATAAAACAAACAAAAAACTTTGGACAAAAAGAAAATTCTAAGCTAAGAAAGATAAAAAGAGTAAAAGGCAAATAGCTACCTAAGCAGTAAATTAAAATGGTCAACACTTAAGTAGTCACTGGAAGAAAGCATGACACTTAAGTAGCAGCTTGAGCTATGCCTCATTGAGAATTGACACTATTTATCTATATATATATATATATATATATATATATATGTGTGTGTGTGTGATTTTCCAAGCGTAGCTTAAATGCAGCAGAAGGCTAAAAGTATGGGGCACCCAGTGAGGACTGAACTCACTACTCAGTCATAGTTGTTCTAGCGAGACAAGCTTGCTAACCATTACACTGCCTCGAGGTGCCCTTGACACTATATATATATATATATATATATATATATATATATATATATATATATATGAGAGAGAGAGAGGGTGTTTCATTAAGACAGATCAGTCAGCAGTAAATAAATTGATGTTATTGAAAATTTATTTATTTCTATTGGGTCATGTTATTTAAGTCATGGCAATTATGTGTGAAAAATAATGTCGCCCAAATGTCCGCCAAGGCTTCGGCAACACACCTCCACTTGATGGACAAAATTTTTGAGGATGTCTCTGCATAGTTGCACCTCGATCTCACCAATATGGCTTATCTCATCCTTCAGCTGTTGAATTCTTGTTGGCTTGTTGGCATAGACCTTACTTTTGAGATGACCCCAAAGGAAAAAATCTAATGGCATCAAGTTACACACTCATGGTGGCCAACTGACTTTGCTGTTTCGAGAGATGATGCGACTGGGAACTTCTCATTGCATTTCTGTTTGAACATCCATTTTCGTAATAGGCTTTAATAATTTTAACATGTTGTTTGATTGTTAATCTTTCCATCGTTGAAAATGCCAAAGACTTAAGTTGTTACATCTGAAAGGAAAAGAAAAAAAAATCATTAGATGCTTAAACTGAATTCACATTTAAAATCGGTCCAAGTTATTGGAACACTCATTTTATATATAGACACGCACACATGTGCACATTAACATTAATAAAAACAAACAAATCTTTGAAAAGAATAAGTGATTTATTGATAGGTATTGTTTTGCTGAAAACAATTTCTCAAAATAATTTGACTTTCTGCACATAGAAAGATTTTTGTCTTCAACTATTTTCTTTCTGACATCATTTTTGAGAACATTTCCCTGTTCACTTTGGGAGGTATGATTCTATAACAATCCATTTTCTCTTGAGTTTCAGGATCAACAGATCCCTAACCAAAAATCTGGTGATGAGAATCACAAAGGAAGTAAGGGATCAAACATCATTTCCAATGGCACCATAGGTGAGTAGTGCTTTTTTTCTTTTATTTTTCTTTATATTTTTTGTTTATCCCATCAGTAAAATTGGTGCAAGCAGTTTTTTTTGTTTTTTTTTTTTTGTTTGAGTGAAAATAACAAAATTATACCAAAAGTGTATTATGTCTATAAAAAAAATAATGTTGAATGCCAATGCTGAATTTGGATTATCTGCTAATTTGGTACACGTGAATTTAAAAAAAATTAAATCTTTCTTGAAGTTTTCTTTTTTTTTTTTTTTTTTTTTTTTTTTATTGAAAGCTAAAGGATAAAAATTTATTTCCACTAAGCAAAAATGCTCTGTATTTCAAACAAATTATATTGATTGGAATTGATAAAAAAATTTTTTTTTTTTTTTTTTTTCTGAAACATTATTTAAAGTTAAGTTAAAATTAAAAATGATCTAATCTGAAACAAATTTTACTTACTTATAGCATAAGATGCTTACAAGCATTTCTTAACCACAAGGTCTTGTTTTTCTGACGTGTTGAACGATTTATTGACTGCTTAATGTGTTAACAGTTATGTATGTTAAAGCAGAATTGTTAGCAGACAATAATTTTTATGAGGGTTTTTCCCGTGTGTCAAGCCTTAAAACACATGACCTTTTAATGATAATGTTATGTATGAACGAGCATACTTAGATAAAATAGGATGTTTAAACAATGAAAAAAATTGAAATACTTTTTAAAATATTCAAGTATATCAAATTGTAATAAGCTTTACAATATGATTAATAAATATAGTTTTACTTGATAACAGTATTTCCTAAGAGTTACACCATGAAAATTGAATTTTAAAAGATTTACAAACTTTATAAATTTATTCAAATTGCAAAAAAAAATGAAAACAAATTTTGTAAAAATTCATTTTTCATCAGTATAGTTAGTATATCTGCTGATGCAAGAAAAATAAGACTGAATGAAAATTTCAAATGTTCTAAAAAGGAGTAAAAAAATTTAATATTCAAGAATTACTTTCATCCTTCCTCTTAATAATAAAGATTTTGACAATAAAACTTTTCATTACAATATGCTTTTTTTTTTTCTTTTTTTTTTCTTAGCGATTTTGTGGAGGCATCTATATATATATATATATATATATACACACACACACACACACACACACACATTTTGTTTAAGAAAAGCATTGTAAAGTAATTGTCGTTAAGCAAGAACATTAGAAAAATCTTGTTTTAATTATTGCTTCATTAGAAAATTGCATTAATCAAATTGAAAAATTGATTTGTGATATTTAAGTTGTTTTTTGTTAAGCATAAACATTCAATTTTGCTGCATCTATTTTAACTATTTTCAAGTAACAGATTTTATGCAGTATTACTTACTATAAACCTTTATCTGCAAAATAGATCACTAATTTAAAAAAATTTGAGAAAATGTTACAATATAAATTTTTTTCTGTCCAAATATCTTCAGTATTTAAAAGATTTTAATGTTGGCCGTTTTTAAATGGATGCTATTCATATTTTCTAAGTTGTTTGCATATCCTCTCCTCCTCCTCCTCCTTGCACCAGAACAACAAACATCTATGGTTTGGTCATTTGGTCAGATTTTGTGAAGTTGATCAAGCATCTCTTTGTATGATACATTATTGTTTACATTATACATCGTCGGTAACATTCGCTCACATCTGAATCGTCATCCTCTCTCCCTATTCCTTTTCTCTCCACCTGGTGACGGTGGCGGAGATTGTTGTGAAGGCCCAGCTCACTCCTTGTAGAGTTGTGAGAAGGAATCACAGAAGAGTGTGAGTGGTAGACGTAGGTGGGTGGGTAGGTAGGGCTCTCCTGACAGTATGTCACGCTCTGCTTACATCAAAATACTCATTCTTTTTATGACTTTAGATTAAAAAATGTACTCTATGTTGCTTCTAACAATTAGCCACTAATGGCATATTTTTAAAAAGAAATTGTGTTGTGACACCATTTCAAGCTCACAAATTTGACCCAATTTACTATGATGATGCCGTAAGAAAGTCAAAATCTTAGATCATATGACTTACTTTTTCTTCCAAAATGAACTTTGGACAATTCTTGACAGAATTTCCTCTTTGTTTGAGAAGGATTATTCATAATTTTAAAAATATAATCATTAAAATTAATCAACATAAAAAGTTTTCCAATTTCAATAGTGTGTATGTATGTATGATATATATATATATATATATATATATATATATATATATATATATACACTACAAGCACAGAAATCGGTGCAAGGTATATAAAACACATGGAAAAACAGTACTTAAATTTTACTGCTGTTCACAACTAAAAAGTTTCATGTGGATGTTAATGTTACTTTTGCACTATATTAGGTAGTAAAAAAGTAATATAATACTCATTAAAATGAGTATTATATTACTTTTTTCTTTTTTTAACTGTGTGATGATTGTGCCACAATAACATTAACCACCTTTACAACTACATGAATCTTTTAGTTGTGGACAGAAGTAAAATTTAAGTACAGTTTTTTCATATGTTTCTGTGTTTCTACTACCTCGGGTCGGGGTGGATCTAGGAACAGCAGCAATTAAGAAGTGGTCCCACACTTCGCAAAACCTCCAATTTCCTGATCAGAGGCATTGCTGCCAGATGTAATTTACTGTCATACTCAGGACAAACAAACACACAGAAACATACATACCTACATATATATATATATATATATATATATATATATAATTAATACAAATATAAAGTTTGTCACTTAGCTAATTGGTATTATTTTCAGCATCTTGGCTCTAGAGTTTCAATTGCACCATCCAATTGTCGGGGATATCGTCAATTGACTGTTTTTGTCATTTTTCTTTCATATGTGCACTTTTTATTGGTGCAAGGTTGATTTTATATATAATGTGTGTTGTTTGCAATATTATTGAGAATTGACCTTTTGAAGACTGTTCTAGGTGTCTTGATAGATAAAGAAATGAGCCTCTTGCCACTTAATCACTAGGGTGGGAGTCATAAACACTTTAACTTTAATTGGGCCAGAGAAAGAATGAAAACTTTCGAAGGTGAATTGGTTCAATGACTCAAGTATTTTGGTTCAATGACTCAAGTATTTTGAATGTTTCTTTCAGCTGCTTCTGAACTATCAAGGATGTATCCCACTCCACCATCACTGGAGAACCCTGTGTCTTCTCCTGGCACAGTAACTGACATTGCCCCTGAGACAACGATGACTCCAGACAGCTGTGTCAAAACGGAAGTTGACAACAGCACCATAGTAAATGATTCCAGTAAAGTAAGTTAACTTTTTTTTATTATTATTAATATTGATATTTACTAAGATTAATTTAGTGAGTGGGGGTGCACAGTGAAGTAAATGGTTAGCAGCTCAGATTGCGGAATCTGAGATCAGAGTTCAAATTCCAGTCAGGTTCATTACATTCTCTTATGTGGTAATACTCTTGGGAAAGGTATGAATCCACCTCTTCTCCCTCCCAAGCTATGGGTAAAATAGCAGGACAGACTGTGTCCTATAGCCTTGGGTGGCAACCAGTCTAGGAGAAGGAAACTCTGAATTCAAACCACCTGCTGCCTTGTAGTCCCTAGGAGAGATGGGGAGTAACTTCAACATCTCCAGTGCAAAAGGAACTGGCGTGTCATTGCACTATCCTGCCTTGAATGTCACCATGAACTACAATTGTGAGATGGAGGGGAGTGGAGACCACAGTGGCACAAATTGTGTTAACTGAATAAAATATATTGGGATGGAAATTAGGAAGATTGTGCTGTGGCAATTTTCCAAGTGTGCCTTGAAAATCAGCATTTGAAATCTGGGTTTTTATTTTCACTCAGTCACTGCCTAATTGCCCCCTTTAAGAAATAGACATCTATCTCAACCCCCCAAAAAAGCTCAGTCCTTTTTTATTAGTTTTACTTGTTCTATCCATTTTCCTACTAAATTGCTCTCTGTTGAAAGAATTGTGCTGTTTTCCCAATGCAAATGCTATAAAAAGGTAAGTTATCAAAAACCTTTCACTAACATGACTAGCTCTTTGCTTCACATTAAAAACAAAAAAAATGAATTATCAAAATTGCTTACAATTTCCATGGATTTTATCAGGCATGCCAACGTTTTCCAACCATTGGGCTGCATCAGGTATGGCTTATCATAAGGTAGGCTGGACTACTAAAACAATTCAAGGCAATTTTTCATTGAAAGTGCCTCAGCCATTTTCGCTACAGAAGACTATACACGTAGTAATCATCTGCTTTAGCAATGTGAAAATGTTGATTGTTTTTTGGAGAAAAGTTTTAACCCTGTACAAGGCCAGGGGAGGGGCAGGTCCACTTGAGGTAGTGGGTTACGCAAAGAGGTAGTTTATATGGATAGGAGGGGAAGATAACAGTTAACTCTAGACTTGAACAGGCTAACTCTAGACTTGAACAGGCTAAGATTGTAGAAATATTGGTTGATATTCTTGTTTTTTTTTTTTTTTTTTTTTTTTTTTACAGTAAGGTTCACCCTGTACAAAGCCCAGGGGCCATTTCAAGGTAGAGGGTTACATTAAGGTGTAGTTTATATGGATAAGAGGGGAAGTAGACTTGAACAGGCTAAGATTGTAGAAATATTGGTTGACTTTTTTTCTTTTTACAGTAAGGTTCACCCTGTACAAGGCCCAGGGTCTTTGAGGTAGAGGGTTACATTAAGAGGTAGTTTATATGGGTAAGAGTGGAAGATAACAGTTGACTCTAGATGTGAACAGATTAAGATTGGAGCGATTGGGAGGAAACATCCTCTTGAGAGTCAGTTCCATAAAGCAGTGGTTCACAAGGAGAAGCTCTTTGAATGGAACTTACTTCTCACCAATGGAATACTGCAGGAATGAGGGTGGTTTGTAAGTGGCATGGTGTCCTAGCTGTGACGGTCAGGTTTGGAGATGCAGTCTCAAATTTCAACTATTCAATTGCAGTCAATATTGATGTTCTTCTATGTATGTATGGCTTGATGTAATCATAACTTCTATGCTAACAGTTTGTTTTCTTGCACTTCTTGCTTGTGGAACTCCCTTCTGGTTCCATGCTTTCCAGCCAACTTTAATCTGCATAAATTTAAATGCAATGTCAATTGCTATCTACTGTCCTACTGATTAATGCTTCTGTTCTTAATTCTTCCACGCCCTGTAATCCCTTGTGTCTTAGTGGTATTACTGCTTTGCATGAGGTGATACCGAAAATATATATATATATATATAACCAAGTGCCTTTCTTTTTAGGACTGGTCGTGTGTGTTCAAGCCGCCCAAGTTGGCCCGTTTTGTAGGCTCCACGAAGTATGCCCCAGTAGAGCTGCCGAGTGCCCATGATACTTTGTCGTCAAATTTTCAGATCCCTGAATATAAACCTTCTTGGCAATATCAGTCACATGCACCAAGGTAAGTTCAAGTGTGTGTCTGTGTGTAGTTACATTTTTATATGAATTTTCTTTGAATTTCACTAAATACTGCCAGAAAAGTGTCTTTTTTTTCTTTTTTTCTTTTTTTTTATTACACATTGACTTATGTGTGAAATGTATTATTTTTTATATATTATTTGTTAATATTTATATTTATGTATTTTTATATATTATTTATACAATCCCTTTTTTTTTTTTTTTTTTTTTTTTTTTCAAAATTATCAGTGTATATATATATGGCAAAACTATTAGCAATGTATTTACAATTAGACACATGGCCCTGTTCTGTCAGTAATGATTGCATTATTTCTTAACCAATGTCAATGCTTTCTTTGTGGTTTATGGCAACATCATGTTGAAACACTAGTTCCTGTATGATTACTGAAGTTAAGCAATGTCAAGTCTAATCAGTACCTAGATGGGTAACTATTTGGGAATACCAGGTGCCGTAAGCTTGGATGTGTGGTTGGTGTAATGGATAATGGCTTGGAATTTTGGAGAGCTGGATTCCAATTCGCATTGTGTTTGTTAAATTCACTTACATGGAAGTACCCTTGGTAAATGTATGAATTTCAAAAGAAAAATAATCGTACAATCTAAAAATATTTTTTAGCTTTAAATAATCTGCAAAGGGTTGATAAGTTGTAAAAAACAAATCAGTCAAATGATTTTTTCTAATTTTAAATGCATTTACATTATGCATATTGATTCCTGACCAGTGATGCTATCTTTCTTTCTAATTTTCAATGAATACCATACAGATTGAGAACCAAAATTTGATGTTCAAGCATTTTTTTCTCTTTATTAAATTTTTATTTTATATGTAAAATTTAATTTCTTAGTTTTGGTGTTATGACAAGGTTTCTGGAAATTTGTCATAAGCCTGTATGTATGATTTACATGAGAATGTCTTTAAAAATCATTAACATTCAATAAATCAATAATAGTTCAAGTAACTAATCTGATTGGCTATAAAATTATAGCTTTATCAAACATTTGACTCAGTTTTGTGTTGAAATGCACATCAATCTTCAGTCAACCAGATAAGTCACTTGGACTTTTCTTGATTTATTGAATATTATAGCTCTAATTATCTACCGTGTACTTTTGGCACTGCTAGCATGAAAAATATGTTAAATTCTTGTAATTTTAACATATTTTTTCAGTTGTATTATTATTATTATTTCCTTAGTTTTCTGTTGTATACATATTTCCTTCCCAGTCACAATGAGACCTAAAATCAGAAATGGCTTCATGAAATCTTATATGAGAAAGTCTTTGAAAATCAATAAATATTATCATTATTATTATTATTATAAATACATAAGAGATCCTTTCAAATATTTTTTATAAAATTAATTCCATGAACATTGACTAGATTTGAAGCCATAATGAGAGATCACTTGACAATGTTTTTTGTAGCTGGTCTCAGACTTTTCATTACTGTAGTGAATTCAATCTTTGTGTTGTACTTTGCCTAAGTTTTAATAGATTGATTGATTGCATACTGCAAAATATCAGGCTTTTTATCTCTCATGCCAATTTACCATATTAAACAGTTTGAACTTTACTAGTTTCTCTACTTGGGATCTTGTACTAGATTAACCTCAGCTTAGTATGTAATAACTCAACCTTAGCACTTCCGACCAGTATATTTCAAATTTATTTTGCTATAGAATAATTATATTTACATATTAAACCCATGCCATGTTTCTTTAGGACGTTGGTGATCATGGCTCTCCACGGATTCCTTTTCTTTATTATCTATGAATTACCATGACTTCTTGGAAAAGATAGTGGTTTTGCCACTGCCTTCACCAGTTTTACATTCAAAATCATCCTACTCCTTGACTGGCTGACACCCAAACTTAGACAGCCAATCTACCCTGCTATTCAACCCATAGTTGGAGGGAAAAGAAATGGATTTATGCCTTTCTCAAGAGCATTAGTGTGAAAGTGAATGCAACAGACTAGGCTGGAATTTAAACTTGGCTTACCAATTCCACTTTCTGTACCAACAATGATTATACAACCCACACATCCAATTGGTGTTCTTTCAATCCAAACTAAGCTTAGTATATAATAACTAAATCCTGGCACTTCAAAGCAATAAATTTCAAAATTAACTTGTTATGAAATAATTACATTTGAGTACTTACCAATGTTATATAGTGCTAATTATTATTTCCATTTTGCAATCTTACTGCTGTTGAAAAATGTTTATTGGTGTGTTTGATTATATTTCAGTCATTACCTCAACCTCCCGTCCATTGAAAACATCCCCAGTTTATCCAAAATGCATGTGGGTGCCATTGAATCATCTCCAGCCACTTTTCCCGGAGGCAGCGTATCACGGACTCCTATGAGTTACGAACAGTCGCCTATGTCAAACGCCTCGTCATCCTATGTGAACAAGACGCTGAGTTCAATTGACAATCAAGGTACAAATCACCAGCTGCCAGAGGTGCACAGTGTGTTGGTCAATGTCATCCTTGGAGACAGCTCATTGAATATCTTCAAAGATCACAATTTTGACAGCTGCAATCTCTGCGTGTGCAACATGCGTGTCAAGGATGATGACTTCAATGTCGAGGATATGAACCGCTGTACATGTGGCTTCAGTGCAGTCATGAATCGTATGTTTGGTCACAACTCAGGACTCTTCTATGAAGATGAAGTGGACATTACCGGCATAAAAGATGACCGCTATGATCAGAACACACACAAACGTCTGGCAGTGATAGATTACCAGAAAACTGGTATTAACAAGGACAATGCTACAAATCAAACAGCACTCGTCCCTGAGGACGTACCCCAAGACATTCTGGAGTGTTTATTAAGTCAGTTCTGTGTCCCTTTTCCGTCATCTGTGGCTATGCGCATGTTTAGCAAATTAATTACGAATGCTGCGACGTCGCTGGTCGACAATGTTGTCAATGGCATATCGATGCAAGGTAAGCAAAATTCTTTTCACACACAATCACTCTGTTTTTTAATCAAAATGTGGGGACGTTTGTTTTTCATATGTGAAAAATATATATATATATATATATATATATATTCAGTTGTATGGATATGAGTTTGTGACCCTGGGTTTCACACTTTTGCAATCATCAGACAAACTGGTTTATTTTTTAAAAATTGAATCTAATATATAGACATAAATAGATTCAATTTTTAAAAAATAAACCCGCTTGTCTGATGATCGCAAAAGTGTGAAACCCTGGGTCACAAGTTCATATCCATACAACTGAATATGTTAGCTCTATTGCTGATATTGAGAACTTTCCAATAAGTACCGTGCATATACATTCAGTTGTGTGGTATCTCTGGGATGATTCTATTTCAAAGGGAAAATAATTTCAGCTCTCAGGACATAAGCATTATTTTACTTGTACAGTAAATATAGGTGGGTTAAACCTGTTCATGGAGGTTGTATTTGTCAATGGGATTTTTATTCAATTTCTCTTTATTTGTGACAATGCATTTGTCCATCATATTCAGGCTTTATTTTTACAATCACGCTTTGTATTTATCACACCGTTTTTAATGTGTATAGATTTTATTTTAATTATATACAGAAGAAAATGGCTACTTATTTAATAGCCAAAATGTTCCTGTGTTGCATACTTGATGTTTTTAAAATAAAAAAAAAAGCTGGGAGTGCTCTCCAGTGAAAGTATTTTATGTCTGTGAATATGCAAATCTGTTTCATCTCTGGCCAGTTGTAAGCATCCTTAATCCAGTAGACTGCTTTAAAACCTGCTTAGTTTTCTATCATGGGCTAATAGGGATCTTGCCTTTTGGACTGGTAACTATTAGGTTGGTGCAAAAATAATGACGTAATAATGTCGTTTTTTGACGTATTTTTTAACGTCAAATAACGACATTATTACGTCATTATTTTTGCACCAACCTAATACATTGTTATCTCTCAAATTGTCTTTGTCTTCAGATAGAGCTCAAAAATAAATGAGGGATGCTTGGTCCTGGGGAATTCTAACCCTGTGGCAGCACATCTCTCATTTCACTAAAGAGAGACGTTGGTGGAATATCAATGCCAGCACGATATTAGTTGTGGAAACTGGACAATTTTTGGCCGTAGTCCAAGTGTATGCACTTGGGCTCACCCATTTTAAATTGGCCTTGTGCCTCATCCTGCCACTAGCAAGTAAATACTAGTAGAAATTTCCCCTTGGGTTGCTGCAAATGAATGGAGCAAGCCGCCTCATTTTCTGAGAAAAACTCTATATGTCCTTTTACAAATTATTAGAATTGAATAGGCTTTATTTTTTCCTTTCATGTTAGTAACTCTAGTTTTTGATTAGAAAGATTTATGTTTTCCGTTTAAAGATGTTTTACTGCACTTAAGATTAGTCATTGGAATTCTCATTTTCTGTTGATTGTATTTACTTTATATGTATAGAATTTTTTTGCCTCAAAATTGAAATATGAGCTTTTGCTTCCGTCTTGATTGAAAACTAAAACTGTTAGGTTATCTTAAGATATAAAAGTTTAACAATTCAAATCTCATGTGTTTGCTTTCCTACTTAATACCAGTGGTTGTCATAAGAATTAAGAAGGATCTAAAGCAGAGGTTCTCAACTGGGGGTCCATGTAACATTACTGGCGGTCCATACAAAAAATACTAAATTTGGGTTTCACAGTAATATTTTAGTGGTCTATAGAGCAATTTCACTTCGGAACAGTTGTTACAACCGAGAACTAGAATTTCCGCAGTAACCTATGCCATATTAATATACTAAAAATAAGAAAACAACTTTAAAACTAGCAGATAACTAGATCAAGGAATCTAAGTTTTACAATCAAAATATCTTCTAGAGTAAAAGGGACACTCCTTTTTATGCTACCAGATGTTTTGATTGGAAAAGTTGAATAAAAACTGAGAAGGATATATAAAGGAAGGATTTTATATATATATATATATATATATATATATATATAAAGGAAAATTATATAATAATTCATTATATAAATTTAATGTATTAATAAAATAAAATATTAATTCTAAATTAATATATTAATAGATTTGATAATGTGAAAAGGGGTCTTCTTTGGCTATCATTGACATTGATGGAGCCAAATATAAAATAAAACTCGCATCTACACATTGTTTTTTAAATTTATTAATTATTTACATACTTTAAAATGGTTTATCATGAACTATTTTACTAGTGTACATGAATGTTCCATAGAATTTTTAGTTGTTAAGTAGAAGTTTATTTTCATTAGATTAGTTTTACTTCAAAGTAAAGCATATGCATTTACTATTTCTATAATACAATTCCTAAACATATCTATTAGTAAAAAATAAAATCCACTTTCTTTTCCATCAAATGGTTATGGGGTTCCACAAAAAAAATTAAGAGTAAAAGTGGTCCATAGGTAAAAACAGGTTGAGAATCATGAATCTTAAGAATTAAAGACTGGAATATTAGAAGTGATATAAAACAGAATCTAAGAATCTATTTTTTAAAAGCACCATATTTTATTTGCCCTGCCTGTGTTAAATAGTAGGACTTGTATATAGAAAAAACATTAGCTTTAAAAAAAAAGTTATTAATGTAATATTCACTTGCCAAAAAAAAAAAAAAAAAAAAAATTTCTTACAGTTCAGAATGTTTTAGCTTTAAATAACCCACAAAGGGTTGATAAATCATAAAAAAAAACTAATTAATCACTCTTATAATAAAAGATGATGCTACCTGGCATATGGTTGTCTGCATGTGGCTTTCATGTGCCTATGTAATGTATATATGCACATGTGTGTTGTACATGAGTGACTTCTTGCTTAATTATTGTGCTATTTAATAGATGATGAATAATTTGAGTTTGAAATGAAACATTGGAATTATACTTTTCCTTCTCATTCAGTCTGGACAATCCCTACCTGTTTTGAGCAATAAAATCAAAGTTGGCAACAGATAGAGAAAAAAAAGTTAATTTTTTTAAACACTAAATCCATCAGATATATATATTTTAAGCAGAGATTTATCCCTTGTTTCCTGTTAAGGGTTGGGTTTCCAGTTCCTTCTAAAGTCTTCTTATACTCTTTCACTCCTAGTAGCCCCTTGCATCTTAGTGGTATTATTACCTTGCTTGAAAGGGATTGATTAAAATATATATATATTTTTAGGTCTGTCATTGAATTAAAATATATATGCACATGTAAACATACACTTGCACACAATTTAAATGAATTTGAAATGGACAGCTGTGTTCCCTTCTATCTTGTAACATTTTCAAATTCATTTTTATGATTTCCTCTGTATTTAAACAGAATGTTTTCTAATAAATGTAAATAAATTTAGATTTGAAATTTGATCATCTTTCCATCAGGGAAGTAATGGGTACCTAACTAGTAAATAATAAAAAGAAATAAAGAAAAACACGGTTTTCATTTGCTTTAGAATCCTTTGTATCTATATCAGCATCATACTCTATCCTCTGACGTTGAGATTCTTGTGTTCAAGTTATGAATAAGAACAAAAAAAGTACTTGACATTTCTAAAAGACACATTGAGTTCATCCTAAAACTAAGGGACTCTAAAAAAAATATGCGTTTCCCAAAACAATATTGGAAATAAAGAGGAAAACGGTAGTTTTAAAAATATTTAGGATAATGAAAATACTTCAGCTGAAAACATGAATTGAAATAATTACCTTTACTATGTTGATCATTTAATAAATTTTAAGAAATCTATTTAATTTTATATTTATTTGTGATAGCAGCCACTTCAGCCTGTGTTACACAAACCAAAATGAAAATGTATTTTGATTTCAAGCAGGTCTTTGATAAATTCATTAACATTGTGAATATAATTCTGAATTACAGGCATTTCTCTATCATATCATAGCTTTTAAAACACATTATAAAACAGAGCAAGGAGAGACTTATAAAAAAAACATTTTTATAACTACCATAGATGGTAAACTGAAAAAAGATAAGTAACTGGCCATTTTTATTTGTCACTATTCAGAGGTCAATCGAGGACTAAAAAACACATACATACAGTGATTAACATAAAGGAAATTCGTGAAGACAGGATATACGCATATATTACATTCAGACCTAATAGCCACTCCTTCTGTTTATAGACAGTGGGTTATAATGACTTCATTTGTATTTTCTCCAGTACTATCAAGTGAATGTCTAAATGTTCCCGCCTGTTCAGCTACAGAGCCATATGTATTGATGCACCAATGCAAATTATATTTGCCCTGTGTGAATACAAGCCAGCACATGCTGACTCATTCTCACCTCCAACCTCTGACTAGTTCTAATTATATTGTAATTTTTCTATTTACTTTTAAAGAAAGCAAAACCTCAAGTATTTTTTGTGAATGTATGCTGCATTTTATTCTAAATCTAATTTTGACTTGTTTCATTGAGAATTTACCTTTGTAGAGATGTCTATAAGAAAACAAAGCCTAATTGCTAGGAAATATTTCTGTAAGAAAAAAAAAAATGCTGAAGATTGTTAAGTCATTTGTCAATAATTAAAGCAAAGTTTTTGTTTATTCTTTTTTATGTTTCCATAATCATACGTTTTCATGTTTTCAATCAGGATTAATTTGTGCATTTTCTTGTTTTCATCTTCTAAGCAAATCTGTCTTTCAATCCTAGAAAGCAAACTCATTATTGAGCTGAAGTTTGCATTCTCTATTTGATGTCTTATAAGACCTCTTCTCCATTTCACTGCAGAATATTAAGTAAAAAAACAAACAAACCAGTATTGTATATATGGTAATCACTTAATCTCATTTTCACACACAAAATTCTGGGGGAGGGTAAAGAATTGCTTTTAACATGCCATGAAATAGGCTACTTTTTTTTTTTTTTTTTTAAGTTTGAATATCTCATTGGATAGCCTTAACAAAGAGGAATACATGACTTCAATCTTAGAAGAGTGTTGATCTTGCAAAAATATAGTCATGGATTCAGAAGTTTGGTGTTACTCGGTCATCTACTACTATTATTATTATTTATACGTAGATTAAATTACTGAATTTGAGTAGTAAGATTTGTGATAACTTGAATTCTACATATTTGCAGATTCAAACTATTATACAGGGTGGACCTAAAGTCTTGTCACTCCCTTACCTCTCTTCCAAACTGTAGGAGCTTGTGTCAGCCATCTGAAATAGAAAATTATATTATATAGGGGTGACCATACTTTTGGGCCACCTTGTACAATAATTTTTTTTTAGACTTCTTTCTTCACTTTCATTGTTTTTTAACATATATCATCCACTACTTGATGCCATGTTTTGTATTTTCTGTAGCCTTAAAACCATGAACAAATTGAGGATTCGATCTATAATTTAAAAAAAAAAAAAAAAAAAAATAACCTAAATTTGAATTGATTTTAATTCTAATTTTTTTTTTTTTTTTTTTTTTTTTTTTTTTTTTTGGTAATGTGGATTGAAAAGAAGTCTAAACTAACTTCGCCATTTGCACTCTCTTCCCAAAATGTAAAATCCTTATGTTCCTATTTTGGTATTTTTACTCTGCACCAAGAATAAACCCCTTAAATATTTCATAATTATTATCAGCATTGAAAGATGTTTGTTTTTTTGTTTTTTTTTTTTTGTTTTTTTTTTCTTTACCATGGCAATAATTCTGAGGCAAATATAAGAGTTTATTTGGATTTCATTTTGGAAATTGTTTCAAAGTTATGAGATGGTATTTGTGTCTATATTTCTGAGATCAGGTATTGTGTACATTATTTACATTATTCAGACTAGTGTCCTCATCTTTGTCGCCATATTTATTACAGCGTTTCAACCGTTGTACACTCTGGCCTTCTTAATAAAGGGTTATGTTCGACATTCCAACCACCTGAAGAAGGCCGGAGCGTACAACGCCCGAAACGTAATAAACATGGCAACAAAGATGAGGACAATAGTCCGAATAATGTAAATAATGGAGATAATATTCCTCTATAAAATTCTTCCTGGTGAAATTTTCTTAAAAGCAAAAATTCATATAATAGCTTTGAATATTGCTGCCACATCTGGTCTGGTGCTCCTGTTATATATTTGGATTCCTGATAAAATCCAAAGAAGAATCTGCAATGTTATTGGTCCTAACCTGGTATCTTGGCTTCAGTCACTCTCTCACTCCCATAACGTAGCTTCCCAGTACCTTTTCTATAAATATTTTCATGGTAATTGTTTTGATGAACTTTCCTCTATGGTACCTAGACTTTATGAATTTAAGCACAGTACTAGATTGGCTGCAAGGTCTCATCATTTTACAGTTGAAATGGCTGCAACTGTAAGTTCTATGCTAACAGTTTCTTTACATGATTTACATTGTTCTGACTGTTACCCTCATCTTTATTGTCATATTCACAAGGTTTTGGCCATTGTATGCTCCAGCATTCTTCAGGTGATATATGTTGGAATTTTGAACCGTACCCTTTTAGTCCATGGGGGTTGATTGTTCTAGCTACACATGCCATGCTTTTTTTTTTTTTTTTTTCTTTAATATTTCAGTTTCAGTTAATTCTCTTTAGTATCTCGACTTCAAATTTTTGTTCACCTCTGTGGCCAAGTATTGAACTTGCAACTTGGATTACTTCAATTAACACTTTTATCCACTGGGCCATGTGTCCCCAAGGCTGAAATGTGAAGATGAGGACAAGAGTTTGAAGAATGTAAATAATTACAATACCTCATCTCAGAAATATAGATAGATAACTGTTTTTCCTATTGCACTTTTCGCTTGTGGAACTCTCTTCCAGCAGCCACCCTCTTGACCCAAGACAGCACTACCTCTTCAAGGCACTTTATGTAGGCCTCCATGTCACCAATAAATTTGGGAGTTCTTTTCTTATCAGAGTGAATTCTCTGAGCTGCCATATCTTCATAATTGCCAGTAGACTCGTCCAACTTTTTCTAAATCCTGTGCACTGTTCTCAGATTGATACCCTAACACTCTGAAATGTTTCTATTGGAGATACTAGTGAGAATGCCAAGCAGTACAGCATGCACTTTCCAAATTTCTGGTGGAGTGAATTGCATCATGGCGCTTTCTCTCACTGACAGAGCCTAACTGATCCTACTATACTGTGCAGTCGACAAAATCAAAAACAAACATGTATGTGTGAAATTAAAAATATAAAATGGTGACAATTTACCTATCGCATCCTGTATTAGACTGAAATTTTGAATAATTGTACCAATTTTCCATTCAATTTTCTTTAAACCAAATCTAATACAATATTAAATTTGTGAAATTTATATTAGGATGAAATTTTTGAGAAATGACTTTTGTAAGCATTAATTTACCAACTCAATTTCCTTTTGAATTGCAGACATAAGGATTTAATGCGATTATATAGCGAGTCTTTTGGAGGTTTATTCTTTCTTTCTTTCTTTCTTTCTTTCTTCTTTTACTTCTGTTATTGCAACATTTAAACAGCTTAGGCAAATTAATTATCCAGCAATTTGGAATAACTCTATCCATCTATAGTAATGCATAAAATAACAAACCTCTATAGATCAATTACAGGATTTAATTTAAATTCCTTGAAAGTTATTGAGGAAGGATTAATATTACAGCAGCCAGGGTATTGTAATAAAAACAACAAAGCTGTGACGACTGATTCAAATGAATCCTGTATAATTGTAAACATTACATTATTCACTGAAATTTCTTACTTAATGTGAGTGGAAGCTGAACTGCTTTTATCATGATTTCTTTGTATTTGATAAGGATTATTTCCCTTGTTATGTTTTATTGAATAGTTGGGTGAACTGAAGCATCAGCATTGACATTACACATTGTCCCCTAACCAAAAGGGGTAGTTGAGCAATCATGCATGACTGGACATTCACAATCTTGGGCTTTGTGATATTTCACAGTGGAAACTTGATGGTGCCCATCTTTTCACCGGATATGTGTCAGGTTGTAAAAGGGAAGTCTGTACCTGTAGCAAAACAGGATCCCTGACCTGATTCTGACAAAGAACTCTTATTTCCTTACAAAGTTTAATTTATGGCCATTTCAACTCTGGCATCTGAGTATTAATAAATTTAGTATCTCTAGTGTAGGTGGGACCAATTTAATACAATACCTTACTGTTTATAGATTTTCATTTTCCATGATTAAGTTATCCAAACTATTATTGTAATATTGTCTAATATCTTGATACACCAAATGTGTTATCTGATATGTAATGCTATAGGGATAAAAAAAAAAATTGTTTTTCAACATCATGAGTTAGTCATGATGTTGAAAAACAAAATTTTTTTATGCTCAAAACTTTATACATAAAGATTTAACATTCAGGTGATGTCAGTGTGGAGAGATGATATCATTTGTTGTGTCAGGTAAAAATTTAAAGGATGGAGTTTATCCAGTTTCTTGTATTGTGTCAATAATTTCTTGTTTTCTTTGCAGATGGGAATGAAGCTGCTTATTCTGCCCTGGAACAAGGGCGGCAGGCTGCTGAAAATTGCTCTCCTTCAAAATTGGATGATCCTCTCATGAAATCTTCATGTTTACATAGGTGGCCTTATCTGCAAGGTAAAATTGTCTCTCATCTCTTGCTATCTTTTTTAAGTTTTAAACTGTTGGAGACATCACTTCTCTTGAATGGCTGATAATTCATGAATATAAATATGTAAATTTGGTTTTAGAAAAACTACTAATTCATCTTTTATTATTTAAAATCAAAATCTTGTACTTCAAGCAATTCATTAGTCCAGGGTATGACGATAAACTACATCTGGCAGCAAAACCTCTGGTCGGGGAGGTTTGAGGTTTTGAGGAGTGTGGAACCACCTGTTAATTTCTGTTGTTTCAAGTTCCACTTTGACCTGGGGTGGTAGCACCTGTTAGTGGGGCCCAGCTGTGGGCAAATAGTGAACCCTGGAACAAAAACCAAACTATCAAAGTATAAAAATACATTCTTATAGTAAAAAATAACAGCAACACATTTATATTAAAATGACCAGCAATACATTTTATAGTACAATTACCAACTATACATTTCATCTTTAGTTGAAGGCATGCAATTGTGTTCAAAATATTTAGATTTAGGTATTAAATAGTCCATAGAGGTGTTGATATGCTACTAAACAAAATCAACCAATCAAGGAATTCATAAATTGAATGTAAAATGGTTTTTGATATGATTTTTATTTATTAATTTATACTCTCCATGAAACTTAGTTGTTGTCCTTTTTGTGAAATGTGAAAATGTTAAACACAAATTTGTATACAAATTATTTTATTTAGGAGAGGAAAATGTATTTTTCTTAAGGGAGATTTTGTTTGATACTACAAAAATAAAATAACTGCATCTTCATTTAACTGTGAAGGAATATTTTGTAACCGTTTTGAAAGGAAATTGAAACCATCAAAATTGTGAACCTTCTGTCATTTCATAATTTATATTCATCTTTTTGTCACAGGTGCCAACCGAATACCTCTTAACTCGCAGGATGTTCTGCGGCTATTGAAATCCTTACAGCCTTTATTGTCTGATGCTATACAGAAGAAACGTACAATGCGGTTATGGGAGCACACCTACAAATTGTCAGGTCCCCTCAGTTGGAAGGACTTCCATCAATTGGCCGGTCGAGGTTTGCATTACAAAGATCTTTTTTTTTTTTCTCTCTGTCTCTTTTAAAAAAGACACAACCTTTCAAATGTAGTTATTTTATAATAACTATTATAATGTTTTTTAATAGGTAAAATCTTGAAACTTTAAGTTTTATTTGTATTGTAATAATTCATTAAGGTTAATGTAGTTTAGCACAAGGTCATAATAAAGTGAGACCAGGTAAAACTAACTAGTCATTTTTTGTTAGATGAGCTTGTTAACTATTGATTTAAGGCAGCTATCTGACTTACAATATTGTGTGTGAGTGGTGTAATAGATAATAGCTTGCAATTGTTAATTGAACAGCAGAGTTCTAACCTTGGAAAATGTATGGATTCTCCTCCTCTCCCTCCAGCTATGGGTTAATTAGTAAATCATTATTTCAAAAATAAAAAACAATTCTTAGAATCTAAAAATATTTTTTGGCTTTAAATAACCTGCAAACAAACAAATCAGTCAATTTCCATACATACATCTTGCAAGAAGCAATAATTTCACTTGGCTGACAGTATTTCCTGAACATAAGTAGTGCAAAATTAAGCCGCAGGTGAGGGGTGGGAACAGAGAAGAGAAAAGAAGGGGGTAAGGATTCAGGTGTAGTAAAGAGGAGTATTTTCATCATGGATCAAGTACTACACTCGATCATTCAGGGCATCTTTTATGGTAAACTTGATTACTTTTTAATGCTTGCCTCTAATATTAGTTATGCTGGTTACTTTGGTTATAACCCAAATCAAAAAGAATCCTTGAATAGAAATTAGCATGATGTAGGAAACCTTATGAAAAACACTAAGTCCAAATAAACTATGACCCCTAATATATAAAATGGTCTTATTTCTAGTTATTGTCTCTCTTCGTTATTGTCTCTCTTAGTTACAGTTGTATGCCAATGTATTTTGTCAGATTTGTTTTTTTTCTCACTGATGTTTAAAATATCAGTTGACAATTGTTTATAATTAAAGGCATGGTCGTAGTTATAAATATTAGAAATTATGGATAAAAATTAAATATATTTTTATCCGTAATTTCTGTCTGAATTTTCCCGAGGAAGAGTTATTATTATTTACACTATTTACATTTGGATTATTGTCTTGGCTCAGTTTGAAATTCCCTGTAGATTACCCAGATCGATATACACCTGGTGATGGCCAGAGGGTACAATGACCAAAATGTGATAACACCAATGAAGATGAGGACAGTAGTCCAAATGTAAATTGTGTAAATAATATTTTAGCCTTTTCTGATATCTCTCTCTCTCTCTATATATATATATATATATAGCATTATCTATGAAGTTGAGGCATGAATAATTTCTATTTTTGCTTAATGTACTTGTATTTCATTTTTTGAAGAATAAAGTATATTCTTCAAAAAAATATAAACTACAATTAACATTTTATTCAATTATTTATTCACATTTTGCTGCTTATCCGGCAACTCTTAGATAACTATTTGAGAAAAAATTCTGCTGGTTTTAATGTGAAAAGGTTTTTGACAAACTCTTGAATCTATTTTTCATTAGAGAAAGTTTTCACTATTGCAGTAATTGAAAAGGTAATAATCAGCTAGTGCAAGGTCAGTTGAATATAGCAAGATGGGTAGAACAGACCAACCAAGTTCCAAACTGTTTTCCTGTGTTGTTCTTGCTGTATGCAGCCTAGAACTGTCATGGAGGAGAACATTTTTTCTTTAATCCACTGTGTACACTGCCGCAGCTTTGCAAAAACTATATAATGTGTTCTTTATTCAGCCTAATATAAAGAAATTGCCTGATTTAGTTTACAAGCAAATTTTCAGCTTCAGATAATTTACTGCATAAAAATCACAATTATCCTCTCTTCTTATCTTCCAATAATTTATGCTGTTTCTGACTGATAAAAACAACTGAATACATTTTTAACTATACTTTTTTTTGTATCCCAATGACCACTGGAGAAAGAAAAGAAAAAAAAAAGGTGAAATGCTTGGTGAAAAAGTTTTCTTTTTATGTTAAAAGCTCAATCATTTAAATCTAATTTGTTGTATATTAACTTTTTTATGCAGTTTGGAATGTTTTATTTTTATTTTATTTTTTTTTCTACAGGAACTGAAGAAAATTCTGAACCTCAACCAATTCCTTCATTTCTTGTTGGTTATGATAAAGATTGGTTGTCAGTATCACCGTATGCTCTCCCTTATTGGGTAAGTTGATATCTATCAATGGTTCTTTTTCTTTCTTTTTTTTAATTTGCAGATGCATTTTCTGTCTCTCACACACTAACACAGTGGCTTCTTCCCACCCAGCTATGGGCTAATTAGTAAGAATTATATCACGAAACCATTGTTATCTCCAAAAATAAAAAATAAAATTGCATACAAAATATTTAGATTTTAGCATTAAATAACTCATAGAGGTTGATATGCCACTAAATGAAAACCATGTCTTGTGTATGATGATAAACTACATTCAACATCAAGCTCTCTGATTGGGAGATTGGAGATTTTCAGGAGCGTGGAACCCCCTCTTAATTACTGTTGTTCCCAGGTCCACCTTGTCCCTGAGTGGTAGCACTTAGGGTCCCAGCTATGAGCAAATAGTGAAACCCCAAATAAAAAAAAATAACACTATGAAAGTATAAAAATACATTTTTATGGTAAATTTGTCAGCAATACATTTTTATATATAAAAAAAAAATTACCAACAACACAATTTTGTTAGTTGAAGGCATACAATTACCTTTAAAATATATTTAGTTGAAGCCATAAAATTGTGTTCAAATTATTTAGATTTCAACATTAAATCCGTGGTGGTTGATATGCTGCTAAACAAAATCAGCTAAACAACTACATGAAAGAATTCTTTTATGACATTAATCTATATAATATAAGACAAGTTCTTAAAAAATATTAAACTATTCTAAAATATAATTTCAACAAAACTACAACATAAGACATATCTCTGCCTCTAGTAATTATGCCTGCACAAACATGTATATGCTCAAAAGCTGGGTATCATCTACCATGTATTAAATTGGGAAAGCAGAATAACGTATCATATTTCTATTACTTCCAAGCTTGCAAGATAATTAAATTTTGGTATTAAATGACCCATGCTGTTAAACAATCAAATCAAATAATAAAAAAATTTATAATAAAAAAATCAATACCCTGTGTGTGGACATGGATGGTTTTAGGCTACTGTCAAATTAAATTATCCTTTAAAGCTTTTTACTCTAAATATTGAATATTGTAGAATTTTTTTTCTTTTTTTAATGACTGCTCTCTGCAACTTGATTCTTTCAAGCCATTGCTGCTTCTAATGTACAAAAGAAAGCTTTGCAGAAGTTTGCAGCCATTAACAAAATGGGTAATGTTTAACCTTTATGCCTGCAAAAAAATATAATGATGAAATAAAAGGATGGTTATTCCCTTGACATTGTTATTACTTTAAATTACTGAAATTCCCTCAGCAATGTTTATTTATAAGATTTCCCATTATATAAAGATGTATTATTTATCATTTTATAAAGAAATAAATTTGAAAAGAAATCTTTTTGTTCAAAGATTTATAAAAACCTACAAAATTTTCAACTAATTGTGTTCTTTGGAATGGTTGTTAAACCATTGGCATATTACCACTAAATTCAAATTTTATAAAATGGTAAATAATAAAGATTATAGTTCACTTATTTTTACAATTAAATTTTTATGAATCTATGAATAAAAAATCTTGTAAATGATAAACGTATTGTATTACTAGTTTGCATTTTTTTAGAATGTTGTAAATTATAAGATTGTTCTTGTAAATGAACAATAGTGTTTAATATTTTTGTTGTAAATTCTCAAAGAACAAAGAAAATGTTCACTTTGATATGTTTAGGTTTTATTAAAATTCTAATCATCACTTTAAAACAATAAACATTGCTGGAGGAGTGAAGGCAGTACAAAAGAATAAAATAAAATGTCATTTTGATGCACCATTTTATTGCAGACATGGGGGGTAAACTTTGCTAAAAATGGTTGCTATTCAGAATGATCTTATAATGTCTGTCCAAGAAATATTTTCCTGTAAACCACATTTGTTGAAATTATTTCCCTGATTGTATTTACAAAAAAAAAAAAAAACACTTGATGTCTAAGAGAAAGGAGACTATAAAATCTTTGTGCAAATCAGTAAATGTGAATTAAAGCTTCTTACGGAGGGGGGTGGGGGGGCAGTAGATAGAAATGAAGCATTGATAAATGGCTTTGTAACCAGCCTAAAGTCAACCTTATTCTTGTTAAAAAAAATAAAGTAAAAATTAGTCAAAATTTGGGGAGCAGATAAAAGGATTGCTGCAACTGGGTGAAAATTCTAAATATAGCCGCACATCATCCTTTTCCATCTTTGCTTTGATGGAGAACAGCAGTTTAAACTGGACAGGCAAATAACTGTTGTATGCGTGTTTTACATTTTTGTAGATAAATTCTATGCCTTGAACTATAAATGTTTTTATCACGTCTACCTTGTTTCTGATATATTTCTGTCCTTGGTCTGACTATAAATTATATCCAACAGCAAGGCCTCTGATTGGGAGGTTTTGAAGAGCATGGAATTACTGTTCCCACTATACAGATTACTATTTGGTGTGTTACTTTTTGAGCGAGTATTATCAAGCAAGTACTATTAGTACAAGTGTTATTCAAAGGTGTCTGACACTAGTATTGTTCAACGATGTTACTATAGTTGTATCTGCAATTGCAAAGTCTCTAATGCAATGAACACATTACGAAAGTGACAATGAGTATTCATTGACATTACAAAAGTGGCAACAACTGTCCGTTGGCATCACAAAACAGTAATACATTTTTGATAGTATTAAAAAAAAAAAAAATTACCAGAAATACATTTAAAAAAAAAAAAAAAAAAAAAAAAAAAGCTTACAAGAAAATAAAATTTCAGCATTTAAAGAGTTGATATATAATTAAACAAACCAAACTAATATTTTTCTTTTTTTCTTCTTTCTCAGGATAAACTCTTGCTTGAGCCATATGGAAAAACAAGAGACGTTGCCTACGTGGTGGTGTGCCCAGACAATGAGTACATCTTCAGGAATGTTAAATTTTTCTTTAAGGAGTTGAGTACAGTGTATGAGCTGTGTCGGCTGGGTCGGCACAGCCCAATTACCAAAGTGCTCAGGGACGGTATTCTTAAAGTGGGCAAAGCAGCTTCCCAGAAATATGCGGAAGAGTCCATCGAGGGTTGGTTTAACTACATAGGTAAGTTGGCAACTCTTTTACACTTAACACATTTCTTAATGGTTCATGGCTTTAGGTGTTAAAATAAATTTGTATTTATTATGATGATGATTACGTTGGTGTTACACATTGACATAGTCATCAGAAATTCTGTTCTTGAGATGTGACTTCAACAAGTCACCTCACAATTAAAGAACCTTTCAGAGAATCCTTGCAGAATAAAGGATAGCAGTTTCTGGAGCTCTACAATCTTGATCTCAATTCCAATTTTCCCTAAGTGCTCTTTCAAGTGAGGTTGGTGCAAAAATAATGTCGTTTTCTCGCATAGTAACATATGTGAGAAAACGACATTATTTTTGCACCAACCTAATAGGTGCTGTTTTGAGTGTACCTATTATAACAGGAATTACTTCAATCATGTTCCATAATTTCTTAAACTCCTCAACCACATCCTGGTATCTTTTTTCAGTCTTTTCAGTTTCTTTGAAGTCCACTTTTTCATATGGATCAGCAAAATCAATAATCTGACACTTATTACTTTTCTTATGTATGACAATAAGGTTTGGCCTCCGTCCCTTAATGACAAGTCTGGACAGAAATATCACATAATGTCTTGTGAATTATTGGTTTAAAATAAATAATATTATATAGATTATGATTTGTTTTTATGTATGAGGTGCTTTCCAGAAGTTTTGGGATTTTTTTGGGATTTTTTCAAGAGACATTTAGAAAACTCTAATCTCTTCCAAAGTAGGATCCTGTGACTTCAATGCACTTGTTATAATACACATGAAGACCCGATTGGAAGTCATCCAAAGTGAAGGTGTCCAGGCCATTGTCACAGCCTCCTTCATCTTTTCAGTGTCTTCAAAACGACTGCCCATTAGATTCTTATTCAGTTTGAGGAACAACCAAAGTCACAGGGAACAAGGTCTGGACTTAATGAGGGTGAGGGACAGTTTTGATAACCGTCGACCATCTTTCCACCAATGCATCTTTCCTTATGTTTGTCACTGAGAACTCCAGGAAGAAACTTTGCACAAATTTTGTGTATGCTCAGATCTGCATGAATAATTCTGTGTACAGTTGCTACACCAACTGCAAACTGTATGCTTATTGTCTTTAGAGATACATGACAACCTTCATCCAGAAAATTGCAAATTTTCTCAACCAGCTCATCGATGTCATCTCCTTCCCACACTGCTCATCATCTCTCACATCCTCTCCACCTTCCTTGAATCTCTTGTGCTAGCAAAAATCAGATGCTTAGCTCATACAAGTTAATCCATAAGCAGTCTGGAGCATTTCATATGTTTCTGTAGCATTTTTGCCCAGTTTAGCACAAGATTTTATTGCATTTTATTGCTTTCCTGTCCTAACTACATTCAAACTTGTCCACCATGACAAGCAGTGTGTGGTAAGGTGTGTTCAAAGAGATTTTACAACCTTCCCTTCAATTATTCAGTTATAATTGCCTCTCCAAAAGTCTCAAAACTTCTTGAATGCACCTCTTGTATTAAAATCTATGGTGTTTTTGCTAAAACTTTTTCACTTTAAATATTATTCAGTTTATTTCTGTAATCATTCCTCCTTGTGGAATGATTACAAAGCATTTAATTCATTGACTCTTTAATTATCAGATAATATCATTTGTATGAATCTACATTGAACCACTGTTTTTTTAAAAGATGTCTTTATTTAACAGGCTACTCGTGTAAGGTGCATGATGAGAATCAGGATGCTCATGAGTTGAGTCATTGATTAGACATCTTGTACAATGAATAGACAGCATTTTAAGTTAAACATCTAATAGACATATTTAATCAACAAATATTTCATATTTCAATCATAAATAGATTTCTTTTCTCTTGAATTGATTGACAAATTTGTTTTTAAAATTTTCATAAAACCTTTTTGCGTGTAAATGAATCTTTTTCTTTCTTTTTTTCTTTTTTTTTTATTTTATATTGAAAGAAATTTTATCTGATTTGGGAATTACTCCTTGTTTACCATTATATGACATGCTTCCATTATCTTGTTACCTTTATAAGAGTAATCTCCCTTCCACAGGTGAATCTCCTGTAGCAGCCAAATTGAGGTTATATGCCAAAATCTGTCGCTATCATTTAGGTAAGTATTCTTGTTTATTAAAAAGCCTTTTCTTTGCTGTTCATGAAAAAAGAAATTATGCTTGATAGACATAGTATATATCGGGCAAATTTATCTCAATAGCAATAAAAAAAAATTTTTTTTTACTTTTAAAATTCTTTATTATACAAATACTCTAAATTTTAAAAACAAAGATGTAATAAGAAGTGATTTATATAATTGAGGAATGCATTATTCAGAATAATAAAACCAGTAACAATGAGAATATTAGTCCAAACAACTTGTGGATTGCTATATTTACAAGATGGCCCAAAGGTTACTTTACCATAATATTGTTTCATAAACACAATTATATTTCTACTTAAGCACAGTTGTTTTTCAGCTTAAGTTTTAATTTTTGTAATGGAGAATCTAGTCAACCTGACAAGAGACCCAGGGTTGGTTTTATATGGTGCAGTAAACACCAGGACTTATGTTCTCTTCCATAATTGGTTGTTGAGAGAGGACATTCTACTTAGTGTAGGTGGCACTGACAAAATTTGCATAAAATAATACTGGGCAGGTATTAGCCAATAGCCAGCATGGGTCTGGGTCTGGGACTGGGTGAGCTATATAACACCAGCTTTTTTTGCAGTCAGGGAGAAGCGCTCTCGATATGTGAAATACAAAAGAACAATTTTTTAAATTAATGTATTTTTTATTAGCTTTCAACATTTTTAATTTTATTTCATAGTATCTGTCTATATTTCTGAGATGAGGTATTATGTACACTATTTACATTATTCAGACTATTGTCCTCTTCTTTGTCGTCATAATTATTACAACACTGCGGCCTTCTTCAGGTGGTTGGAATGTCAAACTGAACCCTTTATTTTGCTCACTGGGGTAGACTGTTCTAGTTCCACATGCCATGTTTAATGAATATCAGTTATCGCCTGTTAATTCCCTTCTCCAAGTTCTCCACTGCCTTAACCGGGTATTGAACTCAGTCTTTGGGTCCTGTCACTGGATGTAACTAACGCCTTTATCCACTGTGCCATGTGTCCTTGAGAATAGTATTATGATAAAGTAACTTTATGCACTTTATATAATTTGGATGCATTTGTTTGGCTCTATATAGTGAAATAGATTAACTGTTTTATATCGAGCTCTCAAATTTGGCTTGCATACACACCAGGAAAGATTTTAATATAAAAAAAAAAAAAAAAAAAAAAAAAAGAAATTTGTCATGGGAGAGGTTTTTATATCTTTTTTTATTTTACTGGAATATTTTTATAGTTATAATTATAGTTTGTAGCTATTCATAGTAATACTATAATTTAAATCTTATTATTAATATCTGAACTAGAAAATTCTTTGAAAAGCAATTTCACAAAAATACGTTTCTGCTTTTTATAGTATTTTTTCATTGAAAACTTACCAGGAGTATGAGTGTAGAAAAAAACAATTTTTAATTAGATAAGTATCTCATTGAGGTCAGGTCAGACTTAGGCCTGCTACTGGTGACATGTAACCCAGTACAGCCTGCCACATGGATGGGTGGTTAGCGTCTAAACCAATTACCCGACTTGATTTTCTGCTGATAAAAAGAGTGGCATATTACTCTACAGGACAAAAAACCAGACCTGTCAAAGGGCAGATAAGCTTTTTATAGGAGCCAACACACACAAAGTTTGTGTAAGGCTAGGATGGGGTCTCAAACCTTGAATGATAACCTTCCTAGAGATAGTGTCTCGATAAAAAAAACACTCGATGTATTTGGATTACTATAAGTGTCCGAGTTGGGTATCAGGCCTTGTAAAACCTTGTCTCAAATTATTATGACAAGACTCGGTACATTGGGGAAGAACTGAGACCCTCTGTCAGACAGAACCCCACCCTGCTTTGTGTGAATTAATCCCAGCCCTGCCTCAACCCCCCCCCCCAAAAAAAATACTACAATGATTGATATTTATTGTCATTATAGCAAGTTACGAATCAAGTGTATTACATTTTATCTGGCTTTAGGCAAGTACTTCAGCTACTAAACAATAAACATCAAGAAAACACTACTGAAAAGTCGTAAAGAAAATAATAGTTCTGCTAATTTATTAATATTTACTTGCTTTGTTACAAGTTCTGTTAAGATTTGTATTTAAAACATTTTGGCTCACATGAGGGTGATTTCTTAATGTTGCATTTTCTTTGTTGTAGGTCCACATCTTGCTCAACAAACTTTAGATAAATCTTTGTTTGAGGCATGTTCTAGCAAAAGTGGGCACAGCACACCTCGTCCATCGGATATTTCTCAGGCCCCTGCCACCCCTGAGAATCAGTCCAATTCAACAACAAATTCAGTAAGTGGTAACCTTTCATCTACGCAAGGGGGATCACAGCCTGCCACTCAGCCCCAACAACCACAACAGCAGCAGGCACCAATGACCAGTGGTAGTACTACAAGCAGCAGTGGTACTTCAAGCAGTGGAACTGCTAACACAACTTCCAGCCAGAGTGCCAATAACAATTCAGATGAAGCTAACAAAGGTGAGTAATTAATGGTAGCGGAAAAAAAACAATGATATTGCACTTACAGGTTTTAGAAACTTACTTGTACTAATTATTGTTGTTGGTTATTGGTCCTGTATAAGGTTTCTGAAGGTTTTCTCAGCATGTGGCCAAGTGGTTAGAACATTTGCTTTCTGACCATGAGACCCGGGTTCGAATCTCACCATGCTCGATTTGTCAGGAAGGTGACTTCTTGCTGTTATTGATCTGAAGGGGGGCAATCACAGCATGCGGCACTTTTGGCAAGTGACCAAAAACCATACTACAGGTTAACCCATGCCTTGTGAGTGAAATTGGATAGGCAGAACCATTTGTGGCTAAAGTTTGTAAGATTTCTTAAAATCAGATATATGAGTAGAGTAATGGATAGTGACTCAGAATGAGAAATTGCAGAGCCAAGTTCAAATTCCAACTGAGTTTGTTGCATTCACTTATGTGCAAAATACCCTTAGGAAAAGTATGAATCTGTCTCTTCTCTGCTAGCTATGAATTAGTAATACTTGTATTTGGGGAAAATGATTGGTAGTACTTGTATCTGAAAAAAAAAATGTCTGGTAGTACTTGTATCTGGGGAAAAATGTTCGGTAGTAATTGAATCTGGGGAAAAAAATGTTCGGTAGTAATTGAATCTGGGGAAAAAAATGTTCGGTAGTAATTGAATCTGGGGGAAAAAATGTTCGGTAGTAATTGAATCTGGGGAAAAAAATGTTCGGTAGTAATTGAATCTGGGGAAAAAAATGTTCGGTAGTAATTGAATCTGGGGGAAAAAATGTTCGGTAGTAATTGAATCTGGGGAAAAAAATGTTCGGTAGTAATTGAATCTGGTGAAAAAAATGTTCGGTAGTAATTGAATCTGGGGGAAAAAATGTTCGGTAGTAATTGAATCTGGGGGAAAAAATGTTCGGTAGTAATTGAATCTGGGGAAAAAAATGTTCGGTAGTAATTGAATCTGTGGAAAAAAAATGTTCGGTAGTAATTGAATCTGGGGAAAAAAATGTTCGGTAGTAATTGAATCTGGGCAAAAAAATGTTCGGTAGTAATTGAATCTGGGGAAAAAAATGTTCGGTAGTAATTGAATCTGGGGAAAAAAATGTCTGGTAGTAATTGAATCTGGGGAAAAAAATGTCTGGTAGTAATTGAATCTGGGGAAAAAAATGTCTGGTAGTAATTGAATCTGGGGAAAAAAATGTCTGGTAGTAATTGAATCTGGGGAAAAAAATGTCTGGTAGTAATTGAATCTGGGGAAAAAAATGTCTGGTAGTAATTGAATCTGGGGAAAAAAATGTCTGGTAGTAATTGAATCTGGGGAAAAAAATGTCTGGTAGTAATTGAATCTGGGAAAACTGATTGCTAGTGCTTGTATCGGGGGGAAAATGATCAGTAGTACTTTTATCGGGTTGGGGGGGATTGTCTGTAATATTCATTTGCATAAATGAATAATTCTTACAATCCAAAAATTTTTCTGCTTTAAATAAACCCCAAAAAGTTGATAATCTGTAAAACCAAATCAATCAATCAATAATCTAGCAGGTCACTCAGAAAGGTTATTAAATTTGAATTTGTTCAGAAAAACCTTATAACAATTGCTAGAATATTGATTTTGTAACTAATTTCTTTGTAATTATTTTTTTTATATTAATTTACTTTTTGTTTTTTCTCTCTCTCTCCACATCTGCAGATGGGGCTGGTGGTGATGGCAATGCACAACGTGAAGGTGGTCTGCATGAGCAATCACAGGAATCTGAGGACAGCACTGCCGAGTGCCCTGCCCTCGTTGTATACATGGTTGACCCATTCACTTATTCTCAAGAATGGGATCATCTCAATAGACTTGCCATGATTGGACTTCTACATTGCTATCAAGAACTTGTGAAAACCTTGCCTGAACAAATGCAAAATCATGTTAGCCTCCAAGTATGTTGCTTATTCTCTTTTTTATTTTTTTTATCATTGATTTCATTCAAATTCATTCAAAAACTGAAGATTCTTTACTCAAAAATAAACCAAACTCTTAATTCTCCCAACATGTCCATTCCTGTTGGATATAATGTCTGAATCTTTCATGTACCAAATTTATTTCACTATATTTCAAATTTGGTAGATACACTCAATCTGAGCAATAATAATAAAGGCTAATTTAGAACAGAATAGAAGCTTCAACCTTGACTATAAAGACAGTGGTTCCCCAACTTTTTTCTCTGGGTCACATTTTCAGAATTAAAATTTGCTTGTGCCTCACCAAATTTTATGTGATAAAAAGTACATTTACAAATAGAAAACAGGGTTAAAGGGAAATAGTTGCGGATTCAAAGTCAGAACATTATCATTGATAACTCTCTCCTACAATTTGCGAACCGTATCTACTATATTCTTAATACTTGATATAATGCAAAAATATCACAATGATAAGTTTTGTCCGTAATTATTTATAACTATTTGTACTGAGACTCATGCATGCAATTACAAGTAATCCATAATAATATTTGAAATTTTGAAATTATACTTATTTTTGGCATATGAATTTTTTAAAACTGTTTCTAAATCTTTGATTGTCTTTCAATCATTCTGCCTCACCAGCTATCCTTTTTCAGCACAGTTTAAGAACCACTGTATTAAGATAGCATTTACAAACAATACTTTGTGATATTTATTCCATTACCCAGGATTAAAACAAATGGTTAGAATCTCACCCAACTGAGACATTTCAGCTAACGATCATGTATAGAAGCAATGCTGAGCCTGGCCAGTAACTAGATGGGTGACTGCTTGGGAATACCAGGTGCTGTAAGCTTGGATGTGCATGTGGTGTAATATGCCTATGGACATATCATGTTGAAACACTGATTCTCATACAATCACCAAAGTTAAGCAACATTAAGCCTGGTCAGTAATTAGATGGGTGATCGTTTGGGAATTCTAGGTGCTGTAAGCTTGGATATGTGGTTGGTGCAATGTGCTTAAGGCCATATCAAGTTGAAACACCAATTCTTGTAAAATCACTGAACTTAAGCAATGTTGAACCTGGTTAGTACCTAGATGGGTGACTGCTTGGGAATACCAGGTGCTGTAAGCTTAGATGTGTGAGTGGATTATGGCTTGGAATTGTTAATTGGAGAACCAAAATCCAATTCCAGTTGGGTTTGTTATATTGATTTGCATGAAAATATCCTTGGGAAAGGTATGGATCGTCCCTCTTCTCCCTTCAGATATGGGTTAAATAATTAGTAAAACTTCCATCACTAAACCATTATCTCAAAAAAAAAATTCTTACCATCTAAATGTATTTTCTGGCTTTAAATAACCTGCAATGGGTTGATAATCCATAGAAAATTTATCAATCAAAAAGTACTTTCTGTTATAAGATATTCAGACAAACCGCTCATCTGCGGATACCCCATCGACAGACTTTGGATGCAATGGACAGAATCTGCAGGGAGAAAAAAAAAAAAAAAAAAAAAAAAAAACTTCCAAATCATCAGCAATGTATTTAAAAATTTGCAGGCTTAACGGAATATGTATTAGTTCTCAAAGTAACCACTTGAAGACGGGCCTTTCAGTAGTAAACAAAGACAGAAAGTACGATGCATTATCATGCGCCTGGGGAAAATAGCTGTGAGAAATCTATTATTTTGATTAATATATCTATATTATGTATATATTTATTTATGCCATATATAGATGTTTATAGTATTTACATTATGATCATAACTCTTGGTAGTTACTATAGTGGTTTTGTAACTGAAAAAAATAATCTCTTCCCATCTACAATCGGTTTTTGTCTGTTTTTATAAACTGATACAAACTCTTAACTTTTGCTTTTTGTTTCAAGCAACAACAAAAAAAAAAACGTAAGTCACGCAATGAAATTTTCTTGTAAATGTAAATTTTTTTTTTTTTTTTCCCTTATATTTCTTTTAATTTCCTGTCTGTCTGTATAGATCATCCCCTTAGAGACTGTGATAGATCAGAAGGAAAGTGGCTCTCAATATCAGATGCTCAAGTCTTTGGCTTTTTCTGTGTTTACGGCCTGCCGATGGAATTTGATGCACACTGTCTTAGGACGCTCACTCACAGGCTTTGGGCCTGCTGCAGAAGCTGAACTCTTCCTCAAACAAAAAGAGGTAAGTGAACCATTTCATCTTTGGCAGGTAGGTGTAGAATAAAAATATGATACTCTCCCTCACAAGGAAGTTACAAACTAGCGTCCAGTTGGCGGACAAGAAGAAAGTGGGCTGTAACAGCCAATCAGAACTTAGAGAATAGGCTTGCCCATGCAGCATAATGGAACATCCCAGCCTGTTATATAAACCACTCACCAATCCCAAGGATTTGTAAGTGCAAACTCAACTTGCAACACAGTCAAATACTAGTCTGTTTGTCCAACTAAATCCTACGTTTTTAAAACTGTTTTTCACTACTCATTTTTTTTCAAAATTCAATTCTGCTCATTATTTCTGTTGCTTTGTTATCCTAAAGGTATGCATATATACAATGTCTTACCATTTTTTTAAAAAAGGTGGCAAAGATTCCTGACATTGACAAAACCTGAGTATCTGCACCATTAACTACATTTAAGACCATTAAATTCCATTCCAAAATTTATTTCTAGAGTATGAAGGGTTAAATGCAACTATGCAATATGCAGGTACTCTTGGGTTTAATAAGAGGAGGTTTGCAATAAATGGGGTGAGTGGGGAAAAAAAAAAAAAAATCTGTCACAATACAGTCAAAACTGATCCTTCCTTTCATTTAAAAAAAAAAAAAAAAAGAGATTTTGGCTGTATGGTAACAGTTATCAAAAACACTCATAATGCTTTCTCATGGCAAAACCAAAGCAAACTTTTGGCACATTCCAATACATATTTGATAACTTATTGTTTAGTTCTATTATATTTTACAATTAGAATTTACAATTTACAATTTTATCTACAGTAAATGGTATAGATAATCATACCTCTACTTTAAAATGTCGTTCTCAGCAGAATCTGTCCATCTGATTGATTTGCTAAACCAGTAGAGATTAAATCAATAAGAACCAACCAAAATGTCATTTTTCTTTCTTCTTACTACATTTAATTAAATGACTTAGCGATACTAATAAGACCAAATTATGACATATATGTGAGTTAAGTTTTCCAATGTTATTTTTATTTGAAGATGGTTGAGATTTCAATGCAAGCTATGAATCCAGTTTTCATACGAATCCTCGTTCACTTGTCACACTTGATTAAATAAGAAACCTGTCTTTATCCTGTCAAAACTCAATAGTTTAATTTTCATTTTTCTGTTTATATCTGGATTTTCTTAAGCCAAATAATGTTTTCATATAAATATATATCTTTTTCTTTTCTTTTTTTTTTCTTTTAGGTCTACATACTATTAGGTTGGTGCAAAAATAATGACGTAATAATGTCATTTTTTGGCGTATTTTTAATGTCAAAAAACGACATTATTACGTCATTATTTTTGCACCAACCTAATAGTACTACTGCAATGATGAAATAGTACTGGTCTTTGTTAAATCTTGCTTGTCCACACACAGTTACATGTACAGTCTTGTTTTTTCAATAACAATGTTTCCAAGCAATTCTTTCTCTATGGAACCTGGATATGTTCTTTTACTACAATTGACTTATCTATAAAGACAGGAATAAAAATCTTTTTGTATATTCAATATTTTTAAATTTTATCACATGCTTTCATCGTAAATTGAAATTAATAAGTATTCTGCAAATCAAGTGCAGAGGAATTGGATAAAGGCATTTTTTTTTTTTTTTTTTTGTTACAAACCTGATAAATTCAGTTTGTCGTATTTTTATTTTTTTTATATTTTTGTGGCATTTAAAATGTCATTTATTTTTTGTTGTTGCATTTAAAATGTCTTCTCTTTTTTTTTTTTTTTGTGGCATTTAAAATGTCATTCATTTCTTTTCAACTGTAGTTTTATTTTCTGTGCTTAAATTTTTTATTTTTATCCATTATATATAGTTAGGGTTTAACGATTTAATTCTTTTCATGCTTGACAATAGAAGCAACGACTTTTTCATGTTACTACCTGGTTGAAATAAAATGTGGACGGCTTAAACTTCAAAACATCAAATCTCAGCTCTAATATATAATGCCTTGGAGCCAAAGTAAGCACCATTAGAATCAAGACAATGATGCAAATAAGCTGGAAAATGATTTTTTCCATCACTATAAAAACTGGGGTCACAAGAGTCAACAAACTGACAGAATGCATTTTTGACTTGGTCCACATTAATGTATACCTGCTGGAATATATATGTACTTAAACAGAAGAAAAATGATAAACAGTAGGGGACAGGTTCAGTGAAGCAAAATATTAGTACTTAATGGAACTGATTGATTTTTTTTTTTTTTTTTTTTCCCCTCCTTCTTCCTCAACCTCCCCCCCCCTACTCACACACACACGCACACACACGGCTTGTGAAGTATGAGATCATACATTATCATGCAGCAGGATAGGCCATTTCCAGCCAAGATGATTGCATTAATTCCAAATCAAGACAGTCTGTCTGTACCGTGAATATAGGTAGCATAGAGGAGAGTTCATCAGAACAAACACCATGAAAGTATTTATAGAAAAGGCATGGAAGCTACATAAAACTGGCAAGAAATTGGCTGAAGCCAAGATGCCAGGTAAAGACTAGTAATATTGTAGATTTTGTCTAGAATCTTAGCAATAGATATCAATAGCACCAGACCAGATGTGGCAGCAATATTCAAAGCTGAGTAGACTTATAAATATGCTAAATAGATTCTGGAGGGAAGAATTGTCTAGCACGACATATGTATTCTATAGCCTGTATTAAATTCTAACTCTTGTCTTAAACAGATTGGCAATTCATAATAATGCAAATGTTTGAATTATAAAGATGTTGATTCTTCTGTTGCTTAACCATCTTCGTTCTTTACATTAGTCCTTCAAGACAATGTTGAATATTTGCTTTGGTATAAAATGCTTCTTGTTGCCTATAATTTTTTTTCTTCTAAGTACACCACTATAATTTTGTATAATCAATTCTACTCAGGTTGTTTTTACACACAAAACAATTACATTTGATATTTATACATGAGTAATCACGGTTGGTTATGGTTTGATTAATTTTGTATTAAATGCTGGCTTCTAACTTGTGACCTTTTGGGGTCAATTATAGTTTTTAAGAGTTGGCATGTCTATAGAATTTTTATCAATATGATTCTCTTATTGCTTCATTATTTGCACTGCAGGCAGACAAGGCTGGACCGCTGAAATTGTACTGTCCACCTTTCATCCTGGCACCGGTGAAAGACAAACAATCAACGCTAGCGGAATCTTGTGGTGAGAAATTGGAGAAGAGCACCATTGTATTTTGTGGCTACTGCTTGAGTGAAGACCAGCGTTGGCTGCTGGCTGCTTGTACAGATGAACGTGGCGAAATGAAGGAGACGTGTATTATAAACATTGAGATACCCAACAGGTGAGAATTGTATACTTACTCTTTTGATGTACATATCTCGGCAAGCAAGGCAACTTGCATTTCTCAAGTTCTCACAAGAACTTACATTATTCCACATATTTTTCAGGCTCTAGTTTCTTCATGTTTGTTGTTTTTAACATATCTTGGCATATGTATTCTATGGCTTGTATTAAATTCTAATATATAAACTATTTTCACTTTTGTAGATTTTAATCAAACTATTTCCTTTATCCTAGGAGATTTTATTTAGCCTTCTTATATTGCCTGGAGTTCTGAGATGAAATATTTTCATTACTCCACATTTTAGGGCTCTATTTTATTTTAATATAGTGTTTCAACCAATATATTCTCCCATCTTCCTTAGATGTGATCTTTCAAAAATTGCTTAGGAATTTTCTTGATTATTAAAATGGGGAAAATGCCACATTTTCCAATATGTGCAATACTTTATTTTGGGTTGCTTATTTAGGGATATTTATTTTTTTTATTTATTTTTATTTTATTTTTAAAGTCTGTGAATACCAGCCACCATGACCCATAGGTTTATCTCAAATTCTGAGATTATGCCATTAATGTACAAGCTGATTTTTTTTTTTTTTTTTTTTTTTTTTTTTTTTTTTTTTTTAAGCTAAATGAGGCACAATACAACAAATAAATTTGAAAAGACCATTAAATGCAGGTGACATGATGCACACATTACCCAAAGAAAACTGCAAAAAATAAATATGATAGTGTCAAAAACATACTAGGGTTACTTGTCACTACACTTTAAAGCACAAATTGAAATGTTGATTTTGCCCTTTTTATGAATCCTGTCAATTTAATCTCTCTTCTGGAATTCTTTTCTTTTTATCATCTTCTGGAATTCTTTTCTTTTTATCATCTTCAGGAATTCTTTTCTTTTTATCATCTTCAGGAATTCTTTTCTTTTTATCATCTTCAGGAATTCTTTTCTTTTTATCATCTTCAGGAATTCTTTTCTTTTTATCATCTTCAGGAATTCTTTTCTTTTTATCATCTTCAGGAATTCTTTTCTTTTTATCATCTTCAGGAATTCTTTTCTTTTTATCATCTTCAGGAATTCTTTTCTTTTTATCATCTTCAGGAATTCTTTTCTTTTTATCATCTTCAGGAATTCTTTTCTTTTTATCATCTTCAGGAATTCTTTTCTTTTTATCATCTTCAGGAATTCTTTTCTTTTTATCATCTTCAGGAATTCTTTTCTTTTTATCATCTTCAGGAATTCTTTTCTTTTTATCATCTTCAGGAATTCTTTTCTTTTTATCATCTTCAGGAATTCTTTTCTTTTTATCATCTTCAGGAATTCTTTTCTTTTTATCATCTTCAGGAATTCTTTTCTTTTTATCATCTTCAGGAATTCTTTTCTTTTTATCATCTTCAGGAATTCTTTTCTTTTTATCATCTTCAGGAATTCTTTTCTTTTTATCATCTTCAGGAATTCTTTTCTTTTTATCATCTTCAGGAATTCTTTTCTTTTTATCATCTTCAGGAATTCTTTTCTTTTTATCATCTTCAGGAATTCTTTTCTTTTTATCATCTTCAGGAATTCTTACTTGGAAGTAAGATTTTTTTTTTATTATCACTTATCTTTTAGAAATTTGCATAAGGTTAAATTTTGTCTTTCATCCATAAAGCAAAACAACCCAACCCAGTTTTTATATATATTACTAACAACTGGTGTTTACAACATAAGCAGTAATATTTAATTTGTATAACAATTTTCCAAAGTATATTTTAATATTTCATCTGTGTTGTTTATTTTTAATTCAAATCTTTAAAATTTTCATGTTTAAGCAATGTTTCTGTCAGTTTTTTTATTTTTTTATTCATTGTTTGTATAGAAAGATTTTATTTGCCTTGTCAAAATTCAGTTGTAACTTAGAAAATCTACAGCATACATAATAAGCTTGTTGTCATCTCCTATTTAACAAATTAGTGAAATGGAGCTAAAAAAAAAAATTTATAGAATTATCTAAATAAGTCATAATAATCTTTTTAATTTGATTTTCATAAAACTGTACTGAATTATTTGAACAAATGAAAAAATAGTAAGTTTGTTGAATTATTATTAATAATATAGATATTGGAAAATTATTCAGATGTTTCTGTCATGGTCAGCTCTTGTTGTCCACAGTAGGAAATTTAGTGTAATTAAAAAATATTTTTAGAAAATAGATGTCTTGCTGAAAATGGTTTTATACAGAAATTTGAAAGCAATAAGAACTTTTATGACAACTTTTCTCTGATGGTAGGATTGCTATATGGTATTTTTTTACAGCAAAGTTTGCCCTGTACACGACCTGAGGTGTGGGGGGGGGGCTTGAGATAGAGGGTTATGTTAAGGTGTAGCTTATACAGATAAGAGGGGAAGATAATGCTTAACTCTAGACCCTAGCAGGTTAAGATTGTAGTGATCAGGGAAACATCCTCTTGGGAATCTATTCTACAAAGCAGTGGTTTGCAGAAAGAAGCTGTTCGAGTAGAACTTCTCACCAATATGGAGGGGATGTGAGGCGGGGGGGTGTTAAAAGGCGGGTGGCATGGCAGGTTCTAGCCATGAAGGAACCAAAGAATATAGTTGGTCAACAGAACTAATTTCAACTTGATTTAAAAAAAAATTTGTGAAAAACTCTGGTTCAAAAGAAGCTGTTATTGAATGAAATTGAAAAATCAATAAATTAAATGTTGATTTCCTTTGAAAACTTCAGATTTGTTGAAATGTTTAGTTGAAATTAGTTCTGCACTCCCATGTAGTTCGTCTGAGCACTTTCCATGGAAGTAGTGATAGCGCAATAAGAGTCTTGCCACATTCCCTCTATGAGAGAGAGGTTGGAAGATAGCAAATAATTTGTCACCTACAAAGACTCTGAGACTCTTTTGAACATTCGTGGAAAATGTTTACCTTCTGCTGCTGCTGCTTTTGTTTTTCTTTCTCATTGTTTTGCTTACACTAGAAATAATGTTCACTTTGAGTTCAACTTGAATTTAAAAAAACTGGTTTATTATTTCATGAGATGGGCTTGAGGTTAATTTACTCCAACTAAATTGGATTCAAATCCTAGGTACTCGAGTAAAAGGAATAACTGCTTACATTATTTACATGCATACTATTATCCTCATTTTTGTTGTTGTTATCACAATGCTTCAACCATTACGCCTTCAAGCCTTCATCAGGGAATTTCAAACCTCAAATAACATTCTTGGAATTTCAAACTTAACTTTATTTAATCTATATGGGTAGATTGTTCTCATGCCTAAGGATATCTCTTCTAGTTTTTACTTAGTACTGCTCAGTTATTGATCGCCCCATTTCCATTGAATCCAAGTCTGCACTGCATGGCCCAGGGATTGAACTCACTGTCACCAAATTCACAGACCAACACTTTAGTCCACTACTTAGTGGAAACTACTAAATAAGTACACCAAGCAGCATTTACGTAAAATGATGCTTAAAAATTTGATTTCCCCTGCAACATTCAAGGGAGGCGACTAAGCAATAAGTTGAAACAAAATGCGACATACTGAACTTAAAACAAGAGAAATACTAACATCATCCTACCCCCACCCACCCCCTTTTTTTTCTTTCCCTTCCTATTTTAAATTGCATCAGTTTTTTCTGTTCATTTTTTGCAAATATATGGATATTAGGGCAGGTTGATTTTGGAACCATGATATTGCACTCAATTTGAAAATTGGGGTTTCACATGATAAATAATAGCACAAAATATTTTTTTCTAAATTGTTACCGTTTTTTGAGGAAACAAGTTTAAAGATTAAGTTTAGGTTCAAAATCATAGTGTTGGAAAATCATTCCAATGATCAGTGAAAGCCTTAGAGGACATCCTTATAAAATTTATAATTTACTGAAGCTTTACAAATTGTATATAGACAAGATGCATGGCACAAGCATGTTATTACTAAATAATTTTGCCATCAAATAAGACTTTCATTTACTTCAAAGGGAAGTTATACTGAACAATTTAGTTATATTATGATGTAATATGTAATACAGTCCAGTAGTTTTAGTGTGATTTTCAATAAACAATGCAAATTTAAAACATTTTATCTGATATTTTGTGCCCATCTGTATTATGGCGTTATATATAATTTTGTCTATCTTTTTGATTTTATTATGATCTAACAAATTTTATTGAATAGCCATTTTGTAATCTTTCACAATTTTTTCTTATCAAATACGTTAAAAAAATTGCATATTTTGCTTATGGTGATTCATTATTAGAATTCTGGCTTGAATATACTTTCTATTCAATGTATCTAACACAAAATATATTTGGATTTATTCTTTTTTTTTTTTTTTTTTTTTTTTTTTGACGATTTTTGATTTTTAAACTAATTACTCAAAAATTTTAAAACTAATTACTCAAAAATTGGTGAAAGCTATGAATCTAATTGTGATTGTACTTATCACATGAAAGAATGCAATGTTGATTTTTCTCATCTCAATGGATATATGAGGAAGGCCAAAATATTAAAAGATGAAAAGGCTATGAGTTTTGTTTCATTTTTAATAAAGCTAAAAATGATTCATTTTTCTATAAATTTATATAAATTATCAGGTCTGTTTTAATCATAAATTATAAATAAAAGAGCTCTGATTTTGTTTTTTAATTATTGCAGCAAAAACAGCCATACTAAAAGAAAGAGCAAGGACAGAAACAATTTTATAATTACCATAAATATATAAGCTAATTGGCTATCATGCCTTACTCTTCGGGGGCTCTATCAACAACTAAAAGAGCTGTATGCAATAACTAAAATTGAAGGGGATATCAAAAAACAAGTTTTTTTTATACCCACATACAACATTCCAGCGTAGAAGCCACTCTTGTTTACAGATGGAGTGTGGCAGAGATATTTTAAAATTAATTTTTGGAAATCTTTTAAAAGAGCAAACTTTAGTATCCAAATAATTTCATAGCTAAGCTTCCTTACATTAAATGAGTAATATAATATACAGTGAAGATGTCTCTAACTTGGGAAGACTTTTTTTTTAACTTAGACCTAGTTGAATTGCAATGGTTCTTATCTCCAGGTAAATGGACACATGTACATTTTCATGAATGACCATTGGACACCTATTCTGCAAGTTTAAAATTTTAATTTTTTTAACAGATATATTTTATCACTACTGATCATCTTAATTATTGTCCTAATTATCTATTTCTAAAGGTAAATTCAGGTGGTTAGTTGGTTGGTTGGTTAGTATGTAAAGTATTTTTTCTAGATGATTGTGCATAGATTTGTATTTAAAAAAAAAAGAAACTGATCATTTTTATTTTTATTTATTCATTTTTTCAGAAATCGACGAAAGAAAGCCTCAGCCAGAAAAGCCGGTTTGCAAAAACTGTGGACTTTTATTGTTGGAATTGTATCTGTAACTACTCTGCCTTGTCGCCTTGTGATTGGTCGGTTTGGCCGACTTGGTCATGGTGAATTGAAAGGTTAGTTTCAATAGAATCAGTATTTACTTGAAAGGTATTTATGGAGAACTTTGTTATGCTAATAAAAATCTTTATTTCAAATTATTATTATTATTATTATTATTATTATTATTATTATGTATGCTTCTCTTCCTTATCTTCTGTTAGCACCCTATTTTTTTTAAGTCATTTTTAATATGAATTGTTGGAATAAATCAACATGTTTCTTAATAAGAAAGAATCAAATATTTTAATTTTGATTTTTTTTTTTTTTTTTTTTTTTTTTTTTTTTTTTCCCTTTTTTTTAATTGGTATCACCCCATGCAAGGCAGTAAAGCTACTAAGATACAAGGGGGTTACAGGGTGTGGAAGAATTAGCAACATTACTAATGAGTGGGAAGAGAAAAGAAGTAATCAGGAGGACAGTAGATAGCAATTGATATTGCATTTAAATTTTTGTAGATTGAAGTTGGCTGGAAAGCATGGAGCTGGAAGGGAGTTCCACCAGTGAGAAGTGCAAGAAAAGAAACTGTTAGCATAGAACTTATGCCTACATCTAGCCAGCCCAACTGTAAATTGTTGACATTTTGATGCCAGTCTAGTGATGTGCTTAAATTCCAAAAGTTTAGGGATCATACCAAAATCTCATCTGAACAATTACCATGAAAATATTTATAGAAAAGATGCATTTATTTAAGAAAATTATTTAAGTAAGCTTAAAACATCATAAACATTTTGGATCTAAAAACAATTTTTTTTTTTTTTCCATGATGACAAAAGTTTCATGTTTAAGGGTTTTTTTGTTTGTTTGTTTTTTGTTTTTTTTTTTTACCATTTTCCTTCATTCCTGACCATTGACATAAAATGCATGATACGTATTTGAGCTCTTTGTAGTGCTTACATGCCTTCCTGACACTTGACAAACCTTTTCTTCCTCAATACAAATTAAGTTCATGAACTTTCTCAGATTTATTACTGGTTGCTGAAAAGTTCTCAGCCTCACCCATTTCCAAAAATCTACCTGAGTAACAGTGAGAACTTTTCAGCTCAGTTTAGTAGACCAAAATCTGAGCTGCTTTTATTTTTTCCTATTCACTAATATATACTATAAATATCTACTTGGCTAGAACAAAAATGGTCCTGTATTTGTAAAGTCAGTGGGAAGTAATACCAAAATGAGAAAAGCCAAAACATTGTTTTCTTTCTATATATGCTTTTAGTAATTGTTGTGCCATATATCTAATCATTAGAACAAAAAGTTTCGACATAGTTGTTTTTAGTTTTTACCTACCTATGATAACATAGGTTATATAGGCACTTCATGATTTTAAACAGATAATGTTTATTTATCTTCTCCACTGTGTTTTCAAATGTTACTTGCTTTAATTTCAATTTTTCTTTTTCTTTTTCTTTTTTTTCTTTTTTTTTTTCTTTTTTTTCTCCCTCCAACAACAACAACAACAACAAAAAATTGTAAATTCAGGCTGGGCTGAACTGCTGGGTAAGAAAAACTTGATGAAGGCCAGTCAGCAAATGAGGGATATGTGCACACAGTGTTCGATTATGTCCAGTAGTGAGACACCCTGCATCCTCAGTGCTTGTCTTGTCTCCATGGAGCCACAATCTTCCTTCAGAATACTCGTTGACTCTATCAAAGTCGAAGAAAAGATGAGCAGCAATTGTCCGCTGCAGACGCCACGTGATGCATCATGTACGCACATCCTTGTCTTTCCTACCTCAGCCACTGCACAGGTAAGGGTATTTTGGTTTTGAGGGTTTTTATTCTCTCTCCCTTTCTGTTGCTCTCTCCCCCTCTCTGTGTCACTCTCTCTGTCCCTCCCCCTCTCTGTGTCGCTCTCTCTGTCCCTCTCCCCCTCTCTGTGTCGCTCTCTCTGTCCCTCTCCCCCTCTCTGTGTCGCTCTCTCTGTCCCTCTCCCCCTCTCTGTGTCGCTCTGTCTGTCCCTCTCTCTCTCGGTGTGTCGCTCTCTCTGTCCCTCTCCCTCTCGGTGTGTCGCTCTCTCTGTCCCTCTCCCTCTCGGTGTGTCGCTCTCTCTGTCCCTCTCCCTCTCGGTGTGTCGCTCTCTCTGTCCCTCTCCCTCTCGGTGTGTCGCTCTCTCTGTCCCTCTCCCTCTCGGTGTGTCGCTCTCTCTGTCCCTCTCCCTCTCGGTGTGTCGCTCTCTCTGTCCCTCTCCCTCTCGGTGTGTCGCTCTCTCTGTCCCTCTCCCTCTCGGTGTGTCGCTCTCTCTGTCCCTCTCCCTCTCGGTGTGTCGCTCTCTCTGTCCCTCTCCCTCTCGGTGTGTCGCTCTCTCTGTCCCTCTCCCTCTCGGTGTGTCGCTCTCTCTGTCCCTCTCCCTCTCGGTGTGTCGCTCTCTCTGTCCCTCTCCCTCTCGGTGTGTCGCTCTCTCTGTCCCTCTCCCTCTCGGTGTGTCGCTCTCTCTGTCCCTCTCCCTCTCGGTGTGTCGCTCTCTCTGTCCCTCTCCCTCTCGGTGTGTCGCTCTCTCTGTCCCTCTCCCTCTCGGTGTGTCGCTCTCTCTGTCCCTCTCCCTCTCGGTGTGTCGCTCTCTCTGTCCCTCTCCCTCTCGGTGTGTCGCTCTCTCTGTCCCTCTCCCTCTCGGTGTGTCGCTCTCTCTGTCCCTCTCCCTCTCGGTGTGTCGCTCTCTCTGTCCCTCTCCCTCTCGGTGTGTCGCTCTCTCTGTCCCTCTCCCTCTCGGTGTGTCGCTCTCTCTGTCCCTCTCCCTCTCGGTGTGTCGCTCTCTCTGTCCCTCTCCCTCTCGGTGTGTCGCTCTCTCTGTCCCTCTCCCTCTCGGTGTGTCGCTCTCTCTGTCCCTCTCCCTCTCGGTGTGTCGCTCTCTCTGTCCCTCTCCCTCTCGGTGTGTCGCTCTCTCTGTCCCTCTCCCTCTCGGTGTGTCGCTCTCTCTGTCCCTCTCCCTCTCGGTGTGTCGCTCTCTCTGTCCCTCTCCCTCTCGGTGTGTCGCTCTCTCTGTCCCTCTCCCTCTCGGTGTGTCGCTCTCTCTGTCCCTCTCCCTCTCGGTGTGTCGCTCTCTCTGTCCCTCTCCCTCTCGGTGTGTCGCTCTCTCTGTCCCTCTCCCTCTCGGTGTGTCGCTCTCTCTGTCCCTCTCCCTCTCGGTGTGTCGCTCTCTCTGTCCCTCTCCCTCTCGGTGTGTCGCTCTCTCTGTCCCTCTCCCTCTCGGTGTGTCGCTCTCTCTGTCCCTCTCCCTCTCGGTGTGTCGCTCTCTCTGTCCCTCTCCCTCTCGGTGTGTCGCTCTCTCTGTCCCTCTCCCTCTCGGTGTGTCGCTCTCTCTGTCCCTCTCCCTCTCGGTGTGTCGCTCTCTCTGTCCCTCTCCCTCTCGGTGTGTCGCTCTCTCTGTCCCTCTCCCTCTCGGTGTGTCGCTCTCTCTGTCCCTCTCCCTCTCGGTGTGTCGCTCTCTCTGTCCCTCTCCCTCTCGGTGTGTCGCTCTCTCTGTCCCTCCCTCCCCCTCGCCCTATCTCTTGTTAAAAATTTCTTTCAGTTCATTCCAACTTGAAAATATTTTCATGCTATTTTCCCCTTCTCTATTTCCCAGGCCAGTAACCATTCTCTCCATCGTGGAGAGCATGCAATGGATGCCACATACCATCTGGGGGATCTCGGCCCAGATGCACTGTTCCCTCACGATGCCATTGGAGATGCAATGGGAGATGCAATTGGAGATGATATGGATGATCTCCTTTCCATTTTCATGAATCCTTTACCCGATGACAAAACCTCTGCTCCTGGTTCTCTTATTCATGGAGATGAGGGCTGCCAGTCACCTTCAAAGATGGGAGTGCCATCAGCAGTAAGTATCTAACCTTTCATAATTTTAATCTTGCCTAATCTGTTGCATTCTTATGTTACACAAAATACTGTTGAATCTCAAATCAAAAGCCATTGTTTTTGGTGGTATCAGTGTCACTTTCTCAGTAGTGATATTATTAATGTCAAAAGTCTAGAGGTACTTAGGAACTATGTCTTCTATATTAGGGGCATTCTGTCTAACAAAAAACTACTTGGTTTAGAGCAGGTATTACTGAGAAAAGGACTATTTTGTTGATCCTACCTTCCAACACTCTATCAACAAAATTTGAAAATAAATTACTTAACCCCAACACTAGGATCTTTACCACTACCAAGACAATCAGGGATATAGTTAGGAAGAAAAATAGATGCAATACTAGAACAGATGCCAGGATTTGTGACATAAAATGCCTGCAATGTAGGAAAAGTTTTACAGGCAAAACATCTAGGAATCTAAAAGCTTGCATCTACTAATAGAAGAGAGACCTTTGTTAGGACAACCTTTTAAACTTTCCTATAATACACAGAAACAAAAAGGGGCTTTTCAAAAAACTTTGATTTTATAAATGCTACCCCAATTAGAAAAGAAAATAATTTTTAATGCAGGAAATATTTTAAGGGAGTTCTGATAAATATTTTACCATCTATAAAAAACACATCAAATACACTTTATTATATCACTGACTTTAATAAAATCCATACTTAAAGAGTCTAAGACAGGTGTTGGCAACCTTTTGCTGACTATGTGCCGACTTAGTTTTAAAATCATTCAGTGTGCCAACAGCATACATATTTTTATACAAGTCAAGGTCAATATACCTGTTCTACAATATATTATATATCGTAATATATACAATAATATGTAAACCACATTAATAGAAATAAACTGTTTTCAAGAGTTTTTATTATTAATGGGTGTCCAACAGGTGAGCAGTTTTGAAATAGCTGAATATCTTTGTGTTATAGTAGTTATTGGTTCGGACTTTGTGATGTCATTTGCAACTACATGCCATTGGAAGTTGCTTGGCGTAGCACACTTGCCAGGTCTAGGATATGTCTACCTGCTAACACGAGTGTAACCTAAATTCTTTCACCCTTACACAAAATGTCACATCAAGATGCAGCAAATCATCAAACATGGATAAAAAAATGCCTACTAGACACACACACACACACACACACACACACACACACAATAATAATAATAATAACAATAACAGCACTACCAACAGCAACAATAATACTATTAGGTTGGTGCAAAAATAATGTCGTTTTCTCACATATGTTACTATGTGAGAAAACGACATTATTTTTGCACCAACCTAATAATAAAAAAGTAAAATATGTTATCTTTGACAATACAGATAAACTATTTTCATCTTCTGTTGGTTTTTGTCACCATATTTTTTTTAGATGCCTGTTTTCTTCATTAGTTCAATTAGGAATTTAGAAGAAAGAAATAGTAGTTCAAGCCTCACTTGAAGCTATCTTGTCATGTGATACTGATTTTTAAAATTCATCCAAACTTATGCTAAAAATATGTAAGAATTTTGAGGACAAAAGTTTGACTTATAATTTAACTGTTCGGATAAAAAAAAATTTTTAAATCAACGAAAAGATGAAAAAAAAAATTACTTAAAATAATATAATAATGAAAATACCCCCCCCCAAATTAAATCTTAGTTGTTTGTTGTTTACTTTTTTTTTTTTTTTACTTGACGTATTGTATACTGACAGGATTTGTGTTGTTGTGTTCTGTTCCAGGGAGCTGGTACCACCACAAATGACCTTCAGGAGGAAGGTGGAACATTGCTACAACAGCCACTGGCTATGGGATACTATGTGTCTACAGCTAGTACTGGACCACTGCCCAAGTGGTTCTGGTCATCGTGTCCAGAAGCTGAAAATGTCTGCCCAAATATATTAAAAGTAAGTCAAATACTAAATTAATCGAGAAAAAAAAGTTTTATCTTAAAATTTTCTCATAATTTGATAAATTAGGAGGTTGGTTATTATCTCTTGAGCAGAACTTCCTTCTCCTTCTTTTTAATTCTGCTTTTTCTTCTCAGCTGGATAATCCTTGAATTCCTATTGACAAAACTATAAATGTCAGAAAAAATAACTTTTGTTTATAATTTATCTCTTTTTCTTTTTTAATATCCAGGCTGCTCTTCATACTCATAGCTCGTCTAAACAGGATGACCCCTTGCCTCTTCAGTCAACTCATAGCAGAAACATTCATCCTCTTGACTCTAATCTAACCTGTGATGTTTTGAGGTGAGTCAACCACTTTGGTGCATATTTTTTCTATTAACTTGTACAAAAATGTTAGCATATAATTAACTTTGCCGTTACAGACAGAGACTAAGAAATTATTTATAAACTCCAAATTTCTTTCCATTCAGAGAACATTTATTATTAAGTAAACATTAAAAAGGTTTCTTGGAAAATGTTTGTTTTATTCTGAATTTTTACCATGTAAAGAAAAAAAACTGCTTTAAATTGTGGTAATAGTTGATATAACCACGATTTAAAGTAGTTTATTTTTCTTCATTTTGCTGTTGTTGCATCATATTGGCAGAGGTTGGCTTTCTTTGTAAAAATTCAGGCACAGAAAACTTAAAACCTGCAGCTCTACATTTGCTTTCCAAGATTCTCATATATTTGGTTATTCTTTCTTTTCTCTTTTCTCTTCTCTTTTCTCTTCTCTTTTCTCTTCTCTTTTCTTTTCTCTTTTCTCTTCTTTTTTCTTTTCTCTTTTCTTTTTTCTTTTCTCTTTTCTTTTTTCTTTTCTCTTTTCTTTTTTCTTTTCTTTTTTCTTTTCTCTCTTCTTTTCTCTCTTCTTTTCTCTCTTCTTTTCTCTCTTCTTTTCTCTCTTCTTTTCTCTCTTCTTTTCTCTCTTCTTTTCTCTCTTCTTTTCTCTCTTCTTTTCTCTCTTCTTTTCTCTCTTCTTTTCTCTCTTCTTTTCTCTCTTCTTTTCTCTCTTCTTTTCTCTCTTCTTTTCTCTCTTCTTTTCTCTCTTCTTTTCTCTCTTCTTTTTTAGTATTTCTTTTCTCTAGTTTCTTTTTTAGTATTTCTTTTCTCTAGTTTCTTTTTTAGTATTTCTTTTCTCTAGTTTCTTTTTTAGTATTTCTTTTCTCTAGTTTCTTTTTTAGTATTTCTTTTCTCTAGTTTCTTTTTTAGTATTTCTTTTTTCTAGTTTCTTTTTTAGTATTTCTTTTTTCTAGTTTCTTTTTTAGTATTTCTTTTTTCTAGTTTCTTTTTTAGTATTTCTTTTTTCTAGTTTCTTTTTTAGTATTTCTTTTTTCTAGTTTCTTTTTTAGTATTTCTTTTTTCTAGTTTCTTTTTTAGTATTTCTTTTTTCTAGTTTCTTTTTTAGTATTTCTTTTTTCTAGTTTCTTTTTTAGTATTTCTTTTT
>OZ010614.1:9473774-9671274 GCA_963932145.1 Acanthosepion lycidas
TATGCACACACACACACACACACACACACACACACACACACACACACACACACACACACACAGTTTTTCATTCTCTTAACTCTGTTTAAGTATTGTCATACATTTTAGACTCATTAAATTTGAGACATTGTTTAAATTTGTGAATTTTCACTTTTGCATAAAATTTGCAAAACTTGAACATTTCTTTGAATTTGCATCCTCATTTGAAAATTCAAATTTCATAATCTTTGAAGTGTCGGGGTGATGGTCTAATTGGATGACTCAATGTCTTTGGACCCCCAAACCTGTCTCATCTTCTCGTTTTTCATCTCTTTCACTCATTAACCTCCCATCATTCTTTTCTTTACCTTTTGTCTTAAAAGACAGCTGGAAGTTCAGCTGGTAGAGCAGCAGACACGGAACCACACATTTTAGGTTGAAATTGCCAGTTTTATATAGTGGTTGCTGGGGAGATATTTAAAAAAAAAATTTTCAAGCACCTCCTTCCCCTGCCCATTACTTCTGCAGTTTGAAGTCAAGGAAAAGTGTTTGTTCTGATTATGAACTGCAGCCTGAAATTTTATTCTTCTTCCTTTTCTATTACTTCCGCTAAAAGTTGCCATTTTCAGTCCCAAATTGTGCCAAAAAGAAAAAAAAAAAAAAAAAAAAAAAGAATATCCTTGCTGATCCCCAACCCTATGTTTTTGCTGCAGTTTACTTTCAAGATTAAAATGGTCTCCTTTCTCCTCATTGGCCTGTTATAGGGAGGAGGTTGGATGTGGTTGCTGTTGTTTATTTGGGTGTTATGGTGGTGTTGTGAAGGAGTACAGTTAATCTCTGCCCCCTTTCCATGCCAAATGACCAGACGATATCAATTCTTTATTTGGCATTATTGGTAGACATCCTGTTTCTTCAGTCACTCAATTTTTTGGTTGGTGTCACATTCTGACTTTTGATCTGGGTTTGGCTTGATATAAAAACAATTTTATTGAAAGAAAGAGTGGGGGATTCTGGAAGGAACAGAAAGTGATGCCAAATAGAAATGGACAAAAAAGAATTGTATTCAAGATGAAGACTTGGGTAAAGAAAAGAAAAACGCCTCCAAGAACTTTTTTTTCTTTTCACCTCCACACCACCACATCCACTATTCTTTATCCTGTAGATAGCATAGTAAGAAGAGAAAATGGGAAAGAGAGAGAGAGATAGTGTGTGTGAGAGCGTGTGTGTGTATATATATATATATATATATATATATCTGTGTGTGTGTGTGTGTGGTGGGGGAGTAATGTAGGTGTAAGTACAACCCAGGTCTACAAGCCGCTTCGTCCTTCTCCTGCTCTAAGTAGAGTAAAAATAATAATAAAAAAAAAAACAAAAAAAGATGCAGCAAAGCAAAGAAACTATCCACAGACTTTGGGCTTATATATATATATATATATATATATATATATATATATATATATATATATATATACACACACACACACACACACACACACATACATACATACAATCTGTTGTTTAATAATTTCATCCCCATGATTAACGATGATTGTACAGACATTGGTTGAATTTGGTCTATTAAATGAGGGAGAGACAGAGAGAGAGAGAGACACTCTTATACACAAAAAAAGACAACTTCCATTGTCAATTTATTAACCCTGCCTGGTCACAGCTATGATGGAAGGTGCTCTCAATGTTAGGCTGAAAGTATTGCTGCACAAACTGTTTCTTTCTTTTTTTTTCTTTTTTTTTTTCTAAGGGAGGCAATTTGAATTTATTCCCCCACTTCTTTACTCTTCACCTTTTGTTTGTGTATCGGCTGCACTCAAAAGAAAACTTTCTCCTCCCTCTTGGTGATCATTGTTGATGTTGTTGCCACCCCCTTCTCCTCCTCCCTTACCTCAAATATGTTTAATTCTTTGCAAGTAAAGTTTTTTATTTTAAAAAAATATTCCCACCCACCCCAATACGATTTGTTCTGTATCATGACACTGTTTTTTTTTTTGTTTTTTTTTTTTTCTAAATTCTTCTGATTATTTGTAACCTGTGAATGCAACTCCATCCCTCAAGCAAGAACAAATCCACAAAATTCTGCATATGTATGTGTGAGTAGACATGCACACACATTTATCCAAATTACCGCGATCACTTGCACTCAAATGCACACGCACACACCCTCTGAAATTAGTCATCGGAAATGCCGTGATCTCTCGCTCACACACAATACCATGATCACACACCTTGTTGCTACTGAAGGTTACCACAGAAATAAAAATGCCTAGTTTTTTTTTTTGTTTTTTTTTTTTTTTTTTTTTTTTTTTTAAGCAAGCTCTGGCTTGTATAAACACTATATCGTTCCACCATTGTAAACTAACCATCCTGGAAGAGATTATAATCAATGTCTTTCCTCTTGTTTATTGAGCTTATATAATTACAATATGGTTGCAATACAAAGAAAACTTTCTTTGGCTCTAACCACTGATTCCCGTAGAAACATTTCTCTGCTCAATGAAAGTCTTGAATGTATTTTTTAAATTGTAAACAAAGTGGCCAATTTAATGTTGCCCAGTTCATCTGATTTGGCTACCAATTGGAAGTTTACATTGGAACCTTGTCTAATTGATCGAGAGTTGTCTACTCTTGCTTCTCTCCTCCTGCTGCTGCTTATAAAATTTCATTTCTTAATAAAGAGGTTAAAAAAAAAAATAGCACTCAACTGATCTCAGTTTTTGCAAAAAAATAATAAAATAAACTTAAATTATCTTTTACTCACATCGTCAGTACACAAACACTTCTGTTTTTTTTTTGTTTTTTTTTTCTTTAATTTTGATTATTTCCTTTCATCTTTTCTTTTCTACTTAATTGTTTACAGATCTCAGTCTCATCAAATTTTATTAATCTCACTTACATAATTGTAGCAGTTAAAATGACAGAAATAAACTGAACCTGTCTGCTGTTATATCATTTTGCATCAAATTCAAGCTTCTATTTTGACATTTGCTCCATATTCTTTCTTTTTTATGTTAGTCAAAAGTTCACATCATTTATTTTTTTTCTGATATTAGTTTTTTTTTTTTTTTTCTTGTTCCTTCACCCAAACCCATACTCACTATACACATAAACAGACATTCTTTTTTTCTTCTTTCTCTCCTCTTAAGGTTGTTGTAGCAGCAGCAGCAGTTCCCAACCAGCTAGGAAAAGAATATATTTGGGATCTCTCACTACAAAAAACTACCACCATACCTCCCTCTCTCTCCCTCCCTCCCTCTCACCCTGGCTAGCCTTCATGAGAGAAGTTTTTTTTTTTTTCCAGCAACAAGTATGTGCATGCACACACACACAACCTCTTTATTTTTTTTTTTTAAATCACACACACACACACACACACACACACACACTGGATGAAGGTGGGGGTATGGAGCTTAAATTATTTATAAATGTTACCAGAATGTCTTCCTTATTAGAGGAGGACTTTTTTTTTTTTATGTGTATTTATTTATTTTAATTATTTATTTTTTTTTATTTTATTTATTTTGGGGTGGGGGTCGAAGGTTTGTGTGTGTCATTGGCAGCCACATGCTACTTTTCTCCCCTCCTCTTTGTTAACAATTGTTTACCATTTTGACTGGGCAAACAATTTTACAATTTGCATAAAATTTGTTGATTTACAAACCACCCCACCCAACCTCTCCTCGCCCATCTTAAAGAGGCGGGGGGACATTCGCCCCTACCTTTAGCTGCACAATCTGGTTGGAACTTCAAATTAGGGCTTCCGTTTGCTTAGTTAGTCTTCTAACCACTACCTCCTACAGGGGCTAACCTTTCAAAATGTTGTGGGCTGACCATATTCTGTTTTTGCTGCTTTGTATCTCCACCCTTAGCGATTGGTATAGATAAGCTTCATGATTTTAGAATATCCAATGATTGAAATCTTGTGATGATGCCTCTTTCAATAGGATTAAATCATCCTTAAGATATTTGAATAATTAGCTATCCCACCCCTGCACGTGTCTAACAAAGAGAGAATTTGCCAAAAGTATTTTTTTTTTTTTTTGGTCAATAAATATGGTTATCACCTTATAAGTGAAATAACTTATGTTGTGTGCTGGCAGTGCATTTAATCTTTTAGGGCTGAATGTAAAGAGGACATGGCATTTAAATTCTGTTGAATGTTTTTGATTGGTTCTTTGCCACCACCTCTTTCTTACCACTCTCTCTCCCTCTCTCATAAACACAAATATGCAAATATGGTTACCAGAGTAAGCAAGTCTATTCAGATTACCAGAAAAAAAAAAAAAACATTTATCTGTCCTGGGAATTAGAATCGGGGAATGGAGATAGGATGTAAATTCTTATTTATTTTTTATTTATTGCCTATATGGGTCTACTTGCTCTTACAGCAGCCCCCCTACCCCATCCTTCTTTATCAATTGCCCCTTCCTGTTCCCAGAATCAAAACATTTCACTAAACAGACTCTTTGGTAATTGTTAAACACACCTGCCTCCAAAAACCTTCCCTCTAATTCTACCATTCTCTCTCTCTCTCTCTCTCAATGATGATGATGAAGACATTTCTGGTAATTAGCATTAACTGTCAAACCTCCTCAGTAATGTATTCTTTTTGGAGGGTGGTGGGGGTGACCAGAAACAAAAATAGAAGGGGGAATCATTGTTTTTTCAATTTTTTTTTTTTTTTTTTTTTTTTTTTACACAGATATATAATTTCATTGCTGTGTCTGGTTGATACAATCTCTTGCCTCTCTAGGTTGTGTGATAGGCTTAAATCAATACCCTCAATTCATAGGGCTGCCTATACAAGACCTGTCCCCTCATTCAATCCATTACATAGCTGCAAAAACACACACACACACACACACACACAAAAAGATAACTTCAGATATCCATTCTAAAACATGTAAAAGAGGAGGAATATGATGTGTATCTGCCTATATTGCTAAGCATGTGTGTATTGTTTATACACACACACACCTTATATATATATATATATATATGTATATATATATATATATATATATATATATGTATATATGTATGTATCTCATTTGTACATATCGAAGATGTTAATGGAGTTGGGTTTTATTTTTTTTATTTTATTTTTCAAGAAATAAAATTTCTTGAATGTCCAAAGAAAGTTGGAAGTTATAATGGCAAAGAAATGTATTTATGAGAAGAAGAAAAAAAAACAAAGTGTATGCACATAGATATATATATATATATATATATATATATATATATGCATGCACATACACACACATAAATCTAACTGAAATTGTTAATTGAAGCCCCAATCAGTCTACCAAGTACTACTACCAAGCCACCTAGAATTTAGTTGCAACAGTAGAAAAATTGTAGTTATAAACTTAGTAATGGTAGAGTTTGTTTTGGTAGACTTCATGCTGGACAGGTGTCGAGATTTACCATTTGCCTGATTCACCCCAAATTCTCTTTCTCTCTCTCTCTCTCTCTTTCTCTCTCTCTCTCTCTCGGTCACAACAGCAGCAGCAGCTAGATGCGCAGCTTGTAATTTACCAATTGGGAAGGGTACTACATTCTTGTCTAAAATGATGCACGGCTCTAAACAAATGCTTATCTTGAATTACTTCCTTCCTGTTTGATTTTCTCCTGACACTGAGAGAATTAGTCTTACAGGATCGGATTATTGGTGACGGAGGTAGTGGGAGGAGGGACCTCTCCACTTCTGTCACCACCACCAATCTTTTGCTATTTAAATGGCAGAAGATATATCATGGCTTAGCTGATCCAGTAGAAAACCTCAAGACCTTGGGCAAGTTTTTCATATCTGCTGTGATCAGTCATAAAAAAAACTACAAACATTTATTGTTAGTACCTAAAAGGGACATTAATATAACTAAAAAAAAAAAAAAAAAATTAGTATAAACAATGATGACCTTCCGTACAACTGCCACCACCACTACTACTACAACTAAATGATGAATTGTTCATTCTTTTCTTTGTAACATTTACTGTTAATATTTGAGACTTTGTAGTAGTGGTTAACATAATAATTATTTCTCCTGTTGGTGGTGATCATCATTTGTGCATTGGTTCACCTGTTTGCTGTTGTTGTTTCTGCTTGTACATCCTTCCATTTCTCTTTCAACTCATCTATTGTAAATATGACAAATTCACAGTTCCACTCTCCAATTTTTACAACCCAACTATAACAGAGAGTTGGGACTGGTTGTTTAATAAACTTCAACTCGAATCTTTAAAGGTAAAAGAAAATGCAAATAAAAAATAAAACATTTAAAAAAAAAAAAAAAAATCCTCAAAAACTGTAGAGGCCCCCGCCCCTAAAAAAAAAAAAAAAAATGAAGTTTTAGTGAGGAACACAAAGAAGTAACAAAAAGAACTTTTTTTTTTTTTTTATCTGTCGTTCCTCTCCATTTTTGATTCCTCTTGTCTGTCTTCTCCGGTTGTGGACAGGACAAAATAGGAAATAGATCCCTCATGTTTTGATGGCGTTTCTAAAAAGGGATCTTCTGGACTACTTTATTATCATTAACATTATTATTATTATTATTCTGTATTTAATAGTGAATTTGGAATATTAAAAGGGAATATATTAAAAAGAAAACTTTTTTAAAAAAAAATAAAATGTAAAACTGAAAAAAAAAAAAAAAAAAATCCAATTTTATTCATGATTCCCCTCTTCCCGCGTCCTAAAAACAAAACAAAAAAAGCAACCATAATGAAAAATAATACCCCAAAAGTGAAAACTAAAACAAAGATTATTATTATTATAATTATTATTATTATTATTATTACTGATCAAGTGAGAGAAGAGTGAACGAACGCCTGTTGTTGTTGTTGTCTGAGCCAATAGCAGTTGGCATGTAAATAGTAGTTAGGCAATCTGTGATGTATAATGATCCTTTCATGTCTTGCAACCTGCAGATCCTTGTATTGAATGAAGCACAATTGTCTATAATTTATTTTTCCTTTCTAGTACATGTACATGTGGCTACTAGCTCGTGGAAAATAAATCAATCTCAACTATTTCATACATTATGCCTCTGTGTTTGCACTTGCCTTTTTTCTTCTTTTTTTTTTTTTTTTTTTTTTTTTTCTAATTTTCAGATGGCTATTGGAAATTCAAAATGATTTTCTATCAAATTTTAACATTACTTGATTTTATTATTTTAAAAACAAATTTTTATCCTTACACGAATAGAGGAAAATTAATTATCCAAGAGAAAAATTGATACGAGTCCTGGTTGTTCATAATGATTGTTTCTATTTTTACAAAAGTAGATTTTGTTTTATCGTAATGTAGAATTTGGTCATATAATTCCCAAAAGAACTGTAAGAGAAATATTGTCTGTTCTCTAAAACCTTATCACTTTAGGTAATACTACTGGATGACCAATGAAAGTATGTTTGGGTCATGGATAGAAATTGCAATGAAGGTGCCAGGAAAATATTGTATAGTCTTACTTGAATTCTCTAAAACCTTATCAGTTTAGGGTTAAGGTAATACTAATGTATGACCAATAAAAGTATGGCTTGGTCATGGATAGAAATTGCAATGAAGAGGCCAGGAAAATATTGCATAGTCTTACTTCACTTCTCTAAAACCTTATCAGTTTAGGGTTAAGGTAATACTAATGTATGACCAATAAAAGTATGGCTTGGTCATGGATAGAAATTGCAATGAAGAGGTTAATTCAATGAATAATGTAGAATTTATTATATTAATGGAGATCTACCTGTTGTAACCATTTTGCTTAAAGTAATAAAAAGATTTTAAAAATCACGTTAATATGGAATAAAGTTGTCAATTTAAACTGATGCCAAGAGGATATGCTTAAAAAAAAATCAATGTTGGAAGTAGCAAGAAAATTCATTCTTGAAATATACTAGTACCAGTGGCTTTGTGCTTGTTTATATTGAATTAAATCTGTGTATAGCAAATGAAATGAACACCTAAGTTTTGTTCCATAAAGGATAGTTGAGGTCACGTGTTGAATTGTTGCATTTTTGGAGGAAAAATATAAAACAGCTGAGAATGTAATTTAGAAGTTCTGAACAGTTCACTCAAGTGCAACTCTAAGGTTACTGAATGAGTGTTGTAGAGGCGTAATAAGTATAGATTATGATGATTTATAGGATAGAAAACAGTTGGCCCCAACCTAAAGAGGTTTAGATTCTAGTGATCAAGTTGAATTGAGGTTAAATTCAAACTATCAAGAATTTGCATGAAGAAAATAAGTTGTGGTTTTTAAATAAAGTTACCAAGGCTTTTACATTTGTGTTTGAAGATGGCGTGAAATGAAATGGATACTTCTGAGTAAAAAGGAAGTTACAGTCGGTTGGTGGATAAAAAAGAAATCATATAAGCATTTGGGTAGGTTACACATTTGAACCATTAGCTTGGTGTTGAATGAGAAAGTGTATGCAACAGCTTTGGAGAGACAAACGGACTCAACACTGACTAAACTAACAGGCATCATTTTGTGTGTAAAACTGTTTAGATCGGTGGTCCCTAAACTTTATAGTTCTGGGCCGCATTATCGGAATAAAAATTTACTTGCACCTCACCAAATTTTATGTGAGAAAAAGTACATTTAAAATTTATATAAAAAAATAACAGGGTTCAAGGGAGATAACCGCAGATTCAAAGTAAAAACATTTTCATTGATAACTCTCTCCTCCAATTTACAGATCCTAGTTATTATATTAATACTTGATATAATGCAAAAATATCACAATGATAAAATCGGTCAATAACTATACTGGGATTTATGCATGCAATTACAGATAATAGAATTATTCTTGGCATATGAATTTTTTTAAACGGTTTCTAAATCTTTATCTTTCGATAATTCTGCCTTACCTGCTATCCTCTTCTGCCGCGCCCTTTAGGAACCACTCGTTTAGAATGTCACAAATTTAGAGTTGTCAGAGCACATAGTCTAGCTTTCGATTCTGTGAAAGTTAAAATGGTATTTTCCCTGACATCCTATAAGGTACCACCTTAGGCAACTGAAGAAGCAGACAGGAAAAATGGACACGAAACTGAGAAATGTAGGGAGTGGTCAGCTGCACAGCAACCCTGTGACAACCCACATTTACAAGACAGATGGTGAAAACTTGACCCTCTAAAAACATCTTATTTCAAACCAAAACCTGGGCCTTGTTTAAATCCACTAGTGTCGCAATTCATAGTAAATAATTATAAAGCATGAAATTTACTATTTTATTTTCTTATTTACTTTTTACATAAACTGGGATGAAAAAATGACCTCAGCCAACATATTTCCACGAACCTCATATTAAAGGTGAAAGAGACGCATGTGGATCGCAAACCGTAGTTTGGTGTTAGGACATTGACATTTTTATCATTATAATTTTAAAAAATTAAACTTCAAATATATAGTCTCGTTTCATTGTTAAGGAATGTTAGAAATAAACTTTCAAGGAAATTTGCTTAATTTATAAGTGCAGACAATATTGATAGTATGAGTTGTTAAGGCTAAGGAAAATCTATTTTAATTTAGGGGTGGGTCGAGTTTTAATTTCCTTAGACACCCTTAAAACTATATTTCTTCATATATATATAAAGAAAATATATAACAGTAAGATATATAATCCGGTGTTCTTATAGATATTTTTTATTTTTACAAAATAGTGCTTAATGTAAATTTACAGACCATTTTTGAAACATTGTTAGAACTGTGTAGCGGAAAACCATATTTTAAATCAATTAATTTATAATATATATAGATAGAAAAAAACAACTAAAAAGTTGCAAATTAAAAAAATAATAATGTTTTTTTACGAAAGTATATATATATAGTTTTGATATTTCAGATCGACCTCGATTTTTACTTCAGAAATAACTGTTTTTAGAGGTTAGTTTACAAGTACCGTCCGTCACAAGATGCGGACGTCACGTGCTATGGAACGCCACTGTGTTCGAATATTTTTAACGTAAATCTAACTGTAATAATATTTTAGATGTTTAAAAAAAAAAAAAAAAAAATTTAACTATATCTATGAAATGGACAAAGTCCGACAATTATTTTACGACATTTTTATGTTTATACATTCTTTTTATAGATACAAATATTAAAATAATTATTCGGAGGACGAATATTTTCTGTGAAAATTTCTTATTTACTTTTTTTCTTTTTTTTTTTTTTTTTTTTTTTCTTAAATAAGAGTAGGTTCATATATCGCCCGGTTCACACTCTCCCCTGGTCTTTTGAACAGGAGTAGCGATTTATCCCTTGTTTTCTGTTTAGGATTGGATTTCCGGTTCCTTGAAAAAAACAAATAGTAAATAAGATTTCAGAGTTCAGGCGGAGGTGTTAAGAGTATAGAGTTGAAGTAGACGTTAGAAGGAACCGGAAACCCAATCCTAAACAGAAAACAAGGGATATACCTCTACGTCTGTTCAAAAAGACCGAAGAAAGTGTGAACCGGAAAAAGGAATTGCTATATTTCAGGATCAAGTGTCACTCAACCGGAAAGTTGAGAGTTCCCGTCGTGAGCTTATATCGTCAGGATTCATTTTATTATAATTAATCCTAAACTGTTCACACATGTAATTTTAAAACTTTTTAACTGTGAAGGCCATCCAGGTATTGGCTACGTGTTTTTTTTTTTTTTTTTTTTTTTTTTTTTTTTTTTTATCATTTCACCCTAAACAAGGTGATAAAGCCACTAAGACACAAAGAGTTACTGAGTTTTTCATAGGCAATAAAGTGAAGAAACCTAAGAAAATGTTATTGAGGAAACAGTTGATGATTGATGTTGCATTTAATTTTTTGTAGATCGTAGTTGACAGGAAAGCAAGAAGCTGAGAGAGAGTTCCACAAGCGAGAAAGAAGAAACTATAAGAGTAGAATTTACGGTTGCATTTAACAATTTCAGCAGTAAAATGGCGAGACCATTTGCCAATCTACGCTTAAATGCATTTGTAGTGGTGCTGTAAGTATTGTCGGCTAGGGTCACCGTGAATATAATCAAGAAGGAAAGCTGTTTTCTTGTAAAACAACACCCCACATGAATCATGTACAATATACACGAGAGAAAAATAATCAAGCTCAGTGAACATTAATAAAATATTGTATTAACAATGGCATACAAATTTCAGCAATAAGTATAAAGAAAGTTGCTTCCCTTTTTCCGTAATAAAAAGGTTATGTTTAGCTAATTAATGTTGAGTACAATATTGAATGTTGTTTAACTACAAAGTTCAATTGAGACCTTAGCTAAATAAAGAATAGTTCCACAGTGTTTTATCAGTGTAAAATGTTCATGAGTGATATCAATAAGAATTAGTATGATTACTCGAATGAGTAATAATTAAGAATTAAAATGTCAATATAGCGTCGTGCCTTATTTTCCAAGAATTGAACTGCTGTTGGCTAACAGCGAGAGGATATATATATGGTTACGGATAGGCTCCAGAGAGCTTGGCGCTAAAAATATAGAAAAGATACGCGATTGGTCAGGAAATGTACCAATCCGTGATTTTAGAGAAAAATTCGAATTACTTGCGATGGTTAAATTGTCATATAATAAGTATCATATATTTATGAACCAATGACATTAAAGAAAGCGGAGGTGTGGCACATGTAAGTGATCACCATACATTAATTCTAGGTACTATAAAGAAAAGCTCATCAGAATAATTACCATGAAAATATTTGTAGTGAAGCACTTGATTGGTCCCGAACTGCGGCAGGGTGCGAGGAAAATCAAGATGCCAGTTTGGGGACCAATCAAATTCTTCGTGGGATTTTTTTAAGCATCTCTAGATACAGAACAGAAGCACTAGATCAGATATGTCTGAAATATTTTATCAGTGCCAAACGTGATACACGCTTTCGATACGAGACAGATTTTTTCCTGTAGTAGGTTGCCATCCAAGGCTATAGAACCCGGTCTGTCCTGCTATTTACCCATAGCTAGGGGGAGAAGAAGAGAATTCATACCTTCTCCAAGTGTATTAGCACGTAAGTGAATTTAATGAATTTGACTGGAATTTGAACTCTGCTCTCCAATTCCTCAATCCGAGCCGCTATTCATTACTCCACCGTACCTCCCGGATTTCTAAAGGTGCCAAATAGATCCTGGCAAGAAAAATTGGTTCGCACGACACAGTGAATCACTTTCCTAGCGTTTGATTCGATATATACATTCTCATTAACTTTTTTGGACACGGCATTAAACAGCAACATTGTTTGATATAGACCTTAATTGGAAGTGATGTGTTTGGTTTAAAAAGTGTAGTGTGTGTAAAACAACATACCGCCAAAAACGGTACTCTAAATGTCATTCTTAGAAGATACCCGTGTTTGAAAAGATGCTCCGATTTTTAAACAGTGTGCTCAGTGAACTTGAGAAAAGAAAAGGTGCTGTCGACAGGGTGTGAACCTGCGTTCAACCACCTGATCCGCCGCGCCACATAGAGCTTCATAGCCACACAAGGTTCTTTTAAAGAATATATATGTGCAGGCCGGTAGGTATAATAGACACTGTTTAATAAATAAATATCGTGCATCTATTTCAAATATAAATATCCATGATAATAATGTTTGCATCTAATAAAAAAAAAATGCCGTATCTCTATCTATAAAAGGCAGGATGTGTGTGTGTGTGTGTAACGAATGCACGGCAGCAATTTTCGAGGGATTTGCACCAAAATTTACATGCACATGCTCCAAGTTAGCGGGATGGCCAAGACCGATTTTGCATTTCCCAACTCCTATCGATAGTGGAAATAATCGACTTTTTCATGCTTCTACAGCAGTTTTCATGTAGTTTGCGGCCAATTTTTACTGGCCAGTGTGAGAGCCAACAGCTGACTGACACGAATGTTAACTAGAATGCTAGCATGCAAAAAACTTGATAGCTGCATTCGTCACAAGTGGGAAAAATTTAAATGTGCATAGCACTTTACTCCAATTGGCTCATTCGCTTGCTTAAACTCAACGTTGAGTCTGATTCCGCAGAACTGGGTTGGGTGTGAAAAAGTATTTGTTATAAACATTCTTTTTTCATTCGGTTTTTCCAGTTACGAGTCCTTTTTTTAAAGCTGATCGTCTTGTGTTTATTTTGTTTATTTTTTTTTTCGTAACAGATTTAATGTTTAGTATAGAGCTTAGAAAAAATTCGCAGTGTGAGATAGGCAAGAAGTAAGGCATGTAGCAACATCAGCACGGCAAAGAGCACTCCTTTAAAGGCAAGGAAGGACAGAAATATTTTAAGTGAAGTGACAGCGATTGCCGTATGAGTTGTACGAGTTTTGAATCAAGCACGGGCAACGCCGGGCCATGCTGCTAGTTAAAAATAAATCCATTATTTATTTTAGAAATTACAGTTAATTTCCAGTATAAGCACCCCCCCCCACACCTCCGGTATTGAGAATGTACCATTCTGATGTAAAATTGCCTGATTATTTCGAAAATAACATTAAAATAGTGCGCACGATTACCGTTTAGAAATTATGGACAATATAAGTTCGACTTCTTTCTCGCCGCGTAGACAGAACGACCGCCATTACTGGCTTTGTTTACATACGTTTGCATTGGTGGAAGCTTCATTTGTGTTGATTACTGCGCAATGCGAGAAGTTTAAAATGAATGCGCGAAATTTTAAAAGTAACCCAACATAAAAAAACATCACGATTCCAAATATATTAATGAAAATCAAAAAACGAAAAACAAAATCAAAATTACGTGCCTGAAACGATAAAACAAATGAAGCTCTCCTTATTCTTCAACGAGGTTTTTTCTTTTTTTTAATTGTGTCGTGAATCTTTTAATTAGAAAAGCTTTTAATTATTTCTACAACAAATTTAAATCATTTTTTTTTAAAGAAAAACTATTCATTTAAGACTCCATTTTAAAAAAGCGCATTTTAAAATAAAAATAAAAAAATGATTTGCGAAAAGGTGTTAAAAGGCCGTTAACTAGGTAAGCTTCCGCGCATTACGAAAAGAGGAAAACGTATTTAAACAGTGCCTGTAATGGCAGCCGGACAAAAATCGTAAACAGTATTCGAGCGCAATGTTTTAATGTCATTTTCGAAATAATCAGGCATGGGCTTTCAAGAAAAATAATCTGGGTGAAGAGGGTATGCTTTCGTTAAAAACGGAAAACAGAGCCTTGCTTAACTGTGGCGTTCTTCGTTGCCGAGCGGTAAAGCATGTCAGATTAAATTACGGTTTCACCTACAAATATGGGACGCAAATTCAATCCCTGCCGGATAACTCACTTTCCTTACTAAGATTTCTTGAATGCACAGGCCTATAGTCGTAAAGCACACTGTTTAATAAATAAACATGGTCGTCTATTTCAAATACGAAGTGTCCACTATAATAACGCTTGGATTGTGGATTAAACATAAATCCAATAATTCTTTAAAAATTTATAATAAAAATATAATTTTACGGTATGGTATATCTATTGGTAAAAGTGCTCAGTACCCGGGGTAGAGCGAATGTAAATATAAAAGTGAACACGAAGGTCAACACCGGGTGGTGAATGTTTTATGCAATCTTCTTTATGCAATGTAAGTTGAGCCAGTGGTTGGTCAAGGAAAAGTCTCTTCATATCTTGGTCTGTTCATGCCTCTATCTAGACCTGTTCTGTCTTTGTCGCTATCATCCTTACCTCATCCTCCTCTCTCTCTCTCTCTCTCTCTCATATATATATATATATATATATATATATATATATATATATATTAGACGTAAAAATAGCTATAAATGCTATATATCGTAAAAATAGCTATAACTGCTATATATCGATAAAAAACATCACTACATTACTCAAAAATCGAAAACCAAATAGAATAAAGAAAAATATACAAAATAAAAAAAGGAAATAAATAAAAAACTAATAAAAATTAATCGAAATAAATAATTAAATGAACAAATTAACAAATCGTCCCCGCTAAAATAACAGTTTGAACTATTAGGTTGGTGCAAATAATGTCGGTTTTTGACGTTAAAAAATATGTCAAAAACGACATTATTTTTGCACCAACCTAATAATAAAAATAAGCATCAATAAGGAAAAACAAGTAAAAATAATCAATCCAAATAAATAAATTAAAAATTGTCCACCCGCCAAAATAACAGAATACACTACGGCAAGCAATCTAAATACTGGACGAATAAATAGCTTTAATTATCTTCCCAAACAAAAACAAACTATTAAATAAGCGACCTAAGTAAATCCCCCTCAAATTTTTACTACATTAATAAAACATCAAAAAGCGAAAAGAATAAATAATACAAAATAAAAATAAAAAACAAGTAAAATAAATTAACCCAAACAAATCATATACTTATTATAAAACCCAGGTTGTGTTTGTGTGTGTGTATGTGTGTGTCCCTGTGTGTCTGTTCGTTTATATATTGGATCGGATTTCTTACATTTTTCAACCGATTTCAACAAAACTTCACAGGACTACGTAAAATTACATTGCGGTGGTTCTGACAGCACCAAAAATTGGAAAACACAGTTGTTTTTGCACGAAATCAATCAAACACGATTAACGGGCATCGCTGACGCGAGAATGAAAGGGGAACAACTCATATCGAGTTATACTTATTATAAAACCCAGACTCTCTCTCTGTGTGTGTGTGTATGTGTGTGTGTGTGTGTGTGTGTGTGTTTGATTATATATGGGGTCGGATTTCCTACATTTTTCAACCGATTTCAACAAAACTTCACTTTTGGGGGGGCAGATAGTGTTTCGTATTGTCTTGCACACTTTTTCTTTATTTTTACATTCAGAATGCTTTAAAAATTCCATTTACAAGACAATTGTTTATAATAAAATTCTATTCAATCGGTAGACTTATAACGATTGAAAACAATGTTTTTGTTTGAGTTTGGGTTTGACCAATTCGTAAAAAAAAACCCCCAAAAATCTAATTAAGACATGCGTGTCCGTCAACCTTAAACAATAATCTTTGTCAATTTTATTTTTCAGTCTTTATGATGGTCGATACTTGATCTATCTCTTACTGTTAAATTCCCGAGCAACACCGAGCTCTACTGCTAGTAAATAAATAAATTAACAAACAAGCCACTCCCGCAAAAATAACCGCCAGAATAGATTGCACACAATGCACCACTGGGCCATATATATAAATAGCCGAGGAAAAATGCAGCTTTCGCGGCCTGGCGACTGCGTCCAGCCTATCCCCTCTGAGTGTTGATTTCAATGTTCACTTTTATATTTATATTATATATATATATATATATATATATATATATATATATATATATATATATATATATATATATGTGTGTGTGTGTGTGTGTGTGTATGTATATATATATATATAAAATAATGAGAAAGAACAGTAAGACTTATAATCCGGTGTTCTTATCAATTATTTGCAGTAGAGCCCGGGGATGAAAAAAGTGTGCTAGACAATACGAAACACTATCTGCCCCCCCCCAAAAAAGTGAAGTTTTGTTGAAATCGGTTGAAAAATGTAGGAAATCCGACACCATATATAAACGAACACACACTGGGCACCTCGGCGTGGTGAAATGGTTAGCAAGCTTGTCTCGCTAGATCAGTTACAACTGAAAAGTGAGTTCGATCCTCACTAGATACCCCATGCTTTCGGCCTTGTGCCACATCTAAGCTACGCTTGGAAAATAACTATAAACGAACACACACACAAACAAACCTGGGTTTTATAATAAGTATAACTCGATATGAGTTGTCCCCCTTTCATTCTCGCGTCAGCGATGAATTAAGATCGTGTTTTCAAATTGATTTCGTGCAAAAACAATTGTGTTTTTCCAATTTTTGGTGCTGTCAGAACCACCGCAAGGTAATTTTACGTAGTCCTGTGAAGTTTTGTTGAAATCGGTTGAAAAATGTAGGAAATCCGATCCAATATATAAACGAACAGATACACACACACACACACACACAATCTGCGTTTTATAATAAGTATGATTAACAGTGCTCAATACAATTTTTCAGAACATAAATATTATAAATTTACTAATTTAAAAATATGGCACCCCTACCCTACATTAACTTAACCTCATTTTGAAAGTAACTCATATTTTGATACAATAGTTGTCAAAGAAAATGAATACCCTACCACCCTGTGTGGTACAGCGTACCCGGATTAAAAGGAGAATTTAATACAAGATACCCTGCCCATAAAATACAACACAAATTTCAAGAAAAGACAACACGATAAGGAACGTTTATAGAAAATAGATCATTGTATATTTAATGTCATTCATGCAGAATAAACAAATTTGTACATTTTCATATCTTGTTTGAATAGAGTAAAAAAGATTAATGCTTTAGTTCGTTTAAGCAAATGTGATTTGAACAAAAAGAAATGTCTATGTGTTCGCTGTCTTTCAACAGAGTAGTAATGTCTGTTTCTTTTGCTTTTGTGTATCCGCCGAGTAGGTGTAAAGGAAAAAGGGGCAATAAATTTAAGTTGAAAAAGAGAGTGTGAATGAGAAATAAAAGATAAGAGGAAAATGTACTTATCGTGTTGAATTGTTTTGGAGGCAGTTGTAAATTTGTTGTTGTTGTTGTTTTCCTTTCCTACCGCACTTTCTGCTCTTAGTGTCGGGTTGAGTCAGTGACGGACCTGACTATCAGTCTTCTGTCCTCTATGAACTCTGCACCCTTCTGACTGGGGATTGACTTGAGTCTCTCTATTTATAGCTGACTTTTTTTCACACTGGATCGTTATCTTTTTTTTAGTTTAGCAAATCGCCTCCTTTCATTGGTCAGAAAATTAATTTCACACCTTACTGCGAAATCTGTTTTTAGTCGTTTTGATCCGATTTTGCGGGTGTGCAAATCTACTTTGTGTTTTTCAGTTATTTATATAACCCCTTGTCAAAATGATTGAATTTCCACGTAACCTTAGAAACTAATATTATGAATGTATGTGCTTATGAAACTCAGTAAATTTCAAAATAAGTTATTTCAAAAATCGCTTGAAAATGAAACAGTACTAAAGATTTTAACTTAATTCTAAAATTAAATTTAGAGTTTTTAGTTTCTGTATTTGAAACATGGTAATTACTGTGTAGCGATGGGACCATATTTTTAAATTAGTAAATTTATAATATGTGTGTGTGTGTGTGTGTGTGTGTGTGTGTGTGTGTGTGCCAAAGGCTTGGGTGCCACTCACTGTAGTAATTAGTAAGTCTCCCATGTAATAGGAATTAACCTTCTTCAGTTTAATTAACTTCTATTACACAGCGTCCAATTTTTGGAGAGGGGGTTGCTTAAAAGTTTAAACCCGCCAGTCCTAACATTACCATTAACCAACAATGTAGTTTTTAGTTGAATTGAGTTAATCTTCCAACTTCCGTCAGACACGTATCTCTTTTCTTTTTCTTTTTTTTCACTTGGTTGTTGGTGGAGACCCAGAATCCTTATTGCTGACATCTTTCCATGCTCCTTAGCGTAGTCTATCAATCGTCGTTTGTAGTGATTAGTACGGATTTGTTGTGGTTTTGAATCAACTCAAAACAAAGAAAAGTCGAGGTTTTCAAATATAAAATATTTTTATTTTCGTGTTTTCACAACTAATCTGCCTTTGAGAGTACGCATCCGTGTCATACGCATGCGTAATCTTCGTGTCATACGCATGCGTAATCTTCGTGTCATACGCATGCGTAATCTTCGTGTCATACGCATGCGTAATCTTCGTGTCATACGCATGCGTAATCTCGAAGACAATTAAGTCTCGTTCATCGGCAACTTTATTGATAACCAAAACTTATATGTTTGTCTGTAACAGAATACACACGCACACACACATACATCACTTTTTTTTTTTTTTTGGCAAAGTACTCGAGACTTTCCTGTGAGTAACAGATTGTCCAACCTCTCCTTCTTCATTATGTTCTCCAGAAACTTCAACTGTCTCTTCCTGATGGTAAGTATAAGTTTCCTTTTTGTTTCTATTTTCTTTAAAACGTTGTTGTTGCTCACATGTTCGGTCCATATCTTCAACAGAAGACATTTCTGTTGCTTCAAGTCTCTTCATCTTTGAGGAGATTGTCCCGCACTCACTGCCATATAGAAAGACAGATATCTCGTAAAAGTTCTCTTTTTTCTTTGATTCTAATGAAATTTTTCTGTCTCCTTTGTTGTTCGGACCATGGTATCCTCACCATCCTTCTGTAGAACCACATTAAGTGTAAGCGGGTCAAAGAAAAACAACGCATAACATACTTGACAAGCTTGAGAAAATGGATGGCAGAACAAAATAAAGAAAAGAGAATTTATTTCGAGCTGCAAGGGGGAGGAAATTGTTGAGAGCCATGATTTCTTACGTCCTGAAGGGGCACGGCATATAAAGAAGACGATCTCCAGACTGTAATCAACTGTAAGCATCTTACATCGTACGACCTCCTCCAGGGGTTGAACATAGAAGTAAGATCATTTGTCTAAATGGATAAAGGAAGGTAGCGAATTCTTCGTTTATGTTACAGGAATAAATTTCAAATGTTGTGGTGAGTTCGCGAAAAAAGAAGTTACATGGAGGTTACGGTGTTTACTCATTCCCCCACGAGAATGAGATGTGACACAAGGTCAGATTAATGTGGGGACACTCGGGTAGGGACAAAAATCCCCCACAACCGTCGGTTGCGCAGGCCTCGGTGCGAGCACCGATCCCTCCCTCTTGTGCAATGGGAGGGCGCGGCCTCGGGCAGCTGTTCCTCAGGGCTAGGCACCTCTCAGTATATTTTTCCTCAGTTGCCCCTCTGTCCTTTGACAGAGAAGCCCCTGAGCGCACCCTGTCCAAGGACAGAGACGCAACTGAGAGATGATAAGTAATGTGCATAAATTACTTATAGTAATTTATACATGGAGGTTACATTTTGCAGCAGTTCGTGTGGGCAGTAGACATTTGCTGAAAGGATTCTACACAGAGAGATACAAAGGTATAAAATATGACTACTTTAAATAAATCTTCAAATAATATCATGGAAATAAAATAGACACAATATAAAGAGAAAAGATTATTAAAAATTACAAACCGGTGATGGATAACATTAGAGGTGAGATTAGGAGGATATAAAACTACCAACCAGGGACAAAGGGAAGTAAAACGATATAGTTTCTGTACTGTGGTAACCACACACACACACACATACACAGATATATATATATATATATATATATATATATATATATATATAAGGCAGGATGTGTGTGTGTGTGTGTGTGTGTGTGTGTGTGTGTGTGTGTGTGTGTGTGTGTGTGTAACGAATGCACGGCAGCAATTTTCGACGGATTTGCACAAAAATATACATGCACATGCTCCAAGTTAGCGGGATGGCCATGACCGACTTTGCATTTCCCAACTCCCATCGATAGTGGAAATAATCGATTTTTTCATGTTTCTACGGCAATTGTCATGTAGTTTCCGGTCATTTTCTACTGGCCAGAGTGAGAGCCTATAGCTGGCTGCCACGAATAGGCAGGAAGATTCTACTGGCCAGCGTGAGAGCCAACAGCTGACTGACAGGAATGTTAACTAGCATGCTAGCAAGCAAAAACTTGATAGCTGCATTCGTCACAAGTGGGAAAAATTTAAATCTGCATGGCACTTTACTCCAATTGGCTCATTCGCTTGCTTAAACTCAACGTTGATTCTGATTCCGCAGAACTGGGTTGGGTGTGAAAAAGTATTTGTTGTTAACATTCTTTTTTCATTCGATTTTTCCAGTTACGAGTCCTTTTTTAAAGCTGATCGTCTTGTGTTCATTTTGTTTAGTTCTTTTTTCGTAAAAGATTTAATGTTTAGTATAGAGCATAGAAAAAAGTCGCAGTGTGAGATAGGCAAGAAGTAAGGCATGTAGCAACATCAGCACGTCAAAGGGAACTCTTTTAAAGGTAAGGAAGGGCAAAAATATTTTAAGTCAAGTGATAGCGATTGCTGTATGAGTCGTACGATTTTTGAATCAAGCACGGGCAACGCCGGGCCATGCTGCTAGTATATATATATATATATATATATATATATATAGGATGTGGTGCCCAGAAAATTCGGTGACGGAAAATTCGGCAATTTTGACAAGGTAGGAAAATTCGGTAACTATGAAATAAAAGTCGATTGAACATCGATTTTAGAGCTCTTCTGGGGTGGGGATCATAAAAACTCGCACTATACTTGATGCTCTGTCCCCCCAAGAGAACGCATCTGTGTCATACGTGTGTGTGTAATCTTGAAGACAGCCAGATAAACACCTTAAGGCAATTGAGACTCTGAATAGAAAGTCATGTTCATCGGTAGGTTTATTAAAAGCCAAAAGCCAAGTAAATCAGTGATGGTTAACATTGGAGGGGGGTAGGAGGATGATAAAAGTACCAACCACCTACTTGGAGTCATGCTTTTATTGTGAGGACTTCCGGTGATATACTAAGAGCTAACCGGAAGTGGTCAAAACGGTGACCAATCTAAAAGGTAATTAAGCTACGAAAGGAGAAAAAGGGGGAACGTAAAACAATACAGTTCCTGTACTTTGGCAACAGAATACTCGAGTATATACAATATTTAAAATCATGATTCATTACACACATCATCATAAGTCGAGAATTCTACTCAGATTCTCCTGACTCGTTCCTTCCAACCATCTCTGTCAGACATCGCTGCCGGCAGGTCCTCCAGATGGTATTCAGAGTCATCTACAAGTTAGTCAATGTAGGTGTGATGAGGTCTTCCAACCGATATTTTGCCGCGAAATGGGTTCCATAGGAGGGCGCCACTCACAAGTCTTGACTTAATTCTCCAGGTGACCAGCTAGTCGAAACCTTCTCTTTCTTAGCGAAACTGAGATAGGAGGAAAGTGTCCCTACAACCGTTTCTTTGTTGGGTGTTTTTTCCAGCTGATGTCCAATGCAACTCGTAGCATCCTTGTGTATGTTCCGTCAAGTGAAGCTTCTTGGTGTTTCGCCAGTGTCCATGCTATTAAGTCGTAGAGCAAGAGAGATTCTACCGGCGCACATAGGTGTCTTTAGCCATCGAAAGATTCAAATGATATACACATTCTCTAGCCTTATAACTGACTTTACGATGAGCAACACGTAAACATCTTTGAAATGTTGTTCATAGTTTTAATATTTGCCTATTTTGAATAATAAGCATCACTGCATAAATATTTTGAGCTGCAAAGAGTAAATATTTCGAGCTGCAATGGGTAAATACTTCGAGCTGAAAGTATTAAATATTTCGAGCTGCAATGGGTAAATACTTCGAGCTTCAAGGAGTAAATATTTCGAGTTGCAAGGAGTAAATATTTCGAGCTGCCAGGAGTAAATATTTCGAGCTGCAAGGAGTAAATATTTCGAGCTGCAAGGTGTAAATATTTCGAGCTGAAAGTATTAAATATTTCGAGCTGCAATGGGTAAATACTTCGAGCTGCAAGGAGTAAATACTTCGAGCTGCAAGGAGTAAATATTTCGAGCTGCAATGGGTAAATACTTCGAGCGGCAAGGAGTAAATATTTCGAGCTGCAATGAGTAAATATTTCGAGCTGCAAGGTGTAAATATTTCGAGCTGAAAGTATTAAATATTTCGAGCTGCAATGGGTAAATACTTCGAGCTGCAAGGAGTAAATATTTTGAGCGGCAAGGAGTAAATACTTCGAGCTGCAAGGAGTAAATATTTCGAGCTGCAAGGAGTAAATATTTCTAGCTGCAAGGAGTAAATATTTCGAGCTGCAATGGGTAAATACTTCGAGCGGCAAGGAGTAAATATTTCGAGCTTCAAGGAGTTAATACTTCAAGCTGCAAGGAGTAAATATTTCGAGCTGCAAGGAGTAAATATTTCTAGCTGCAAGGAGTAAATATTTCGAGCTGCAAGGTGTAAATACTTCGAGCTGAAAGTATTAAATATTTCGAGCTGCAATGGGTAAATACTTCGAGCTTCAAGGAGTAAATATTTCGAGTTGCAAGGAGTAAATATTTCGAGCTGCCAGGAGTAAATATTTCGAGCTGCAAGGAGTAAATATTTCGAGCTGCAAGGTGTAAATATTTCGAGCTGAAAGTATTAAATATTTCGAGCTGCAATGGGTAAATACTTCGAGCTGCAAGGAGTAAATACTTCGAGCTGCAAGGAGTAAATATTTCGAGCTGCAATGGGTAAATACTTCGAGCTGCAAGGAGTAAATATTTCGAGCTGCAAGGAGTAAATATTTCGAGCTGCAATGAGTAAATATTTCGAGCTGCAAGGTGTAAATATTTCGAGCTGAAAGTATTAAATATTTCGAGCTGCAATGGGTAAATACTTCGAGCTGCAAGGAGTAAATATTTTGAGCGGCAAGGAGTAAATACTTCGAGCTTCAAGGAGTAAATATTTCGAGTTGCAAGGAGTAAATATTTCGAGCTGCCAGGAGTAAATATTTCGAGCTGCAAGGAGTAAATATTTCGAGCTGCAAGGTGTAAATATTTCGAGCTGAAAGTATTAAATATTTCGAGCTGCAATGGGTAAATACTTCGAGCTGCAAGGAGTAAATACTTCGAGCTGCAAGGAGTAAATATTTCGAGCTGCAATGGGTAAATATTTCGAGCTGCAAGGTGTAAATATTTCGAGCTGTAAGTATTAAATATTTCGAGCTGCAATGGGTAAATACTTCGAGCTGCAAGGAGTAAATATTTTGAGCGGCAAGGAGTAAATACTTCGAGCTGCAAGGAGTAAATATTTCTAGCTGCAAGGAGTAAATATTTCTAGCTGCAAGGAGTAAATATTTCGAGCTGCAATGGGTAAATACTTCGAGCGGCAAGGAGTAAATATTTCGAGCTTCAAGGAGTTAATACTTCAAGCTGCAAGGAGTAAATATTTCGAGTTGCAAGGAGTAAATATTTCTAGCTGCAAGGAGTAAATATTTCGAGCTGCAAGGTGTAAATACTTCGAGCTGAAAGTATTAAATATTTCGAGCTGCAATGGGTAAATACTTCGAGCTTCAAGGAGTAAATATTTCGAGTTGCAAGGAGTAAATATTTCGAGCTGCCAGGAGTAAATATTTCGAGCTGCAAGGAGTAAATATTTCGAGCTGCAAGGTGTAAATATTTCGAGCTGAAAGTATTAAATATTTCGAGCTGCAATGGGTAAATACTTCGAGCTGCAAGGAGTAAATACTTCGAGCTGCAAGGAGTAAATATTTCGAGCTGCAATGGGTAAATACTTCGAGCTGCAAGGAGTAAATATTTCGAGCTGCAAGGAGTAAATATTTCGAGCTGCAATGAGTAAATATTTCGAGCTGCAAGGTGTAAATATTTCGAGCTGAAAGTATTAAATATTTCGAGCTGCAATGGGTAAATACTTCGAGCTGCAAGGAGTAAATATTTTGAGCGGCAAGGAGTAAATACTTCGAGCTGCAAGGAGTAAATATTTCGAGCTGCAATGGGTAAATACTTCGAGCGGCAAGGAGTAAATATTTTGAGCTTCAAGGAGTTAATACTTCAAGCTGCAAGGAGTAAATATTTCGAGCTGCAATGGGTAAATACTTCGAGCGGCAAGGAGTAAATATTTCGAGCTTCAAGGAGTTAATACTTCAAGCTGCAAGGAGTAAATATTTCGAGCTGCAAGGAGTAAATATTTCTAGCTGCAAGGATTAAATATTTCGAGCTGCAATGGGTAAATACTTCGAGCGGCAAGGAGTAAATATTTCGAGCTGCAAGGAGTAAATATTTCGAGCTGCAAGTATTAAATATTTCGAGATGCAATGGGTAAATACTGCGAGCTGCAATGAGTAAATATTTCGAGCTTCGAGGAGTAGTTTCTGTAGTGTGGTAACAGAACAGCAACTAAATTTGTCTCAACGTTTACGAGTCTTAAACTACCTTGTGTTTAGTTGTTTGCTAAGATGAAAAGAAATGTGATTTCTTCGCGTGTATGGGTAAAAAGAGACAATGCAAAAAGTAAGGAAGAATGTGTAAGTTTCGCATAGCTTGGTGAGGAAGACGGTGAATTAATAAGGGAATTTCTTTGATGAGGTGTGCGTCGTCAACTGCTGCCGTCTGTATACATCTTTTCTCCGTATTGGTTTTGTTTGTCTGGGGACTCTACTTAAATACTCCTCAAAGGGATCACAAAGCGTGTTTTCTTTATATAGTTGGCGGGAACGAGACCCATTAGTTAAAAATGTTAAATATTTATTTTCAAAGTGTCAATTTATTAACCGGACGGATGGTGCTGCGACTGAGCAACCATTTTTTGTCATTTGATATTTGACGGTATTAGTGTTCGTTTCCACCATCGCTCTGCAGATTAATCTCTTGCTTCTTGCAACCATATTCTTGAGGGAGAAATTCTGTGAAGTCGGGGGTTCCGGCATTGATGTTGTCTGAACAGCTCTTGTGTTACCCTCCCTGTTTACATCTACCTTGCATAATAGACTTGCAGAGATTGTCATACTGTGTGACGTCGACAAGTCATGCCATCTTCCGACGTTTAAGAGCGGCGAGTAGAGATTCTTGTCGGCCCACGAGACTTTTAACCTTGCTCCACACAGTCATTGGTCTTGTGCTTTTAGTAGGAGATGTGGAGGAGCATTCTCAAGAAGTCGTTTAATAGTGGCGAGTAGAGATTCTTGTCAGCCCACGAGACTTTTAACCTTGCTCGCCGCATAGTCGTTGATTTTGGGATCTCCGTAGGAGATGTACAGGAGCATTCTCAAGAATTCGTTTAATAGTGTCGATTAGAGATACTTGTCGGCATACGAGACATTTAACCTTGCTCGGCACATAGTCACTGGTCGTGTGCGCTCAGTGGGAGATGTGGAGGAGCATTCTCAGGAATTCGTTTAATAGTGGCGAGTAGAGATTCTTGTCAGTCCACGAGACTTTTAACCTTGCTCCGTCCATAGTCATTTGTCTTGTGCTCTCAGTAGGAGATGTGGAGGAACATTCTCAAGAATTCGTTTAATAGTGGCGAGTAGAGATTCTTGTCGGCCCACGAGAATTTTAACCTTGCTCCGCACACAGATATTGGTCTTGTGCTCACAGTAGGAGTTGTGGAGGAGCATTCTCAAGAATTAGTTTAATCGTGACGTGTAGAGATTTTTGTCAGACCACGAGACTTTTAACCTTGCTCCATCAGTAGGAGATGTGGAGGAGCATTCTCAAGAATTCGTTTAATAGTGGCGAGTAGAGATTCTTGTCGGCCCACGAGAATTTTAACCTTGCTCCCCACACAGATATTGGTCTTGTGCTCTCAGTAGGAGATGCGGAGGAACATTCTCAAGAATTCATTTAATAGTGGCGAGTAGAGATTCTTGTCGGCCAACGAGACATTTAACCTTGCTCCGCACATAGTGATTGGTCTTGTACTCTTAGTGGGAGATGTGGAGGCGCATTCTCAAGAATTAGTTTAATAGTGGCGGATAGAGATTCTTGTCGGCCCACGAGAATTTTAACCTTGCTCCGCACACAGATATTGGTCTTGTGCTCTCAGTAGGAGATATACAGGAGCATTCTCAAGAATTCGTTTAATAGCGACGAGTAGAGATTCTTGTCGACCCACTAGACTTTTAACCTTGCTCGCCAAATAGTCATTGGTCTTGCGTTCTCAGTAGATGTAGAGGAGCATTCTCAAGAATTCGTTTAATCGTGACGTGTAGAGATTTTTGTCGGACCACGAGACTTTTAACCTTGCTCCATGCATAGTCATTAGTCTTGTGCTCTCAGTAGGAGATGTGTAGTAGCATTCTCAAGAATTCGTTTAATAGTGGCGAGTAGAGATTCTTGTTGGCCCACGAGACTTTTAACCTTGGTCCGTGCATTGTCATTTATCTTGTGCTCTCAGTAGGAGATGTGGAGGAGCATTCTCAAGAATTCGTTTAATTGCGGCGAGTAGAGAATCTTGTCGGCCCACGAGACTTTTAACCCTGCTCCGCTCATAGTCATTGGTCTTGTGCTCTCAGTAGTAGATGTGGAGGACCATTCTCAAGAATTCGTTTAATAGTGGCATGTAGAAATTCTTGTCGGTCCACGAGACTTTTAACCTTGCTCCGCGCATAGTCATTGGTCTCGTGCTCTTACTAGATGTAGAGGAGCATTCTCAAGGATTCGTTCTCGATCCTTTTCCCTGCCCCAACCAGAAATGTCCAAGTCTCATAACCATAGAATATGTCGGATACGACCAGCGATTTTTAGAGCTTGAACTTCGTATAAAAGCTGATGTTGCTCTTCCATATCATTTTCAGTCTGGCTATCACTGTTGTGGCTGTGGCGATGCGTGTGCGGATTTATGCATTGCTATGCCATATTTTGACAGGGTTGCTCAAAAATATTTGAAACTTGATACTTCTTCCAATGGTCCTCCCTTCATGATGACGCTGGCACTGATGTTGCTTGTGCTGTTCACCATTACTTTGGATTTCTCTGGTTTCTGTTCCGTTCCGTATGCGACGGCTCTTTCAGCAAGTCAAAATTTTACCATATCTAAAATAGGCCTATATTCAGGATCGCTAGGCCATGAAGCCATATTTCGTCCAATCAACCAGAGACCGACCCGACAGGGATATGAACATCATGCAAATTAGAAATTATTCCCAACCAGGATATAAGACCACTGATTGTGGACTAATCAGAAGTCAAGCGACAGTTTCGAAGCGGATCTCTAGATATGTATATAACGAGATGGAAAATCAACTTAAATCATTATCGACGAATTAATTGTATTCATTCTCCGGTGTTGTGGTCATCGTAACATACCCAGAGCCGAAATACGACAGTTTTGTGCAACTCATACAATACCTACCACCCTCTAAATCTTGCGACTAAGACGTTCACGCAGTCATGTGACACAGTTCTGCGTTGACACTAATACGTACATACTTCATTCATCCATTTAATGAGACGTCTTCTACTTCTAAATACATACATACATATACTTATGTATATGCTCACTCTCTTTCTTCCTTTCTCTCTCTCTCTCTTTCTCTCTCTCTCTCTTTCTCTCTCTCTCTCTTTCTCTCTCTCTCTCTATATATATATATAAATTAAGGTAGATTTGAATAACCATAATCATCGAGTTTAGAAGAATCCTCAACAGAATGCAGAATGCACTCGACTGCCGTTTCGTCCTATTTTGGGACTCATCAGCAGTGCGCATCCACTACCGGCTTGGGGATAGAAGACATGATCCATGGGGACACAGTCCGTTCGTATAAGTAGACTCGGATTCGTCACACGACGGAATTTGTGAAGAACTGGCGCTATATCGATTCTGATTTGTTACCTCTCCATTGGTCTAGTTGGCTTGCTTCATATTGTAACGGACCGGGTTCGATTCTCAGTAGTAGATGCGCACTGCTAATGAGTCCCAAAATAGGACGAAACGGCCGTCCAGTGCTTTCTGCATTCTATTGAGGATGAATTAATTATGATATATATATATATATTTTTCCCGATTTCTTTTTGAACTTGGAGGTCTGATGAATTGGATCGTGATTACGATTCCAATGTAATAAATTATAACCATGGAATATTAGTGTTTTTGCCTTTTTTATTATATATATATATATATATATATATATATATATATATATATATATATAATGCACCAGGACATTTACATTTGAATTCTTGAACTTCCAATATCCCTATCAGGATGAGCCGGTCTCCTCTCGAAGTGGCACCGTGCCTTGAAAGACTATTGGGTCTCAAACTCAAACTTGAAATGGGACTGGTACTTACGTTCTATTGCTAAGGATGCAGGTAAAATGATCTATCTGTACTGCTCCAGTAAGTACCTGACTCCTCCCGCTATCCTTTACCTTTACAAGAACCAGATCAGGCTAAAAAATGGAGTACTGTTGTCATATTTTGGCGAGAGCTGCTCAGACCTCACTCTCCAGTCTTGATAGTGTTCAAAAGCGTCCTCCGAGCCCTTGTGAGTGACATTATTCTCCACCCTTCAACTTCTCTCTCGCAGGAAAAAGTAAACTTTACATGTACAAATTTCAGCTCATCATTCATTCATTATGCCTCTTGTTTCCTTGGGGAACATATGGCCACAACAACACCTCTCCAGCGGATGCGGTTCTGGGCGATCTTCTTCAGCCCGACCCATGTCGAGCCGGGTGCCTTCCCGGGGTATTTTCACCAGCATGCGTCATACACTCCACTTTGGAGGACTCTTCCTCGGCCATGTCGTCGTTTGAAAATATCGTTGAGGTTTCTGTATCAAGCTAGTTTTTAAGTAAGATGGTTGTTAGCCTACTGCACAACCCCCAACCTGGAAGACCATGGTTTTGTCTTTCGTCTGGCTCCTACCCCACAGACCTTCGAGATCAACAACGGTGCAAAGCAGGGCTCCGGTCCTATTCAACGTCTTCTTCGCTTGCATTGTATCCCACGCTGTCCAAGATTTGGAACAGGGAATCTACTGGCGTCTCCAAGTTCTTCGGCCTGACAATCAGTTTCGGCAAGACTGAGGTGCTTCATCTCTTGATAGTAATAATCCTTTTGACTCTCTGTTGGGATTTTTAAATGTCCGAAAATTTAGGGCATGGAAGAACGGACGAAATATTTCATCGACTCTCTGTTTTCATTGACTGGTTGTCTCTAATTTTATCACTCTTTCGAGACAAATGAATTCATTCCTCATTGTTTCTTGATTTCTGATTGGTTCACAGGACTCCTCCATTTTTCTTCACCTCCCTTTCGGAATGATGACCTTTTGCTCTATTTTTTCTTGTTTTTTTGTTTCTTTAGTTCTGCACGTCGTGGTGAAAGTGGTCATTGAACCCTCCCCACGACCTTTTGTGACACATGAGCTCAAGAAATCATTATTTGACAGCACATACTCTATCACACTCTGGAATCAGAATAACATCCAATGAATCGAATTACTCTCCATTTACTGCAGTTTACATTTACAGGAGTCAATGCACAAGTCCCTCGAATATTAGTAAATACAAAGACAATGAGGACACTCAAGTAACAAATTCTCGGGTAAAGAATCTGGCTAAAGAGATGCAGAAAGCTATTTAACGGCCATCTACATTTTTTTTTACCGAATTCGGATGTCCCCAGAAGACTTAAGAAGTAGTAAATGCGTATGGCTTCGGACGGACAGGGTGCGAAAACCTCTAGAAGCTTCGTACACGTGTCAATTTAAGGCAATGGTCCCCAACCAATTTGGGTCCATGCCCTACTTTGGTATTTCTAAAATTCTGGTGTAACCCCCCACCCACCACCACCACCTCTATAATATTTAATTCTTACATATTCAAAATTTGAATCCAATTCACGTGAAGGAAGCTTAAAAGGCCATTAACTTGGTTGTCGGAGTTAGCTCCTCCTTAATTCCCAAATTGTCACCAGGGGTCATTCTCCCTATACTATAAATACAGGGCTACTTCTCGCCTCGTTCTCTTTCATTTCTTCATTTCAGTGACTACAATGTAAGCTCTCTTAGAAAATCCGCGTCTTCCCGTGAGAGACGCCATGAACATTATACACACACACACACACACACGTACGTAGGAATATTCATCTAAAACAGACACGAATGTTCACACACACACGAATGTTATTGTTCATTGTAAAATTGTTTTGTTTAATACATATATTTGTTTATATATATATATATTGGTCTTGTTTGTTTTCCTTTCATCTTTAGTTGGACTTAATTCAAGTCTGTCCATTTTCTTGTAGTTGGACCTTTTAATATTCTACCAGGAGTTACACACGTGTTTCTAATACAACAACACGCGGTCCTCTACATGGTCTCAAAACAAACCTCTAAAGACTATGGTGTCCATGAAAGAGAAAAATTTAAAGAACAAAAAACACTTAAATATATATAGTTTCAAAATATATAATAGAGAACTGAAAGGTAGAAATATAAAATATTTGAAAGAAAGCTCATTCTGTAATATACTTTGATCATTTTAATCATGAAATAATAATGGAAAATGAAATGGGAATGAATTTCTTATAAAAACCTACAGATTTCGACTTCAAGAGATGCGGCTGTCTCCAACACATGACTACATAGCTTCTTTCACTCATCCCCCGCCAGCGCGTGCTGAAGAAACATGTGTTGGCGAGTTCAAATGAATTAATTATAGCAACACCATTGACGGCCAATCTCCAACAACAACTCAGACGGCCTGTGAACTATTCGATAACAATAAAAGTCTTTTCTCAGTTTCAGATTTTGTACTGTAGACAAACTATTTAAAAGTCTTTTCTAAACTAAAGATTTTTCTGTGTACCAACTACTCAAAAAACTAACTCAACTAATAATTATTTTTACGCCTTTTTGACTCTTTTGAATTCATGTACATATGCTTGTAAATACAAATCATTTATTTAACAGCCATACCATCTTTATTTTTATTTTCTGTTATCATCTCTAATCTGGATCCCCACGAAGTATGTAGATGTTATGTTATCTCTGTAATAGTCCTTAAGAAATGTACTTCCGAACTGACCTTTGCTCTCTCTAAACTGTATAATAAATGGCTCGCTGGGTCTTGCTCTCTTGCTTATTGGAAATCCTCATCTGTTGCTCCAATCACTCAGGTGAACCGTCTGACATTTCCAACTATCGGTCTATTAGTCTCTTTTTGGTAAACTACTAGAACCTCTAATGAACGCTGAATTGGTTAAGCATCTCACACCGCAGTGCCTTCTTTCAGACAAGCAACATGGATTTCGTTTCTCGAAATGGAAAAAAAAAAGGGAAAACACTTTGAGGAAAGTAAAAAAAATCACAAGGCAGAAAATGCAAAACACTCACCTCGTTTCTTAACTGAATACTCAGACGTGACGTCTAAACTCTCAAAGTTTTGGTTCACCACTATTGTAACTTGGTATTGAAGTCAAAACTAGGAGAGTTGAGTTAAAGGGGAATAATTGAGACATTCGGAAGCGGCATGGCGCGTGGAACTAGAAAAATATAACCCGGTAGACGAAAGAAAGGGTTCGGTTCGAAATTCCAATCACCTGAAAAAGGCCGGAGCATACAACGGCCGAAACGTTGTGAATATGGCAATGAAGATGAATAATGTAAATAATCTAAGTAATCATAATACCTCATCTCAGAGATATAGACAGATATATAGAGAGACATAGACATAAAGGCCAGAGCTTTACAATGGCCGAAACGTTGTGAATATAGCAATGAAAATGTGGATAACTGTCCGAATAATGTAAATAATGCCAGTAATCATAATACCTCATCTCAGAGATTGTTATGGTCCAGGTTAGGACCAAGGAAGAACAACACGAACACAAAAGTAGAAATAACGAAGGTATATTACACAAAATAATAATACAAGATGTGGAAGGTGTTAGTATGACTGTGAGTCTGGTTTGGAGTCTACTACTATCGGCTCGACTCGATTCGTCTCTCTCTCTCTTGAGAGGCGTAGTATACATAGTGTTAGGAAGAGTTCATTCTGTAGTTATAGATAAGGATCCATAACACCCCCTCCCAAGCTTTTACCTCGCAGGGGTCTTTAATATTTTTCCTCTTCGGATTAATCATCAAAGGCTCTGTAAATTTTCTTTTTCTGCTTGATTTCCGCGGTTCCGAAATTGCTTGAGGCCTTTGCATATTGAATGTGTCAAATATTGTGTCCATTACTTCCTCCTCTTCCTGAGGTAGACTGTTAGAATCCACTAACAGCCTCTTTCTGGTCTGATTTAAGTGCCTTTTATGCGAGAACTTCGGACCCTGAATTATGTAAATCACGTTCCCGATTCGTTTCTCTATTGTACCTGGCTCCCAGTAGGATGTGTTGTTTTTGAACATTTAAAAAAAAACTTTCTCCCCATGGCTAAATTTTCTTTTTGGTACAAACGACGTTGGTGATTGCTTTGTCTGTTTTGGCAGTAATTTGTCGAATACCGATCTAATTTTTCGGGCGAACATCACTTCCGCCGGCGATAATACTGTTCGGTGTAATTCTATACACTTGCAAGAATTGTTGTAAAGCCTTTTCTGTTGGTACGTCATAAGCTTTCCTTAGTGCTCTTTTTAATGTATCTACAAACCTCTCCACTTGCCCGTTCGGCCTTGGGTGATATGGCGGAGATTTGATGTGTTTCACCTGAAAAGTTTCACAAAATTCTTGAAAATCCGCATATGTAAATTGTGTCCCATTATCGGTGACTAAACAATCAACCACTCCGAAACGAGCAAACAGCTCGTGAAGGCAATTTATTGTCGTCTCAGAAGTAGTTTTTCTACAATGAAATACTTCTGGCCATTTGCTGTAACTGTCTACTACAATCAAGTAGTAGAAACCGTCTAATGGACCTTCCAAATCTACATGGATTCTCGACCACGGTCGATCTGTCTTAGGCCATGGCTTATGAGTGATCGGAGGTGCCTTGGCTGCTAAGGAACAGCCCTTGCATTTGTCCACCATATGTATAATATCTTGATCCATGTTTGGCCAGTACACGTAACTTCGTATTAAGGATTTCATCCTGTTCTTTCCTGGGTGGCCCATGTGAAAATCCTTGAGGATTCGCCTTTGTAGCGTTTTCGGGGTTACTACTCTTTCATTATATAGCAGAACATTGTCACATAACGAAAAATTGTCTGATATATGCTTATCTTTTCCTGCAATTTTTGTTTTCGTTTCCTTTATAAATTCGTCATTCACTGCTTCGTTTCTTATTTCCTGTAATGTGACGGAGAGGTTTCGAATTGTACTACATAATGATGTTCTAATATCTTCCTCATATCGTAGAGCTGCAATTACGGAATCTTCTAATGGCTCCGTTTTCTTTGGTATTAGTCGCGAAAGACCGTCTGCATGCCCGATTTTGTTGGATGGAAGATACTCCAATTTGAAATTATAATTTAATAAAATCGTTCCCCATCTTAGTAATCTATTAGCAGTGTAGACAGCTAGACCTTTCTTTGATCCAAATATTGTTAGTAACGGCTTGTGGTCCGACTGCAAGGTGAAAAATTTACCGTAAATATATCTGTGGAATCTTGTAATCGCAAAAATAATCCCCAGCGCTTCTTTTTCGATTTGCGAGTAATTTTGTTCGGCTGGTAGTAACGTTCTTGACGCATGCGCGATGGGTTTTAGTGTCCCATCTGGCATTTTATGAAGTATACATGCCCCAACACCATAGGCACTCACATCACTCGCGACTATTACAGTGTAACCCGAATATAAGAGAGTTGTCGGGACCGGAGAATAAGTCTTTTATATCCGGGTTTCTCTTATATCCGGGTTTGGTCTATTTTGTTTAGGTAAGTATGGCTGTAATTTGGGACCAGAGAAAATCTCTCTAATATCCGGGTTTCTCTTATACCCGGGTTACACTGTATTTCCAATTTTCGATCATAATGCGCTAAAAATAAATCTGCTGTTAGAGTCTTAATGATTTTGTCGAAAGTTTTCTGACATTCATATGACCATTCCCAAACTTTCTCCTTCTTCAACAGTTCGTATGGCTGCAAGAAAGAAATACGACAACAGCGGAATAGATTTACGTGGTTTATTTCTGCGGTGAACAGTCCCGTAGAAGCAAGCGAGCCAGAGTGGCTTGCATCTGGTGTATAGGAGAATAAGGGTCTTACCTTAACGGGCAGCACGTGACATCAAGTTTGCTTCGTGAAAATGGCATTACTCTCCCGTCCAGCCATTCTAGCAGTACGTGCAAGAATGTTTTTTTTTGTACAGTTTGGAATGCTTCCACCAATAGCAAGTCGTGTGCTGATTGGTAGAACTGGATGAGGCAATTTGCCTGTGTAACCGAGAATAACAGCGAAGAAAGCTGATTGGCTGGGAACCGCGGTGTTGGCCTGATAAAAGAGTGCTGGAGCCATGAAAAAGGGGAGAAGAAAAAACGTTGACTATACGTAGTGACGTGTGAAGACGGCGAGAACGGTGAATTGAACCAGCGATATTGTGATTTGTACAAGTGACTGTTGGGAGAGCAATAGACTTATTTATGCTACAATTTCAACAGGAACGTGAGGGTTTGGGACAGCTACCTTGTGGTAAATTTCATAAGTAGTTCACACATGTTGACGGTGGCACTCCCTTGCTGACAGCTGCTGGTCGCTCGGTCTGACCGTGACAGGTCTCTACACTGGCCACCTGTTGACTGCATGTTGAACTTCCGTGTGACCCCTTTTATAGCGTTTTTTATGGCTTAACAGGCTCGAAAAACGAAGCGAGTATAATTAGGAGGGAAGCATTTTTATTGGACGAAAATAGAGCACTTTAATTATTATTTTATTTTTCGACCGGAACTCGAGTGTCGGGAACATTTGTAAACGAAGATAATGTTCATTTTGTGACGGGGATTTGTCCCGTTCACATCCTGTTCTCGCTCTTGAGTATTTGCCTGTAAATCAGCCGAGATATGACTTATTTTATTTTATAACATTTACAAATTCATGAATTATTCATACAAAAAACAAATACAGAGGTTAATGAATGATTTAATTGGCGAGAAATCCATCTTCGCGAACAATTCAAATAAAACCCCTCATAGCATTTTTCGGATTACATCTCTATTTTCGTTGTCCACTTATTACTGAGAGTAAAAACAAGAACAAAATCTATTCCATACCTGAGGATGTCTGTACGAACAGACGAAAGCTTGTAAAAATAATAAGATCTTATTCTTATTCAACTGAAATTTATAAAACAAGGATCTTTTCATTCATAAACACTAAACAGGTTCGAGGTTTTTGTATTACAGTGTAACCCGGATATAAGAGAGTTGTCGGACCGGAGAAGTCTCTTATATCCGGGTTTGTTCTATTTGATATACATTAACACAAGCTCTAATTTGGGACCAGAGAAAATCTCTCTTATATCCGGGTTACACTGTATTTGAATTGTTCGCGAAGATGGATTTCTCGCCAATTAAATCATTAACCTTTGTATTTGTTTTTTGTATGAATAATTCATGAATATATATATATATATATATATATATATATATATATATATATATATATATATATATATATATATATATTATATTTGTTCTCGTTATCTTGGACCAAACTAAGCTGGCTGTTAAAAAAAAAACGAAACAAAACAAAACAAAAACAAGGAAAACACGGGCGATAACTCTAAATGTTTTAATTTCGGGCCATGTGACAATGTTTAGCCGTGTTTTCATATCATAGTCCAAAAAACAACAAAGTACAAGATGTCCAGACTTCGTTTAGTTATCAATGCAGATGACTTTGGTTACAGCCAAGAAAGAGACGAAGGCATCGTTCAGTGTATCCAGAGCCGTTTAGTGACCAGTTGTTCCTTGCTACCCAATGGACTGACCGCTAAAACAGCGGCGGCTTCAGTGATTTCGTTAGCTTCCGACTTTGACGTGTCATTAGGTTCGACGAATTTTTGTAAAAACTTTTTCAATTTAATTGTTATTTTTAAAAACAAACTCTATGGCACTACTATTTTAATTGACTGGTCAACTCGTCGTAAAAAGATAGGGAAGAATTAAAAAAAAATAATGTGAATTATTCAGCAAATGACTAATTGTCCCGTCCCAAAAAATATTTTTTTTTTTTTTTTTTACGAACAGATTCAGTCATTTTTTAAGTAGTGCCTCCTAAAATATTGCAGGTAGCTTCTTTAATGTTTTAACTTGGCTTTTAGTGTGTAAGTATCGTCGTATAATTTCAGTGTTATTCTCTAATTTTTAGCACGTTTCTACGGGTAGAATTTTATTTTAAATATTTATTTTTATTTAAACATTTCAAATCACTTAGTGACAAAGTAAATTTTGTTCTGGAAAATATAATGAAACAGTTATAAATGCACTTGGATTCTATCGTTTTCTTTTATTTTACGATAAAAATACATTTGAACAATATTACTTTTCTGTCGCCATATAGTATACATTGAAAAATGGGATTGTCGGTGGTGAAGAACTTATGTGTAAGTTAAGCATCTTTCATTTGTTTTTTGTAATTTTTCCAGCAAGCTTGAAAAAAAAGAAAAAAGTTACCCAGATGAATTTTAAAAGTAAATATATCATCATCCAGTGGTTAATATTACTTTTCCTTATAACTTTTTATTTTTTAGTCTCTCTTACAATATTTTTTTTTTTTTTGTTTATTTCTCTCTCTCTCAAAAAAAAAGTTTTTCTTGTGGAATGTTGGCAAATAATAATATTTATGAGACACCTGCAAAATTGATGACGTCACAAAAAATGCGATCTAAGTCACAAAAATAAAATCATTCTTTTCCGTACTTAGATTGGTTTCTATCAATAAATAATTTATTTTTATATAATTACAGTTAATGTTTATAGAAAAATTTCAATTTTTTTAATTTATAAAAACGAACAACAGAATTTTTTCAGGTAATTTTTGTGGTGAGAGGTGTGCTCTTTTGACTTAGATCACATTTTTTGTGACGTCATCAAATTTTGTTAATTCATCCATGCATGAAAAAGTTTTTAGTTGTTTTTCAAAAAAATGCTGGTAAAAGTCTTACATTTGTTTAGGTACCTCCACTATTTCGGCATAAATTTTCTATATTGAAGTTTAAAATGAATTTTTTACAACGAAAAAACATACTTGAAGATTTCATTTTAGCTTTAATTGAAAGTTTAATGATTAAATTTACGATTTCTATTAATTAAACAATTCTGGTGTATTTCAGATAGAAACTATATACATTTGATTGTCAAATTTAATTTTAAATTTTTAAATTTTCTTAAAAACGGCCATTTTCTTAATTTTAAGAAATTTGTAAACAAACACAAATTTATCGATTTTTAAAATATTTAAAAAAATTTCTGACACGTTATTTTAGTAAAATTAAAAAATTTAAAGTTAAAGTAATCTGATTTGAAAGAAATCTTTCTTACTTATAGCGTAAAAAAATAATATACAACCAATTATTAACGATCGATCCTGTCAATCTGACCCACCTATTGATGGATTGTTGAATGACGAGGCGATGACAGCTACTACGGATTACCATCAATGACATAATTTTTAAAAGTCTGAGTTACAAAAAAAAAAAATATTCTATTTGAGTATGACCCACACTAATGGAAATACAATACATAAAATAAAATTATTTAGTGAAATAGTAAATGAAAAAAAGAAAAATTACTTTAAAATTTAAAGTTTACACTTTTAAAGTTGAACGGAAAATAAGAAATGTTGAAAAGGCCGCGTAAAGGGACAAAACCCTTAAATCACGTGATCTTGTAATAATACTGGCAATTTCAGTATATCATACATGGAAATAAGGAATGTATTAAGTAAAAAAATACAACATAAAAAATTATTTTTAAAAAAAGTAGCTCAACTAAATTTATTAAACTTAGCAATTTTGGATTCGTAAATTTTTTTTCTACTTAATTACTACATAATATCGAGGAACCCTCCTAATACGGAGCTTTACACGATGTTAAACTATTATAAATTATTATAATTAAAAATTTTTAAAAAACGAAAAAATTATTGTAAAAATTAATTATTTATCAGAAAAAAATTATTTCTTCAGACAATAATGTCCTTAATATTACTTATTTACAAAAGCAATTAAAAACTTTTCTAATTAAGTAATATCATTGTTTTATTGGATTCATTATTTTTCAATTCAGACAAGATTTTCAGTTAAATAGCGCAAATTTGAAAAAAAAAAGTAGGTTATTTATCATCTCCAAAGACTCCTCCTTTTAACAAAAAAAAAAAATTGAGGATCCGAAAAGGTTTCGGGCGAAATTTCATGAAATTAAATAAGTGAGGGGTAACATATTTAAAAAAAAATATTTTTCACCAAAAATTTCTAAAAACAAAATATTTCAAAAATAATTTCATTTATTTGTGAATAAGTCCTGAAAATTTCATTAAAATTGGACAATTACTTTAATTTTACAAGAATTTCCAAATCAATGTGTTTTCAACGGGAAAAAAGCGCAAAAAAAAACTATGTTATTTTAACGTTCCCGCGATGACGTAAACAAAAGAAGATTTTAACCGAAATTTCGAACGTGTTAGAAAATATTAAAAAATTTCAAAAAATAATTAAAAAATACTTTTTTCTTTCATCTTAATAATAACATAAACATTTTGACGATAATACTTTATTTTCTTTAATTTTGTGGCATTTTTCATTTACGCTATGCTGTTTTTCTGCGAAAACAGTGGACATGCCTACATTTGTTACATTTTTATTGAGGCTTTGAAAAAAAAAATTGTTTTTTTAAAAATAAAATTAAGAAAAATAATTGTTCCATAATTTTTAAAATTATTAAAAAAAAACAAAAAAATAATTCTGTTGTTTTGAGTTTCCAGTATTTTTTCACTGAAGCGTGTGGGCCAGGAATAGGGCAATGGTAAATTCTTTTAAACTAATGAAATGTTATTGCAAAAATAGATGTTAGTCCCAGCAGTGTGTGAACAACATTATAAAGGTGAATGCTACACCATATTTGATGGTATGTGGGACCAGCTTTCCCCCCAAATATTACAATTTCATAAGTTTGTCAACAGTGTATTGGAGGTGAGGAAATTGAACATGGAATAGACTGTGCTAGGGTTAGTTTTGCACAGCACTGCAAGTTGTTACAGAACAAAAACATTAGCCTGCAAACTCCAGTCATGCTCTTAAATAGCCTTGTCAAACCAAGACCTTCATATAGATGCTATGCATGGTGCCAAACTTGTTCAGAAATTTCTAAACTGTATACAAACACATTTTGAGATCATTGATTAAAAATGGCTTTGAGCCAGTGATGTTTGTGGGCCTTGGTGAAGATCATTCTTCTTTGAGTCTCATGAATTGATGCTACAGAATTGCAAACAAAGAACGGTTGAATAAGACAGATTGGGTCCTATAACCTTGGTTGGCAACCAGCCTACTACAGGAAATCTTCTACTTTGTCAATCACAAATCAAAAGAGATCTGATCACATCAATGTGTTTCTCATTATGGCACTTAACTGAGAGACTGAAATTGTTGCTGTAAAGGAGTTATCTCCCTTGCATTGGCGATATTGCAGAAACTTTGAGAGACAGTAGTAAAGGAAAGCAAGAAGAAAGGACTAAACATCAATTGTAAGAAGACAGAATTTATGGTTGTCAACAAGAAGAACAGCCCAAGATATGAACTACAATTTGAAGATACTAAAATCAAGCAAGTATGAAAGATCTGGGAAGCGTTTAAACCGAGGATCGAAAGTGTGACACTGAAAATCAGAGGGACATTGGAATACTGAAATATGCCTTTTGAAAGTTAAATAAAGTATTAAGAAATAGGAAAAATTTATTAGAAACAAAGAAAAGAGGGTACCACTTAAGCATATGTCCTACCGATCAGTTTCTGCTTTAGTGTATATCCTACCGCCACATTTGTATTCTACATTATTATGGCATTGTCCTGACTTTTTTTTTCAATATGTTAAAAGACATTCACAATGTTTTTATTTAAAGGATTCAAATATCTTGTTTCATGATATTTTTAGTCAAATTTTTTATTTTCTAAATTTTTTTTATTTTAAATTTTATAAAACAATAAATAGCATCCTTCCTTCTGTTTTTGCTTTCCCCCTTATGCTAGATAATGTAGGATACAAATGTGATTTTAGGACATGCTGATCGGTAGGACACATGCTAAAACAGCAATGAAAAGAGTACTGAACTGTTATGTAATATCAATCTCTATATATGGCAGTGAATGCTGGACAATTTCCTCACAGATAAAGAAGAGACTTGAGGCAACAGAGAATTGGTTCTATAGAAGAATGCTGAGAATACAATAGGCTGAACATGTGAATAACTTTTAAGGAAATGGAAACAAAAAGGAAACTATTGTAGTCAGTTTCTTCTGCCTTGTAATAAAGTTCCCTAATCTGTTTCTGTCAACCAACAGAGTGACATAAGTCAAACAATCCAACAACTCGTCCCCTGTTCACCACAGCAGTCATACTTCTGTCTGTCACCTCTTATGTTCTTTTTATAGATTGAGTGACAGTTCAAATTTACGTAATGTTAAATAAGATTCTCACAAAAGTCTATCCAACTCCAAGATCTTTTTTTAAATGTACCACACGCAAAGCCGCCATTTTCTTTTTGGGAATATTTTACATGCGAGATATGTCCAAATCTGTTTTCGTCCAAGAGGTAAGCTATTTTCTCTAATGTAACACTTATACTTAGAACCAGAAAGAGAAATCTGAAATTTTTAAGACACATAATGAGAAAAGAATGCTTGGAGAATTTCACACTCACATGACATTGAACACAAGAGGAAAAGAGAGAAACAGTGAGTAACCAACATACAAGTAAATGGAGGGCTAGGAATGGTGGGGAAAATACAACCCTTACTAAGAGCTAGAAAGGATAAGAAATTGTAGAGAGCCATGATTGCCCACTTCCTGAAGGGATACATCACATAGAAGAAGAAGAAAGAGGAGGGGGGAAACAAAATTATTTTAATGGTCTTACATGTTGCTAAATGCAGTAGTGTTGAATTTTGTCTGCTGAAAAAAAGATCAGAGGATTAAATTTTTTTATTTTAAACTCTTTAGGACTTCATTTGAACCTGACCGAGGGTCGTCCAATTGGATCCACTTACGACAGTCTGCTTGACTCTAATGGTGAATTTCTGGATAAGGGTACATTTCGGCAAGCAGCGCTTGAAGGGCGAATTGATTTTAGAGAGGTAAGACATTGTCAGCCATTATCCCCTTGATTTTAGAGAGGTATAACATTGTCAGCCTCCATCCACCTTAATTTTAGAGAAGTAAAACATTGTTAGCCACCATCCCCTTGATTTTAGAGAGCTAAGACATTTTCAGCCCCCACCTCCTTGATTTTAAAGAGGTAAGACATTGTCAGCCTCCATCCACCTTGATTTTAGAGAGGTAAGATATTGTCAGCTACTACCCTCTCCCACCCAATTTATATCAATATAAAGGGATTGCAGTATCAACTCTTGAGGAAAGACTCATTTTCTTTACTAAAACACTTGAAGACTAGACTGGTAGACATTAATTACACTTTTAAAAAAAAGGTGTGTGTGGGGGGATGCCTTCTCAAATACATGTACCCACCAAATATAACATTTTATAGCAATAAGAAATAACATTAAATTCCATATAAATATATATTGGGGGTTATATATTGGAGTTTAAATAAGGAAAAAGTAGGAAAAGCTTTCTAAATTTAACATGTTTCGATATTTCTTTGACTTCCTCAGATTTATTTAGCTTTAGAAGTGGAATTGTTTTGATTTTAAAATTCTGTTGTTTTCTTTTCATATGAATATTAGGGTTATGACTTTTTTTTTTGCAACCCTACATCATAAATCGATGACCTTTTGTTCAAAAGTAATGAAAAAGGCATTAATTTGTTTTTGCTCTTGAAAAAGGTCATCTCTAAACTGAAAATTTTATTTTACCATATATGCAATAAGGGTAAAAAATCAAAATATTTCAGAAGCTTTATCTTTCATTTGCTAATGATGTAATTGGATGGGACTTACATATTTTTTTTAATGCATTTAACAGTTTATATCTATAGCATAACATACAAACTTACAAATAAACAAAAAGAAGTTCCAGAAATTTCCCAAAAGTTATACAGTGTAACCTGGATATAAGAGAGATTTTCTCTGGTCCCAAATTAGAGCCTGTGTTAATGTATATAAAATAGTCCAAACCCGGATATAAGAGAAACCTGGATATAAGAGAAATTTTCTCTGGTCCCAAATTAGAGCCTGTGTTAATGTATATATAATAGACCAAACCCGGATATAAGAGAAACCCGGATATAAGATAATGTCCCGACAACTCTCTTATATCCAGGTTACACTGTAGTACTACTATACTTATACAGGGTGGCAATAAAGTCACTATAAAATTACTTCGAATAACAATTAAGACAGAGCAATTAATGAACATCCCAGAAATTTATTATTAAAATGGTTCTGGTTAATTCTGGTTAATAACAATAAAATGCTATGTTAAACAATAGTAAATTAATTAGCGATACTGTTTGAACTGCAATCCACCTGATTCAATGCTTAGCTTTTTTATTATAAGTAACTGTATATTGACTTTATTGCCACTTTATTTATGATTTTAGAAATTTTAAAAATTTCATGTTGTGGGTGACATTTCTTAAAAAAATAAGCTGAATTAAACTCTTCTTCATTATTTTTAACAAAAGTCTATCAAATTATGAGACAAATTATTTTATGAGAAGTCAAAAATTCATAACCCTAATGTATATCCAAAAGAGGAATTTCTCTTTTCTTCTTTATCAACCGGCAGACAGAACTGTCATTCATATAGATAGGACAGTAGGTTCACCTATCGCCCTGTTCCCACTCCTTCCTCATCTTTTGAACAGGAGTAAATGTTTATTTTGTTTCCTGTTTAGGATTGGGTCTCCGGATTCTTCTAAAGTTATTTTTTTTTCACTCCCAGTGTCTCCCTTACATCTTAGTGGCATTATCACCTTGCTTGGGGCGAAGTAATTAAAATATACTATTAGGGAAAAGAACAATAAAAGAACAGGAATTAAGAAAACAGAAGACAATGATTTACTTTAAATTTAAATCAGTGATTCCCAACTGATTTTGGGCCATACCCCACTTTGGTGTTTGTAAAATTCTGGTGCCCCACTGTAATAATTAATTCTTACATATTCAAAATTTTGCTGCAATTCACATGAAGGAAGCTGAAAAGGCCATTAACTTGGTCTCTAAACAAGCCACCAAAGACAATGGCATCCATGAAAGAGAAAAATTAAAAAAAACAAAAAGACAGTTATAGTTTCAAAACATATAATAGAGAACTGAAAGGCAGAAATATAAAATATTTGAATGAAAGTTTATTCTGTAATATAATTTGATTATTTTAATCATGAAATAATAATGCAAAATGAAATCTGATCTCACTAGAAAACAATTCACTGTTAATAACTCATTCTCACATTGCCCCCTTATTCTGTTGGTATAGTAAACCAAAGGGTGCACATTGTACACATGCCCCCCATCAAAATATTACCATGCCCCACTGGTGGGACATGCACCTCACGTTGGGAAACATTGATTTAAATGATTGAAAATCTAAGTTGACTGGGAAGCACAAAGCTTGAAAAGAGTTCCACAGGCGAGAAGTGCAATAGAAGAAAAATTGTTGCATCTCATCATTTCAACTGTCAAATAATGAGACCTAGTTGCCAATGCAGTAGTAAATAATATAACAATATAAGAGGAATACAGTGTTGATTCCTGAGGAAAGATATATTTTCTTCATTAAGACTCTAAAATGCCAGGCTGGTGGACATTAATTACACTGTTTAAAAAAAAAAAGGGGTGTAAATGCATGTACTCACTAAATATAACATTTATTGTAATAAATGACTAACCAAATCTTACAAACATTTCCCTTAATAATAATTTTAAAATAAGTCAACAGATGATGTTATTTTATTTATGGTAACTGAATTTTTGGCAATTACCTTACTTGGATTCTGTTGTTTTTATCAATGCTCAGAATCACTTCTCGGCCTTTTGGCTTGTTTTGTGTGTGATGAATTGTTTCCCACCATATCAACACCTTTCTACACAAATGAAACTTTGCTAGCCACTGGATACTAAATCATTTCCAAAACAAATGTACGGGCCGATTACATTCCTTGTTTCTACCTGTTCAGACATTCACATCTAGGACACACCAGTTCAGACCTTCAGGGATAATTTTAACTTAACTATTTATGAATCACGTTGACGTGCACATTTCAGTCTAATGGGGTCTTTCTCTCACTCCGCTGGGGAGCCGTTTCAGACACAAAAGCAAACATATCTACATTGTTTGATGGTTCAGAAACAACTCATCAAAAATCCTTTCTCTACACCACCTATCATTCCCACACTGGCTCAACAAATCAAAATCGACTTCCAGCACATGGTAATGAGATTTTGGCCAACTATTTGACATAAGCTCTATTTCTTGCTTCCTTCTAGACACAATGCTACAACTACTGTTATTGTGGAAATAACGCAAGTTAAAAGAAAATTATTTTTAGTTCCACAAGTTAAGCAGTTTTAGGAGGCTCGATTTGCATTGTTTAACTCCACTTTTTTATTTCTTTCTTTCACAATATTTTATTTATTGTATGATACTTGTACAGGAGAAATGGGTAAAAATCTAGAATCGGGGCCATAATTCATGAGTTAAAATATATATATATATATATATATACACACACACAAATATACAAAGAAGAGTAAGATTTCAGCATTCAAAACATTAATTTAAAACAGAGTTCAATACTAAAGTAGAGCCGTAAATGAAGATGTACAGTTTTGTAGTGGGTACGTGCATGTTCTAATGTAAAACTGCATAATATTTAAAAATATATATATATATATATATATATATATATAATGTGCCTGCTAATGCGGTTGCTTGTCAGTTCCTTTTTTTTGAGAAAATGCTTTAGCAAAGCCAGCTATTCTCTATTTACACTATTTACCTTGTTCAGACTGTTGTCCTCATCTTCAATGTCACATGACATTTTGGCCATTGTACACTCTGGCTGCCTTGAAATGTTGTGAATATGGCAGTGAAGATGAGGACAACAGTCTGAACAAGGTAAATAGTGTAAATAGAGAATAGCTGGCTTTGCTAAAGCATTTTCTCATAGAAAAAGGAACTGACAAGGGCCTGCACAAATGGGAATATATATCTGAATATATATTTGAAAAATAATGAAAAAAGCACACAACCCGACAAAATCTGAACCAGTCAGCTATTGTTTGCTTGGAGCAATTGTAGTCACCTAAAAATAAAATCAACCACTCAAGATATCTTTTTTAAACCGATAAAGTGTATTAAAAAAATTTCTTTCATTTTTGCGCGTGTGAATTATGGCCCTGATTCTAAACTTTTAACAATAAAAAAAGCCAAAAAAATAAACTAAAGACAACAAACTCAATTCATATATACGGGTGCTTAAAAAACAGTTATTGGTCTCACCCATGGTGAATTTTTTATTTCTTATGATGGAGTGGCGTGAATGGTTCTCAGCCGGACCAGAAACTTTTCCCCTTTTTTTTTAGTATCCCCCTCATACATTGTGTCATATACCGAATTAGTCCACTGCAATCTATGTACTGTTCCTTCAGGATTTGGGTGAATATGATTCTCCAACTTCCTGTCTTTTGTTGCTTTAAGTAACTTTGTTTTTAAATTTTACCTTATCACTACAGATTAAGAACTTCAAATATCTAATTATTATAAACATCTTTTTTAAACTGATAAAAACGGATTAACAAAATTACTTTAATTTTTGTGCATGTGAATTATGTCCCCTGTTTTATGGCCCTGCTTCTAGACCTAACAAAAAATATAGGGTATATCATTTGTTTGTGGGTGTGTTGGGGAATATTTTCCTCCCTCACAAAGGGGGACAACTGGATCTCGGAATTTTGTTCCCTTTTTAGATAAGAGTTGATAAGGTAAGATTGTTACATGGGCATTCAACTCTTTTAAACCAACATTTGATTGAGAACTTTTAGTTGACATTAATTTCTTCACTGTTTGATGTTTTAAGCTTTAATTAATTTACTGAGCCAATTGGAACAAGAAATATTTGTAAAAAAAATCCCCAATGAGTTTTTTGTCCGTTTCTACCTGTTTTTCAGGTGAGGGAAGAAATCGACAAACAGATTGGCACATTTGAAAAAATCTGTGGGACACGACCATGTCATGTTGATGGGCACCAACATGTTCATGTGATTACAGGTAGGCTAAATTAATTGTCCGCTGCAGTTTCAGCATGTATAAAAATTCAATAAAAATAGATCTGGTACAGCATATTCTGTGTTCAATTTCCTTTTCTAATGATAACCTTAGAGATGACTGGTTTTAAAATTTTAGGTAACCCCCTCAAATGGATTAAATAGTTTCAGCATCCTCTCTTAGTAGGAGTGAGTTAAACCAAAGAAGGTATGAAAGTTACTAATTATTAAACCTTTGGCTGATAGTGTGTCTAAAAGACACTCTTAAAAAGTTGTTGGCAGTGTATGGTAAAACACCTAAATGATAGCTCTCCCAAGAGAGGAGGCATGGTAGAGTAATGAACAGCAACTCCAATTGGGGAGTCAAAGAGCCGAATTTGAATTCAAGTCAGATCCATTACATTCACTTACGTGCTAATACTCTTGGAAAAGTTATGAATCCTCTTCTCCCCCCAGCTATGGATAAATAACAGGACAAACTGGGTTCTATAGCCTCAGATGGCAACCGGTCTAGGATAAGGTAAAACTCTGAATTCAAAACTGTATGTAGTACATACTATACAGGTAAGGCAAAAGATTGTTAATATTGGCTTGATGATCCTGACTGGTTGACAAATGATGATGAGCTCTCCCAGCTGCTATGGGGGGTAAGAAGCAGAGAAACGAAATGAACATGAAGTAACAAAATGACACTGCATTAGATATTGGCATCACATTTATATTAGATGACAAATATCTAAAGAGGAAATGAAATATGTATACCTATGGCTTTGCAGTACATTTGATATAAAGTAGATATCAGATACCATGTTAATTATTCCTTGATATCAATTACACAAGATTCAAGAATATTTGTAAATTTGTGATATGTAAAAGTTCAGGTGGTTAAAGTAGTGAGACAACTGAAATATCTCGACTCAATTATCAGCTGAAATCAGGATAGAAATAATTTTAGGTAGCCCCCCCCTCTCAAATGGGTTAAATAGTCTTAGAATCCTAGCTTATCAGCTGAAATCAGGATAGAAATAATTTTAGGTAGCCCCCCCAAATGGGTAAAATAGTTTTAGAATCCTAGCTTGTCAGCTAAAATCGGGATAGAAATAATTTTAGGTACCCCCCTCAAATGGGTTAAATAGTTTTAGAATCCTAGCTTATCAGCTAAAATCAGGATAGAAATAATTTTAGGTACCCCCCTGAAATGGGTTAAATAGTTTCAGCATTCTAGCTTATCAGCCGAAAGCTGGATAGAAATAATTTCAGGAGCAGCACAAATAGTGGCAGCTGTCACAAAACTAAGAACCTGGAAAGAAAAGAACATCTGTCTGTGATCAGATTCTTGCATGCATTGATTCAACTTCCTTTATGACTTTTTTGAATTGTACATCAGCATCTCTTCACAATAAGTTGGTTGTTTAATAGTCATTTAACTTGATAACTGAGTCCACCCATATAGTGAAAACCTGTGTAAATAGCGAAAAATGGCAATTTTTACTCGTTTCTTGCTTATTTTTTGTTGATCTTTCAACCAATTTTTATCAAATTTAACAATTGCTTTATGAATGTCTCCTCTTTTACATCCCTGGTAGCCCACTGACAAATTGAATTTCAGAAACTCCAAAATAATTGTGGTCTGAATTGGGTCTTCATGTTGCCTGTTACCCCCTTGATGTCCTCAGCTAACTTCAATTGAATAAATACAGACCATGTCTGTTATATCAGTAACTGCATTAATTCAAAATGTTTTTTTAATGAAAGTACTTTAAAGTAATTGAAGAAGATAGACTCTGTTACATCTAAACATGATGCTGTTTGTGCTCTATTTAATTGAATGCTTTTTCTGATTGGCCAGATGGGTGTGGCTGCTAGTTATTGATAAAGCATAAAAGCATTATCAACTGTTATTAATTTTTGATTTGTAGTAGTTCATTTATTATCGTTATAATTACATTATTTCTACCACAACCAGTAGCAGTATCTTGAATTTTATTATTTAATGAAGCATTATCAACCATTATTAATTTTTGACTAGTATTTCTTTTATCTTAAATATAATTGCTTTATTTCCACCCATAGTAGTATTAGTAATGTTACCTTATGGTCAATTATTCACTTACAAACAAATACCTTTGGGAAAAGTATGAATCCACCACTTCTTCCTCCAGCTATGGATTAATTAGTAGTAATTGTATCAGTAAAAATAATTATTGCCAAAAAATTATAAAAATATTTTCTGTCTTTAAATAACCTGCAAAGGGTTGATAAGCCGTAAAAAAACATCCCATTCAATCTTTCATTCTTTTCTTCCTCCATTCTTTTTTCTTTCTTTATTTTTAATAGTTTAATATTTTTTTTTTTTTTACTAATTATCAGGTGTTTGTGAAGCCTTGGCACGAGCAATGTCGGAAAAGGACATTGATGTTGTACGAATTCCAGTTGAGAAGGACCTTGAGAATGCTACATGGCTTGAAAAGGATCTCATGGAATTCTTTAAGAATGTTATCCAGGATTCTTCAGCTGCAAAGCCAATCTTCCAGAAATATGGTATCTTGTAAGTAGCATATTCTTTGCTTTCAATCACAAGTTACTTTGGTAACCAATTGGGTCTAGACTCATGGTTATTGGTTTGGAAAGTGGTACTGACTAGCAGTAGAGCCCGGCATTGACCGGGGATGTAAGAATAAGAGATAGATCAAGTATCGACCATCATGAAGACTGAAAAATAAAATTGACAAAGATTATTCTTTAAGGTTGACGTACACGCATGTCTTAATTAGTTTTTTGTTTTTTTTTTACGAATTGTTCAAACCCAAACTCAAACAAAGACATTGTTTTCAATCGTTATGAGTCTATCGATTGAATAGAATTTTATTATAAACAATTGTCTTGTAAATGGAATTTTTAAAGTATTCTGAATGTAAAAATAAAGAAAAAAGTGTGCAAGACAATAAGAAACACTACCTGCCAAAAAAAAGTGAAGTTTTGTTGAAATCGGTTGAAAAATGTAGGAAATCCGATCCCATATATAAATGAACACACAAACACAAACAACCTGGGTTTTATAAGTATAACTTGATATGAGTTGTCCCCCTTTCATTCTGGCGACAGAATCGTGTTTTATTGTGTTTTCAAATTGATTTTATGCAAAAACAATTGTGTTTTTTCCAATTTTTGGTGCTGTCAAACCACCGCAAGGTAATTTTACGCAGTCCTGTGAAGTTTTGTTGAAATCGGTTGAAAAATGTAGGAAATCCGATCCAATATATAAACGTACAGACACACACACACACACACAATCTGTGTTTTATAATAAGTAAGATAATAACCTAAGTTCAAATTCCAGCCACAAAATTTATTGTTTTGACTTTGCTATTTTGTCTAGGGGATCTTGCAGATTTCCTTCGTCAACACTGTGTCATCTGCGGGTCTTATGTTATGCTGTGTCTATCAAGAATAAATCTTCTTTCTTTCTTTTTTCTCTATCTTTTTCTTTTTTTTCTCTTTCGTTTTACTTTCTTTCTTTTTTTTCTTTCCATCTAGAAATGTGAAAGCTTTTTTCTTCTGTAGGAAAATGAAAATAAAATAATAAGTAAAATAATAAATAAAATAATATTTAAAAAAAAAAAAAAGAATTTAATTTTCCTATAATGCAAAAGGTAACCAAAAAGGTTTTCCGGTCACATGTGAATGTTATGACCAGTCTCTTCTCACTTCCCAACCATTGAATTTGGACGTGTTTGGTAGCCGTCCCAATGAAAGAGAGATTCAGTTACCTTCATTCAACGTCAGGCTGACCTGAAATTGACTATTCTCTATAACTCCATATCTTTGTACCCACGTGTGTCAATAAACATTGGCCATTCATTTTCTAATTAAGTCTTCATTTTGTTTATTGCACTCCACCGACAGTCATCATCTGTTAGCAGCACAAAATCAAATACATCTCTCCAAGTACAAATAACATTAATATAGTTCCGTAAATATTTCAGGGGATTAATAAACCATAAATATCTGCTTGGCTTTATTGTGCAAAAACATTGTATTTATTAGGTCGGTGCAAAAATAATGACGTAATAATGTCGTTTTTGACGTTAAAAAATACGTCAAAAAACGACATTATTACGTCATTATTTTTGCACCAACCTAATAGTTGCCAGTTATGTTATGACACAATGGTCAACTTTAAATTTAATTTTTAAGTTTTAGCTGTTTGATATATCCACATGTATCATCTAATCCAACCTTATACAGGTTTCTATTGGTTTTGTTTTTATTGCTATTGATTTTAAATATTCCACATTATAATGGCTGAGGTTTTGTCCTACAACACTAAATTTGGTCAAATTATTTAGCCTCATTTTTTGTTTCTCACCCCATCAATATTTAGCCTGCTTTTTTGTTTCTCACCCCCTCAATATTTAGCATTTTTTTTTGTCTCTCACCCCCCTCAATATTTACCATCCTTTTTTTTTTGTTTCTCACTCCTCAATATTTAGCCTCCTTTTTTGTTTCTCACCCCTCGATATTTAGCCTGCTTTTTTATCTCTCATCCCTCAATATCTAGCATCCTTGTTTTGTCTCTCACCCCTCAATATTTACCTTGTTTTTTTTCTCTCACCCTCAATATTTAGCCTGCTTTTTTGTTTCTCATCCCTCAATATTTAGCCTCCTTTTTTGTCTCTCACCCCCTCAATATTTAGCATCCTTTTTTTTTTTGTTTCTCACCCCCTCAATATTTAGCCTCCTTTTTTTTTTGTTTCTCACCCCCTCAATATTTAGCCTCCTTTTTTTTTTGTTTCTCACCCCTCAATATTTAGCCTGCATTTTTTGTCTCTCATTCCTCGATATTTAGCCTGCATTTTTTATCTCTCACCCCTCAACTTCAAATAATACCAACAAAAAATGCTCAAGCTATTTTTCCTGTTTTTAGTTCCCAAATCTTAAAACAATTTAAATCTCCAAAATATGAAAAATATCAGAAAAGATATTTTAAAATGTCTTCAGTTCCTTTCACATGTTAAATTGATGATTACCTGCTTTTTACATTTGAAATTGCTAGATATAACCGTAAGTTCTATGCTGAGAGTTTCTTCTATCACGCTTCTTGCTTGTGGAACTCTTTTTCAGCATCTTGCTTTTCTGTCAACTTTGATCTTCAAAAAAATGAATGCAATGTCAATCATTATCTTCTGTTTTCTTAATTCCTGTTCTTTTATTGTACTGTCTCCTTTTATTTTTCTCATTCTCTCACTTAGTATAGTCTTAATATAAAGCTACTAAGACACAAGGTGTCTTAGTGGCTTTATTGTCTTGCTTGGGTTAAAATGATAAAAAAGAAATTAAGTTTCTTATTGTTTTAAAAGTAGTTATAACAAATTTTATATTAAGAAAATTCCTTTTAATTTGTCATTATTGATTTGATAGTTAGTATTATATGTTTACTTTTATTCAGATTATTTATTTACCTAGTTTTATAAATCTGATGAGCTTTCCTCTTAACATTAAATATAAAATGATTAGGATATTGAAGTAGTTGAAAAGTATTTTCAATGTATCTCTCTTCAACATGTAAATATTGAGGCCTACAAATAATGAGTTCTCTTAAATAGAATCTGATAATTATTCTGGATTTTATTTTGTTGTTATGGTGAGATTTTATTTTGTTGTTATGAGATCATTTTTATTAGTTGATTTGCAGTGGTCATTTAGTTTTAGATTATTATCCCTATGGTTTAACATTAAGAACAATAAAACATAACAATAACCAAACCTACAAACTTCAACTGTAAATTTTACACCAAGTAATTATTTATTTTAATTTAATTTGATAAATTCTGTATGTATTTATTCTAAATAATAGGTCTTGAGTTAAATGTTTTTTTCTTTTTAATTCTTAAAAATTTTATGTTCATGTATGTTGGCTTGGGAAAAAAATTTTTCTTTTAAGGACATTTATAGTTTAAATTGCAGTTTTAATATAATACTATTTTATTTTGTAATAAATCTCTTGTGGTTTTAGATGTATTTGTAATAAACATAATATTAATTTTAGATAAGTTCTTTTCAATTGTAGTCATGATTGAGTTGGGTAATATCATGTGTCTAGTTTTATTAAGATTATTTATATTATTTATTTACCTATTTTAGGAATTTGATGAGCTGTTCTCTTAGCATTAAATATGAAGTAATTAGGATATTAGAGGAGTTTAAAAGTATTTTCAATGCATTTCTCTTCATCATGTGAATACTGAGGGCTAGCTACAAATCCTAAGTATTCTTAAATATCAATATTTAATATATTTCAGGTTTTGTTGTTGTTATCGTGTGAATAGAGGGTTATAGAATCCTATTTGTTAGTGGATTTACACTAAAAATCTAAACAAGTTGAATGAGGTCAATCCTGTTACACATTTAGATACATTTATTTTAGCATTTCTAAATGTTGAATTATAACTGCTATTTGTTATATTTTCTCCCCACCGCCATTTTGTAATTTAATTAATTATGTACATATATAATTTATTTAAAAGTTGTGCACCATATGAGGTTGTTTTTTAACCCTAGAACACTAACCATGGGTATATAGTACCCAGCACAAATTTTCCTATTTTTACTTACAATTTTCAGTACCTGATTTTCTTACCTAAATATGTTTTTCAGTTCGTATTAATGTTAACTCAAAGTACAAAGTTTGAAGTGCCTGCGTGTAAAATATTTCATATAAAGATTTATATTTAATATTTGTTTTGATATTTTCAAACTCAGGTATGATATACCCAGGGTTAGTAATGGTGTTGCTTTAATTAATGCTTAGTGTTCTAGGGTTAAATGTATAATTAAACATGTAAATTTTATTTACTAATTATTTCATTGTTATATGTGCTGTTCAAAATGTCCTCCTCCTTTTTCAAAAGCACATTTCAATTCTGTGCCTGCAGGATTCATTAACACATTGGAGAGTTTCCTCTGTCATTTTACTGCATTCATATTTAATTCTTTCTTTCTTTAAGTTCCTCAATATTTCTTGGGCATGTCTGATAAACAACTGACTTGAAATGTCTTTAAACAAAAAGAAATGTAAGAGTGTCATGTCTAGTGGCCACCCAACAGGGCCTCTTCCACCTATTCATTAATCTCTATGATGTGTAACTTTTGCCTCACCCTGTATATAAAACAGTATATATATATATATATATATATACAGTAACGGATTCTCTCCTCTCAGTTTGACATATGAGGATCTGACAGCTTAACCAATTGATTCAGTTATGAATTTTGCACGATAATCTTAAGTGACACGTAAGCCCTGCAAGTGATTTGCAAAGGAGGCCACATATAGAACAAGAGTGAGGATTGTGGGATGAGGTCACTGCTAGATTAGCTGACCTTTTAGATTTTGCTCTCACTTCTTGAAGACGATTCAGACTAGCAGATTGAAAACTGCCGAGTCCACTAAAACATATTGATCTCCAGTCTACCCACTCCAAAGCTAAGTGATCTAGGGTGTTATGAGGTATACTGACAGCTGACAAGTTGCTCTTCAGCTTGTCTTTGTATCTTAGCCAGGGGTGTTCTACATTCCTACTATACACACACACACACACACACACACAGAGGGTAAGGCAAATGTTGCACACCAGAGGAATAATTTCTTAAAAGTATAATTAAACATGAAAATATTGTTTACTAGTTATTTAATTGTTATATGCGCTATTCAAAATGTCCTCCTCCTTTTTCAAAAGCTCATTTCAATTCTGTGTCTGCAGGATTCATTAAAACATCGGAGAGTTTCCTCTGTCATTTTGCTGCATTCATATTTAATTCTTTAAGTTCCTTAATATTTTTTGACCACATCTGATAAACAACTGATTTCAAATGGACACACAGAAAAAAAAAATCCAACAGTATGAAGTCTGTAGACCTCAGTGGCTACTTAACTGGATCAATCAAAACAAATTAGACATTTAAAACATGATTAATTAACTGGTGTGCAACTTTTGCCTTATCCTGTATATAAAACAGTATGGATATAGGAATCAACACTACAGGGTGACTGTCAGTTTCAGATCTTAAACAATCATCAGACCATGTGCTACTCCTCTTCATGTGGGCAGATGTGACATTATGGCGACTGTTAGTTTCATACCTTAAGCAATCTTCAGACCATGTGCTACTCCTCTTTGTATAGGTAGATGTGGCATTATGGGCAGGAAGAGAAATTATCGGGACCTTAAATTTTTTCTTTTCATTTTGATTTTATTTGATTATTGCCACAGGCTATTAGTTGTTTTCTCGTCTACTTTAATTACCTTATAATGTACTACATATATATGTAGTACATTATATATACATATATTCGTGTATCATGCGACTTTTGAAGAACTAATTTTGAAGCTAATTTTAAGGTGGGGTGGGGGGGGTCACATCATACACAAGATATTACATTAGCTTATGTGCTGCTGGCCCTGGCTACACCATTGACCAAACTACATTTACTGTAGTCAAATTAGCTTCAAAATTAGGTCTTCAAAGGTCGCATTATACGAGAGTATATACAAGAATTTGTTTTCCAGTAAAAACAGTCTTCTGAGTTACACGTATTATGTTGAGCCAGAAATAATTTTACATTTTCTGTTTCAACTTTATTCTTTAAAAAATTAAGTACACATATATTTTATTCGTTTATATATTCACCATTATTTGCAGTGACTCCTTGCACTTATCAAGCAACCCTTCAATATCTTTTGAGTAAAATTCCACAGGTTTTGATGTGAAAAATTTTCAACAAACTCTTTAATCTGGTTTTCATTAGAGAAAGTTTTCACTGTTAAAACGTTTTGCCTTAATCAAAAATGGTAGTAATCAGTTGTAACATCAGGTGAATAGGATAGGTGTGTTGGAACAGAGTTAAAAATTTTTCCTGTCTTAGTCTTGCTGTATATGGCCTTGCATTTCCATGGAGAGGGAACAACATTTTTCCTGTTGATGAGCACAGCACACTTTTCAACCAAACTTTTAGGGACATGTTGCAGCTACTGGATGTATAAATGTGCATTTAGTGTTTCATTGTTTTAAGAACTCTAAATGAATAATAAGCCAAACATGCCACCACATGCACAACATTACCTTTCTTCCATAGAGTTCAGCTTTTGGGGGTCGGTTGTTTCAATCATTCTGTTGAATCATAACTGCCATGAAATAATTAGTTCTTTGCAATTGATTCCATCCCCCAAAAAGGGAAACTACTTATGACTCAATCTAATTTTTATTTATTTAATTTTTCAATCATTTCACCACAAGCAAGGTACAAGGGTTTACTAAGAAAGAAAGAATCTGAGAAAAATCATTATTAAGGAGAGAGGACAATAAAAGAACAAGATTCAAAGATGACAATTGACATTTCATTTAATTTCCACAAAATTATGGTTACATCCAGTCATTTCAACTGTAAAATGATGGGACCAAACTGCCAATCTAGTATACTGTGCTTAAATTCATAAAAAACTAGATACCAAAGAGGAAGGATCGTCAGAACAATTATCATGAAAATATTTGTAGAAAAGGCACAGGGAAAGTAAGTGAAGCTGAGATGCCAGGGCAGGACCAATAACATTGTTGATACTTCTTTGGCTTCTCTATATATATATATATATATATATATATATATATATATATAAAATATTGTGACTTCTGTTAGTCCATCTGTTCATCACACCTTCTAAAATAGCCATACATTGATCGATTAATACCAAATTTTGGGGAGAAGTGCAAACAGGTAATGGAATAAAAAGTACAGTTAGTTTTTATTAGGGTGCATAGCTTAGTATGATAAATATTCATTTCATATTTTGGAAAAATTAAAAGTTATTTAATATACTCCCACTACTTATTTAATGATTAAAATAACAAATATTTATTTAATGAAAATGCAATATTGTTTTTTTTTTGCATATCTTTTCTTTTTTTTATATATACAAGAATCCAGTTTCCAGTTCACTCTGTGAAGACTATAAACAAATCACAAGCCCAAACACTTCAAAAAGTCAGAATTTGGCTCCAAAAAGAAATATTTACACATGGCCAGTTGTATGTTGCATGCTCAAGAGTAAGAAATCCTAAGAATCTATTCTTCACTATTTTTCTCAAAACATATTGTCTACCATGAAGATTTATTTATTATATAATATATTATTATTTTTATATAATTATTATATAATGTACTAGCAGCATGGCCCGGTGTTGCCCGTGCTTGATTCAAAAATTGTACGACTCATACAGCAATCGCTATCACTTGACTTAAAATATTTTTGCACTTCCTTGCCTTTAAAGGAGTGCCCTTTGCCGTGCTGATGTTGCTACATGCCTTACTTCTTGCCTATCTCACACTGCAAATTTTTTCTAAGCTCTATACTAAACATTAAATGTTATGAAAAAAGAACTAAACAAAATGAACACAAAACGATCAGCTTTAAAAAAGGACTCGTAACTGGAAAAACCGAATGAAAAAAGAATGTTAACAACAAATACTTTTACACACCCAACCCAGTTCTGCGGAATCAGAATCAACGTTCAGTTCAAGCAAGCGAATAAACCAATTGGCGTAAAGTGCCATGCAGATTTAAATTTTTCCCACTTGTGATGAATGCAGCTATCAATTTTTTTTTTTTTGCATGCTAGCATGCTAGTTAACATTTGTGTCAGTCAGCTGTTGGCTCTCATGCTGGCCAATAGAATCTTCCTGCCTATTCGTGGCAGCCAGCTATTGGCTCTCACTCTAGCCAGTAGAAAATGGCCGCAAACTACATAAAAACTGCCATAGAAGCATGAAAAAAATCGATTATTCCACTATTGATGAGAGTTGGGAAATGCAAAGTTGGTCTTGGCCGTCCCGCTAACTTGGAGCATGTGCATGTAAATTTTGGTGCAAATCCTTTGAAAATTGTGGTTGTGCATTTGTTACACACACAAACAAACACACATCCTGCCTTTTATAGATAGAGATTTATTTATTATGTAATATAGTATTTATTATATATTATTATTTATCATGTAATATATCCTGAAATGTTGGTTAATAACAATTGCAAAAGCAAATTGACTTACATAATGAAATTTGACTCTTATGTTATTTACTTTGAATTTTGTTTACTTTCAGTTTCACTGACTCATTTCTTGGTTTGACTACAATGGGCAAACACATGGCCATTCAACGATTGCAAGACCTCCTTAAACCTCTGACCTCTACGCTGACCTCCCAAGTTTGGTTGAAGAGTCCGCCAACATGTGAGTTGATGGTTCACCCCGGGTATCGGACAAGATCGATAGGTGGTTGTGGTTCTACTGGGCCTGATGAATTTTCCCAGTCTGTTGACCGAGAACACGAAATGGACATATTGTCCCAAATGACTTCCAGTCCCTTCTACAGTGACAACCACATTGAACTTATTTCTTTCCATGGATTGAAATTTTAATTGAACAAAACTGAAAAATATTTTAAAGAAATCATTTCTTTTTAATTGAACATTTCTTTCTAAAATGTTGTTTAAAAAAAAAAAAAAAAATCTTGACGGAATTTCAGAAAATTCCTATAATTTTTTTAGAAGAGACATTATCAATTCAAGCTTCTAAATTTCAGCCAATCCTTCTTGACAAGTGAAAGAAAAAGGATCAAATTTCTTGGCCGACTTACCACCTTTTTCTGTAAATAGAAATGCTTCCCTCTCTCCTTAGAGATCACCAACATGAGGCAGGCTGTAGAATAAAAAGGCCAAAAGGTTGTAACAATGACAGGACACTAGTTTAACAAATTGGTCCACTCGTAAATAAAATAGGGAATATTTTTTTTTTTTTTTTAAATAAATTTTGTAGGTTAGCATTCATTTGACTTTTCTTAGGCCCAGACGCTTGCCAGAATAAAAAAAAAATATTCATTTGTTATCAAATTACAAGGTGGGTGGGCTGTTTCTAACATCAGTATGGTGTCAAATCGAAATCTGAGTTTTACAGATTTATTGGACTTACATGTTTTGCATAAAAAAAACTGACTTTTTTGAATTGGGCTTTCAAAAAAATTTCTCTTAAATAACAGACAAACAGACACATTTTTAAGTAAAGAACAAAAATTTACATAAATTAATAAAATTATGTCTCCGTTTATTCTTAAGATAAATAATTATGATCCTCAGTAACTTGTAACTGATTATGCAAATAATAAAGAACAGTAACTTTGAAAGACATGGAAGATTTTCCTAATATGCCCGAGTTGGCACAGAAGATGTTTTTTTTTTAATTTATTGCCCCAATAATTTATATTCTGATGATCTGGTTTCTGCCAGTAGGTGTGCTTGTTACTATAACAGCAAAAATGGGCACATCATAGCAAGATTTTTGCTAGGGCAATACAGTTAAAATACTCTTAACTTGAAGAATAAAGCAATTTTCAGTCCTATTTAAATAAATTGGACCATTCATAAAATATAGAGAAAAGCATTTTTATAAAATAATTTTTGTAGATTAGTATTACTTAGACTTTCCTTAAGCTGCAACACTTTTCAGAATCAAAAAAATATAGATTTGTTATCCCTTTAGAAAGGAGGTCCTGTTTATAATATTGATAGTGTTAAATCGATCCATAACTTTTACAGAGTTATTGGCCTTGATACTTGGCACGTTTGCAAATGTCAAGATTGAAAATGTGCTAACATCATTGATATCTTCCTATATTTTTATATTTTCAGAATTTTTAAAACTTCTCTTAAACTTTTTAAAAACTTTTTTTATATGCGAATTCTTTGGAAGCACATGCACAAAAATCTGTGTTTCATATTTATTTATCTCAAGAATAAACGGATACATAATTTTATTAATTTATGTAAATTTTTGTTCTTTACTTAAAATGTATATGTCCATTTGTTCCTTATTTAAGAGAAACTTTTTGTACCCCACCTAAAGAAAGTATGTTTTCATATGCAAAATACCTAAAGACAATAATTTTGTAGAAGTCAGGAATCAATTTGATACTGTATTAATGTAATAAAAAGGACACCCCACGGAGCTTCTAAGTCAATAAAACATTAATATTTTTTAATTCTGGTAAGTGTTGTGATCTATGAAGGGCTAAACAATGCTAATACACAAAAATTATCTCCTAAAAAACTTTTCACTATGTTTTTATGAGTGGTCGGACCAGTCTATTTAAGTAGTGCCCAATGACAGCAATGCAAAGAATGGGTATTTCAGATTGTTTTGAATATCTGTGATACATCTTCTTTGGCAATACATGTCCACTGTATAACAGTCGGTGTGCTGTAAAACTACATTCAGAACTTTAGATATGGGATTAATAACTATACAAATTAAAAGATCCTTGTTTGGTACTATATGACCATTATATAGAAGTCAGTGTGCCATAAAACCACATTCAGGATCTGAACCTTGGAGAGGGGAATAAAGACCTTAAGAATCTACTTGAAAATCCTTGTTTAGCGCTACATGGCCATTATATAGGAGTCAATGTGCCATAAAACAAATTACATAAAATTAGAACTTTGGATATGGTAGTGAAATTGGTTAAAATGAAATTATTAGGTTGGTGCAAAAATAATGTCGTTTTCTCACATGTTATTAGGTTGGTGCAAAAATAATGTCGTTTTCTCACATGTTATTAGGTTGGTGCAAAAATAATGTCGTTTTCTCACATGTGAGAAAACGACATTATTTTTGCACCAACCTATTTTTTGTGTGCAACATGAACACTATATTGTAATCAGTGAACCATAAAATTGTTTTGAAAAATTAAGTTGATGAGATAAGATTATTTTTTACTTCATTAAAAGTGTAATTTTTATATTTGTTGTTGTTGTTATCTTTATCATCATTTTTATCCTTACGTTTGTTATTTAGATTTTTCTCTAGGCTGAAAAAGAGTGTAAAAAAAATGGTAAGAATTTGAAAATTTCATCTTCTATCTATAAAGCACAGTGTATGTGTGTCCATCTGTTTTTCAATCTCAGTGAATCATAAAAAAAAAACCTGAAGTAACAGGCAATAACTAGTCTAGTTACGCACGATTAAAAATTAAATGAGACTCATTTAAAGTTAAATTTAGATATCAAACAGAGTGAAAGGTTAAAAAAAACCAAAAATTCTTTAGTAAAGGGTTTAACTTTAATTTCACTTTTCAGCACAATTGCAATTGATATTGTCTAATTAAACTGTAATTAAAACTTAAGCGAGGCACAGTATGTTGCACATATGGTTTTTTTTAGCATGTGTACTGTGACGTATTCAAAATATTACATAGTTCGGGTTATCTAATATCTTTTTAAAGTGACTTTATGCAAAGGGATCATAAAGAATACTGATTTAAAAAGAAAATTGCACACAAAATAAAGGTAAACAAACTACAGAGATCAGTTGTGTATATGAAGAAAGATTATGTCAAATAAATGTAATTTTATTATTTCTAAATTCTTATAACTTTTATGTTCATAGGACGATGAAGACCCAAAAGCCCTCTGCATGAGCCTAGCCTAAAGTCCACCTGATGGGCTTCTTCTAGGCTAGCAAAATAATAAACACTTAGATTTTTATACAATGAATTTTTATTTTATTCAATATTTGTAAAACTTATAAACAGTCTGAAAAATCTCAGTTTAAAAAAAAAATGAATTATGTTGGTGAGTTCTTGTATAATCCGAAGCCTGGCCATAACCATCAGACATAACCCATACCTGTGCTGGTCACCAAATAAAACACACCTGTCTAGGTTACAAATATCATACCAGGGAGGTTACACTTCAGCAAAGATTGTCGGATCCTGGCCTACCATCATGGATGTTCCCTCAGGGAGGCTAGGTACCTTGAGCAATGAAATCAAGTCATGTACGATGCGTGATACACACTTAGGTGATCATGTATCTTTCAATTTTTTTCTCACAGTAGGTTGCCATTTCTTTCTGCAGTAAACCAGTTGCTATCCAAGGCTATAGAACCAGTCTATCCTGATATTTACTCATAGCTGGGGGTGAAGAAGAAGAGGAGGATTCATACCTTTCCCAAGGGTATTAGCACATAAGTGAATGTAATGGATTCAAAATTGGCTCTCCGATTCCTCAATCTGCTCTGCTATCCATTACTCAACAGATTCTCTTTACCTCCCCCATAATCATCTTTCAGAAAAAAGAGTGTATGTGTGTGAATGAGTGAGTGAGTGAGTGAGAGACTGCCAAAAAGTAAAACACATTATAATTTTAATAGTATTAGAATTACATTTGGGGGGGGGGGGGTAAGTTATGAAACAAGAGGTGTAGAAGTGCCCAGAGGAAATGTTTATGCAGTTACCTTCTATTTCAGTTATATGTCATGCATGATACACGCTTAGGCAATCATGTATCTTTTGATACATGACTGACGAGGCAGATTTATTTTCCCGCAGTAGGTTGCCATTTCTTTCTGTGGTAGACCACTTGCCATCCAAGGCCATAGAACCCGGTCTGTCTTGCTATTTACCCATAGCTGAGGGTGGGGAAGAAGAGGAGGATGCATACCTTTCCCAAGGGTATTAGCACTTCATTGAAAGTAATGTATTCCACTGGAATTTGAAATCGGCTCTCTGATTCTTCAATCCAAGCTGCTATCCATTACTCCACTGTGCGTCCTTGCCTTGAGCATCTACTGGACTATTAGACTCAACCCAGACCTCAAGTGGAACGCATATATATGATCCATTGCTAACGATGCAGGAAAAATGGTTGGTTTCCTGTACCACTTCTGTAAGTACCTGACTACATATGCTATCCTCTACCTAAAAACAAGATTAGGCCTAAAATGGAGTACTGCTGTCATATTTAGGCAGGAGCTGCCAAGACCTTGCTTTCCAGTCTCAATAGGCTTCAAAAGTGTCCCTGCATCCTTGTGGGTAACAAAAAATTTTCCACCCTACGACCCATCTCTTACAGACAGAATGTTGCAAGCTTCTCCTTGCCCTGTTGCTACTTCCATGGAAAGTGCCCAGACGAACTGCATTCTTTACTTCAACCAGTTCTAACCATCATGGCTAAAGCCCGCTATGCACATTGTGGTTAAACACTGTCATTCACTCCATATTCTATTGACGAGAAGCTTCTTCCCACAGACCACCACTTTGTATAACCAACTCCCAAGAGGATATTTTCTCATTCACTACAATCTAGGGTTAACCATTATCTTTCACAGTTGTTGGCATGTCAGAGTTAGCTACTCCTCAATTCCTTAACCCTTCACCAGGGGTCTCTCTCTCTCTCCTGGCTATAAATGCTGGGTGACCCTTCACCTCTTCTCTTTTTTCCACAGGCCTTCAGCCTTACCACCTCGCAGATGGCAACACGCTAAGAACAATACATGTACGTACTGTAGTGATCACTTACATGTGCCACACCTCCGCTTTCTTTAATGTCATTCGTTCATAAATATGTGATACTTATTATATGAAAATTTTGCCATCGCACGCAATTTGAATTTTTCTCTAAAATCACGGATTGGTCCATTTCCTGACCAATTGTGTATCTTAGTATCTTTTCTATATTTTTAGCGCCAAGCTCACTGGAGCTTATGAGTATATATATAAGCCCTATCGCTGTTAGCCAACAGCCAGTAGCAGTTCAACTCTTGGAGAATACAGCACGGCGCATATTCTTGTGACATTTTAATTCTTAATTATTACTCATTCGAGTAATCATGATAATTCTTATTGATATCACTCATGAACATTACATCTTTCTACACTGATAAAACACTGTGGAACTATTCTTTATTTAGCTAAGGTCTCAATTGAACTTTGTAGTTAAATAACATTCAATATTGTACTCAACATTAATTAGCTAAACATAACCTTTTTATTACAGAAGAAGGGAAGCAACTTTCGTTATACTTATTGCTGAAATTTGTATGCCATTGTTAATACAATATTTTATTAATGTTCACTGAGCTTGATTATTTTTCTCTCGTGTATGTTGTGCATAATTCATGTGGGGTGTTGTTTTACAAGAACATAGCTTTCCTTCTTGATTATATTCATGGTGACCCTAGCCAACAATTCTTACAGCACCACTACAATTGGTAACCCCAACGTAGGAACTCATTTCTGCACAGCATTGGTAACTACGATGTCTTGGAACCTTATACTAACCACATTTGGACGGCTCACCGATCTAGTTTATCGAGAGATATTACTTCGCGCCAGATCGACAGTACACCACGTGCTTATTCATAATGGCTGAACAGTCTGCACATGAGACAGCCGTTGTGCTGACCCTCCCAACTTTTGACATGACTAATATAAACGTGTGTTTCGCCCAGACCGAAGCCATATTCCAAGCAAAGCATATTCACTCTCAGACTGTGCGTTACGCATACATAGTCAAGAAGCTGACACCAGAAATCGCTGCTGACGTGCTAGACCTTTTGGAAGTCATTCCCGCTCATAACCCCTTTGATATACTAAAGGAAGCCATTATCTACCGTACTGGAAAATCGCATGAGCGCAGGTTGCACGATCTATTTAATACTATACAGCTCAGAGATAGCCGCCCATCGCAGTTGCTTAGACGTATGAAGAATCTATTAGGGAAGAACTCTATGTCGGAATCACTGTTCCGCAAGCTTTGGCTGGATAAGCTACCGCCATACACATCACAAATTCTGGCTACGCTACCCGATGACTTGGATTTCTCGAGGACTCCTGAGATCGCTGACAAAATTAACGATGTATCCACCATCAGCAGTGTGGACTCACCTGTACCAACTGATGCTGCTATGATGGATGTAATAGAACAGCTGAAACAGCAACTTGAGAGGCTTTCCACTCAAGCACAGCTTAGTGTTGTTCCACCATCACCCAACTAACTAAGACTAGCTCTTCAGTCACTTTACGCGCCGCTAATGACACGAACATTAAGACTTTTGGCAAACAATCGTTAACACTGGATACTGGACTTAGAAGGACATACCAATGAATATTCACCAGTGCGGACATGAAATTCCCATATTAGGTGCCGACTTTTTGGCACATTATCAACTCGTCGTGGGTCTCTCACAGCGTCAGTTATCTGACGCCACCACGAAACTATCTAACCGCGGATTTGTATCACAGCTAACATCTACAGGATGTTATTATCATCAATTCATCCCACGTTGTTCACAAATTCTTGCACCCTTGATGAATATCCTTCACGTAAAAATACTCCTATTTGTTGGAACAATGACACAATGCAAGCATTTGACAACTCTCGTAAAGCATTGGTCAACTTTATGAAACTTTCATGCCTCACTGACGGTGTTACCACTCAGCTATCATTAACGACTGATGTATCTTCTGACGCGCAGTTTTACACCAACATGTTGACACTAAATCTTTGCCAATTTCCTTCTTTTCCGTTAAGTTGACGTCCACACAGAAGAAGTATAGTACCTTTTCAAAGGAACTTTTAGCTATATACTTGTCAATTAAGTATTTCAAACACCTTTTAGAGGGTAGATACTTTGTGATCTACACAGACCACAAGCCCCACACTTTTGCCCTTTCAACTAAATCAGACAAGTACAATCCTCGGGACTACAGATATCTTGATTATATATCCCAGTTTACATTAGATATACGGCACATTAAAGGAAAGGATAACATTGCTGCCGATACACTTTCCAGAGCATCTTTGTGTGGAAGCCTGCAAGATACTTTAGAAAATATCGCAGATGAACAAGTACGGGAGACAACTTTGCTCGACTCACTTCGAAATTTGTCACTACATATTGAGCATCATCCCTTGCCCTTTACTGATAAGCTTATCGTATGCGACACCAGTCTACATCATCCTCGACCCATCGTCCCAACCAACATGCGGCGACGAATATTCGACCACTTTCATTCGTTGTCCCACCCTGGTCGTAAAGCCACACTTAGGTTAATTGCAGACTGTTTCGTCTGGCCTAAGATGCGTAAAGACATTACACGCTATACTCAATCTTGTGTTGTTTGTCAACAAAACAAGATCCAGAGACACACTAAGTCACCAGCTGGTCGTTTTGCTGCCCCTGATGGCCTTTTCAGACATCTACATGTGGACCTAGTGGGTCCCTTATCAGAGATTCGGGGATGTCAATACATTTTGACAATTATAGATAGATTTACGAGATGGCCAGTTGCCGTTCCACTCAACAGCACTACCGCTGAATCCGTGGCTAGAGGCATATTTTAAAATTGGATTTCCATTTATGGATGTCCCTCGATCATTACCACTGATCGGGGACCGCAGTTCCAATCTCAGCTATTCACGGAATTTACTAACTTACTTGGAGCTCACCATATATCAACAACTGCTTACCACCCATGTTCCAATAGCCTAGTTGAGCGGTTCCACCACCAACTTAAGGTAAGATGTCTATCCAAGAGGATTGGTTAGTAGTGCCAATGTTGGTCAACAACATCGGCACTACTAACCAATCCTCTTGGATAGACAACTTACCTTTTGTCTTACTTTCACTTCACACACAAGTTAAAGAAGATCTGAAATGCTCGCCTGCTGGTCTAGTTTTCGGACAACCGCTGGTACTACCAGGTCAATATTTCTCTGTAACATCTACACTAGAACCTTCACCCAGTTTTATCACCTATTTTCGGAAAAAAATGTCTTCTCTTGCTTTTACTCCAACCCGTTACACTTCATGTGATGTTTATGTGCCCTCCTTCCTTACTGGAAGGAGAGTACGTTTTTGTACAGCAGGATTCTGTTAGAAAGCCACTGACACCACATTATGTGAAATGGCGAAACAATAATCCTCCTGTGATAGCCTGAACTTTGGGTGGAGCTTTGATATTATGTCGGACGAGAAAGCCTTCCGCTCCATCCCCAACTGTCTGGATGTTGGAAGCTTGAAATTACCGGTCATTGTAACTGGCCATAGACCGGTATGCTGGAGGTGTGGAGAGACTGGTCACCTCTCCTCCTTCTGCCCAGAGAAGAAGGCCTCTGGTAGTCAAGCTCCAGTAGACCCAAATCCCCCTCTGACTGCGTCTCCACTTTCTGCCTCACCTGTAATGGGCGTACCAGCTTCCAGGACCGGGTCGGTTAATCCTCCGGTTGGTGTATCATCAAAGACCACATTCTCCAAAGAGCCTTCACCCGCTGCCAGTGCAGTTGTGGAGAAGGGGGAGGGGGAATGGCTGGTGGCTGGTAAGGCCAGAGAGAAGCGCCAGACAGCGGGTCCTCAGTCCCCTGAAGCCCCAAGGACAAAAGGTACACACAGCCCCACTCCCTCTGGCAATGTTAAGGGCGATGATCCGGCCTCTCAACAAGAATTCAAGAAGAAATATGATCCGGGATACGAAAAAAACGAAAATAATAAGAGAGCTAAAAAAGAAGCTAGACAACCAATCAAAATCTCGTCACACAAATCCTACTCCTTCCACGTCCTCTGCCCGGTCCACACCTTCACCAAAAAACAAACCTTCCCCTCCATCTACACCATCAAAAGCCTGTCCTCTCAGCAGAGATCCCAGTCCATATAAACACAGATCATTTTACACCCCTTCTTCACACTCCCAGCCCTTCCCCTGTTAAACAAAGATCATCCAACACCCCTCTGCATACTCCCAGTCCTTCCCCCGTCAAAAAAACTGAAATGCCTCCTCCCTCTTCCAAACGGGAGAGAAGCCCCACTCAAGTGCAAAATGAAAAGAAAAAAAAAAACCACATTTTTAACACGGGTGAAGATGTCTGCAAAATTTGCACAGCTCAGGCAGAGAGAGCCCGTGACTATGGAAATAGAATTAAAGACCTAAAATATCTTCTATCTATTAGGCAATATGCCGATTTGGATGTTGAATTTCCCAAATTTCCTGCTCGCCCAAAGGGCCCTAACTGTTATTCGAACGGGACCTGGCGCCAAGCAAATTTGGACAATGTTAGATGAGGCCATTATGTCTTACAAAATGGCCTTGCCAATCGCCATTGTTCAGAACCAGCAATTAAAGCAGCTGTCAAAACTTCGTGCAGGGAGGGTACCCGTTTTAGTCCATCCCTCCCTGTAAAGAGCCCTGAAACTAACATTCCCGAGATATCGGCGGAATCTCCCAAGACAGTACCATCAAGACTGAGATGGGCCATGGGTCTATGGGAGAAGCTGACTCCTGACTCCGGCCATGTACAAACCAGTATTACAACCTTAATCCGTTTTTCATCATGGCACTCTGGTTAGCTAGTTTAAATGCAGGGTGAGGCTCTCTCGTGACCTTCAGCGCCTCGGGGTGAATGTATGTTATGTGCAAGAGACCCGGTTTTCTTCTCATGACCGTGAGGATATACTGTCTAAGGGGTTTGCCCTTTATTCAGCATGTTTTGATGGTCGTTCGAGGGGTGTCTCTTGGCTAGTGAGCAGGTCTTTGAAGGCTGCATGTACCCTTGTCTTTGCGGATCTGGCAGGCAGACTTTGCGTGCTGGATGTTACCATAAGGGATAAGGTTCTACGTCTCATTGGGGTTTATGCACCCAATAACCATGCTGAGCGGCCTGTTTTGTTTCGGCAGATCGCGCCGTACTTGACGACATCTTGTTGGGTAGTTTTAGCCGGGGATTGGAATACCGTCCTTGACCCCGATATAGATCGTATAGGGCAAAAACAAGGTACTAACAACCCGAACATGAAACCATTTTCGGACTTTATCGATGAGTTTGATCTTGTCAATAAGTTCCGGAATGAACACCCTCAGGAGGTAGCATGGACTTGGACAAATAGTGGCAACTCGGCTCCTGGGACGCTTGTGAGCTACCTCGACCGAGTCCTAGTTAGGAGAGTCGATGTAGGGCTCTTAGGGTGTCCAAGCTTCCAATACATAGTTTATACGGATCATAGGCTTGTCCCGGTCCGTGTAAACTTAGATAAGCCTAAGGTTAGATTGGCTGGCTACTGGAAATTTAACTGTTCATTATTTAGTGAGCAGGGTTTCCAGGACCAGCTCTTACTAATGATACAAAGGGAATTGACGGGGGCGGTTGTGGGAAACGCCTGGTGGGATAAATTAAAATCTAAAATTAGAACGTTTGGTGCCGATTTTAGTCGTCAATTCAATCTAGATAGATTAGTGGCGCAAACAGCTTTAGAACAAAAAGTTGATCGGGCAGTGAAATCCCGTGTTATTGGGGAAATAGCCTTAGCTAAGGAAGAGTTGTCCTCCTTGCTTATCAAGAAGGATCAAGCTCTGGTAGTTAGGGCTAGGTTAAAAAGAATGTCTTCTGAGGCGATGAATATGGCCGCTGAATTGCGTGCAGAGGAAAATTGGAACGCTTCTAGGCGACATATAGTGTGCGTCACATTGCTGGATAAGTGGACCGTGACTACAAACGCGGGCATATGCGAGGTCTTTCGGGATTACTTTCAGGATCTTTTCACCAGGGAGCCCGGTCTGAACTCTGCTCAGTTCAACGCCTATTTAACCGACTTTCCCTGCCTCGAGGCAGCTGAAGCGGCTAGATGCGAGGGTCCCATTACAGAGTCGGAAATCTGGGATGCGCTGAAGCAGGTTGGCGTGGATAAATCTCCGGGACTGGATGGTCTTCCCTACGAAGTTTACTTGAGGCAGTCGCCCGTTTTTGTTCCTTTGCTGGAACTGATTTTCAACCACTGGATGAAGCACGGGTCTATACCTCAACGCTTCACCAGGGGTGTGATCAAGTTGCTGCGTAAGGACAAGAACAGTGGGGATGGGTTAGGGAATTTTCGCCCTTTAACCATGTTAAACACCAAGTTAAAGATTTTGGCGAAGATCTTAGCCAACCGTTTGCAGCTTGCCCTGTCTAGTCTGATTGGCCCGGAACAGACTTGTGCTGTGAAGGGTAGGACTATTCAGGATAGCCTTCATATGGTACGCTTGATCTTAGAAAAAGTCGAGAGTGAAGCCGCGCTGATCAATTTAGATTAGTCCAAGGCCTTCGATAGGGTTGACCATAGTTTTCTGGTGGCTGTCCTTTCGGCGGCCGGTTTCGGAGCCAACTCACTCCTGGATCCGACTTTTGTATGCGACCCCCTGTGCGCTGGTGTAGGTGAATTGGGTAAGATCGAAGCCTTTCATATTGTCCTGCTCCATTCGTCAAGGTTGTCCACTCTCGCCTTTGCTTTACATTCTTGCGTTGGAACCATTCCTTCGCAAGTTAAAGGTGAATCCGGTCCTGTGCGGAATTGCCCTGCCTGTGGCTACCACCTCAGCTAGGTATTCTGCCTATGCTGATGATGTTTCGGTTCTTGTGTTGAGCAGAGCCAAGATTGATGAAGTCAGCAAAGAGCTCAGTGGGTATGAGATGGTGACAGGGGCCAAGATCAACCGCGTTAAGTCTGTTGGCTAGTGGTTGTGTGCATGGAAGAGAGTTTCTCTTCCCGGACCTTTCCTCCGGATGGATGAGCTGATCAAGATACTTGGCGTCTGGTTCGGTCCTGATATCCAGTTGGAAATGAATTGGTCGGAGGTACAAGGGAAGGCCGAGATTGCGGTTAACCTGTGGTCTCATAGGAGCCTTTCCCTGAAGGGAAGGGCGGAAGTATGTGTTTCACACATCTATCCAATTCTCCTGTACCAACTCTCTGTGTTTCCACTTCCGTATGCCAAACTAATATTATTAGTTCGGACCTTGTTCTCTTTCTTGTGGAGAGACAAGGCCCCTATGGTATCTCGCGAGATCTGTTGCCTTCATCCCTCTGAGGGCTGCCTGGGTATGCCTAGCATTGAGATTCGTCAGCATATGCTTCACATCACCTTTCTAGACCGAATATGTCGCAGATCAGATGAGGTGGGCGCCTTCTGGAAAGAAGACGTCCATAAACATTTCCATCCCGGAGAAGTGTGCACTCGTGCGAGGAGGAGGCTGGTCGTACACCCCGAGCCGAGTGCTCCTTCTACCGCGAATGTCGTCGTGCTCTGAAACTTCTCTTACGGGCGTCGGATGGCCTCTCCAACGCCCAGGCGTTGTCTTGTAAGGCATTGTATCAACTGTTAGTTAGGGGGGGGGCCGTTCAAGATGATCTGATTGGCGAGCTCGGTCTTATGAAGCAGGAGGCTCGCTTGATATGGCCTTGGGTGCCCGAGTTGAAATGCCTCAATAATGACTGGCTGGTGATTCGTGGGACCCTCTGGGTCGCCAAGAGACTTTGTTCAGCAGGCTTGGAGAAATATCCAAACTGTCATTGCTGTACCGGGGAAGTCGAGACCATTGGTTACGCCTTTTTTTCAGTGCAAGACGGTAGTGCCATTGTGCAAGTTTGTTGAAGGCCTCATGGTTCGCATGCTGCAGGGAAAGTTCTTTATCCTTGAAGCCAGTTCTGTTTGTAGCAATGTGGTGCCGCAGATGACGAAGGCTGAACACTATGTGTTCTGTTGCTTACTAGGGGTTATGAGAGTCGTGATTTGGACAACGCATCAGAAGGAATTCTATGATGGTGAGAAGTTCACCTCTTCCCAACTGATCTTGAACTTCAAGATTAGGATGGAAAGGTGGCAGCTCCGCTCATCAGAATTTGGCAAAAGGTGGGTGAATCTTGCATGCTTGCGTCGAGTAAAAGGGGCTGACTTGGAGTGGCATTTTGATGCCGGTTAGGCATAAGGACATTGTTTGCCTGGGTTGAACATGGGCAACCCTTCCCAAGAGTAGGCTAGTTTAGGTTTTTGTAGTTGATTTTTTAGTTTTTCTTTCTTTTTTCGGTAAACTTAGCTAGACTGTGTTTGCTCATCGGCCCCTTTTATTTCTGTCCCCACTTTTTTTTTTCCTTTAGTTTAACTCCCTATCTCCTCCCTTGTTTAGGTGGTTGGTGATGTAGGTTCTCTGGCGGATGCGGGGTGCCTTTCGTTTTGTGTGTGTTTTTCGTATTTGTTGTGTATGAATGTGTGTGTGCCTGTGTGAATGCTTTGGAGGAATGAATGTTTTCTTTATTTTCCTAGTCCCTCATTGATTTCGTCTGGTTAACTGATATTTCTGCCACATTTAAGGTTTGTGGGGGGTTTTATTACTAACTCCCTTTTTGTTTAGTTTCTTGTAAATATTTTATGTCATATTGTATATACTCATTGGGGATCTTTTTAAGAATTGTAGTTTTTTTATGCCCCTCCCCCCACGAACAATATTTGTATATAAGGGGACTATTTAGGATTTTCATTGAGACGAAGAGGTATTTTGGTGGATGTAGTATGAAAGGTATGGATAAATGTGTTGTTTTGCTGATAGGAATATTGTTTTGTATGATAGGGTCAGTGGTTGTGGCTAGCTGAGTTTTATATTAAGACAAGTGATGACCCGTCCTTTTCTCCCCAACCCCCTTTGACCTTGTGCCACATTTGTTGTATTTGCGACAATAAATATTGTAGCAGTTCAATTCTTGGAAATTACGGCACGGCGCTATATTACTTATAACATTTTAATTCTTAGTTATTACTCATTCGAGTAATCTTACTAATTTCTATTGATATCACTCGTGTAGATTACATCTTTCCACACTCACAAACAGTGTGAAATTATTCTTCATTTAGCTAAGACCTCAATTGAACTTTGTAGTTAAATAACATTCAATATTGTACTCAACATTAATTAGCTAAACTTACCCTTTTTATTACGGAAAAAGGAAAGCAACTTTCTTTATACTTATTGTTGAAAATACAATATTTTATTAATGTTCACAGAGTTTGATTATTTTTCTCTCGTGTATGTTGTGCATAATTCATGTGGGGTGTTGTTTACAAGAACACAGCTTTCCTTCTTGGTTATATTCACGGTGACCTTAGCCAACAATTCTTACAGCACCACAACAGTACAAAGGTGCTCGGTAAAAATGGCAAAAGTGGATAAATAGAAAAAAATGGTAATTCAACAACAGAAAATTATGACCGTTCGAGAAGGATGGGTCTAACCTTCCATCCCTCTAGTTTAAAATAGGTCCCCACCACTCAATATTTTAAAATAAATATTTTAAATAGATATTTACTTTAGTGGTGGGGGGAGCTAGGCGCCTTCTTCTCTTGTTTTAAATAGGGGCTAAGTTCCTGCTCCTACTATTAAAAACGTTTAAAATTTTTGATGCCAATATTTAGAAGTTTTATTTGGCGCTAGGATCCTACTCCTAATTGCAGTAAAAGCACAAATCGTAGCGTGTTTAATTGAATTTGATGACTATAATTAATTTTATAATTGATAGCTGACATTAGGATTAGATGTGTGTGTATATATATATATATATATATATATATATATATATATATATATATATATATATGTATAAATAAGTGTATTAGTGTTTATATATATATATATGTATGTAAAATAAGTGTATTAGTGTATATTTTGAAAAAAATTGATGTTTACCAATCACATTAAAAACTAGAAATGGTCTAGTTGATGGTGGCTTCTGGTTTTGGAGTCGTAAGTTAACAAACAATGTTTATCAAAAAACTAATACCTATTATATGTCGGATGTACTGGGTGGGGCAATTAAAAATTTGTTTTAGTCATTCTTTTAATATTAACAAATAGCAAAATAAAACTGCTCATTATAATTTGAAATCTTTATTTTGTATTGTATATCAAATAAAACGTTTTTTTTTAATTGGAATGTTTTTTCTTACAAATAATGAATTAAAACTTTTTTTATAATAGGAATGTTTTCTTTGAAAATATTTTTTAAATAGTTTATTATTTTTTATAATTGGAATGTTTTCTTTCTGTGTGAAAATACTTTTTAAATAGTTTATATTAAAAACATTTTTAAATACTTTATTCTATTTTTTAAATAGTCTAATAGTTTTTTTTTATAAATAGAAATGTAACAAAATTTGAATATATTAAACGTCATTAAATGTATCCAATACAGTGCGACCCGGATATAAGAGAGATTTTCTCTGGTCCCAAATTAGAGCCATAGTTACCTAAACAAAATAGACCAAACCCGGATATAAGAGACTTCGTCTCCGGTCCCAACAACTCTTATATCCGGGTTACACTGTATATTGTTTTGTTTTTTTTATTCGACTGCATTACTGATTCCTACGTGTTCAAACTAGTGAAATTAAAAAAAAAAAAAAAAAAACAACTGACGAGGAACTTTTTCCGATAAACGCCGCTTAATGTCGGTTTCTGATTTCAATACCGGAAGCCATCAAGTGGAGCTATAATTGTTCCCCCCCCCCCCAAGTTTTTCAGTGTGTTCAGACGTAATCGCCTAAAAAGTAAAATCTCATGGGAGGGGGGGGAGCTTTAGCTGAATATTCTTTTTAATTTGACAAACAAACTTTCATGTTTTTCCATTATGTATTGTATCCAAGATTTTAATAAACTCATTGTGAGATATTCAAATTCAATTCATCTATATTTTTTTCCCTTTTTTCTTATTTATCCATTTTTACCTAAATTCCAGTACGAACACTCAACACACACATAATATTCACCACACGCACTCTATCCATGTAACGTTGTTTTGTAACCTTTCTTGTTATTGTGTTTAGTGGATGTGTTAATTATAATGGGTAAATACTTGTCAAGAATAGGCTGATTAATGATTTCCACTAACAGTAAAATCTTCATATTCATACATAGAAAAAAAATACAAAACTCAACGGAATGATTTCAAAACATAATTAAATTTATTAATGTTTGATGCACAAGCATGCGAACTGAAAAGGTAGGATAGAGTCGTGTCCCTTTGATTTGGTAATAGTTGTACCGGAGTTCATATTAAGAAGTAATATTGAACTTGTAATTTAGAAGAATAAAGTTTGGAATTGTGAGTTCTAAAATTGGTAAAAGTTCAGGAGTGATTTCAGAGTTCGTGAATGTTGGTAATTATCTTTAACGTCTGGTCATTGCTGACCAGACGTTAAAGTTCCTGATGGTTACATCTTGGCACTTGGTAGCAAGGAATGAGAGAAGTAGTACTCCAAAAGTTCACACGTGTTCGGTTTATAAACTGGCCGTGTACCACGTGAGAGGATCACAGCATATGAGCGGGAAAATAGATTGGTAGCGAGCAGGTGGTTTGATTGGTCGAAACTGACCAATTGTTATATTTATGTGAAAGTAAGATTTTACTTACCAGATAGGAAGAGTGCATTTCCTAAAAAGAGGTAAGGCTGGTTTGTAGTGGAAGATTCCAAAACATCGGTCTTGTGTTTGTTTTTCTTTGTCTTCTTTGGACTTGAAAACTAAAGTCCAACAAACTACATGTGTAGTTGGACCGGCTAGCAGGAAAATCTTAACTCACGTGTGTTCTTCGGTTCTCTACAGGCATAAACTGTGCTTTTTACAGTGTAACCCTTCTACCTTGAGTAGCTCCCGAGCCGTGTACAGGGTAAACAAAACATCACTATAAAAAAAATTTGAAAATGTATATAAATATATAATAGATCGATAGATAATGAGCAGCATACTGAAAAATAGATCGATAATAAACAGAAAAAAGCGATAGAAAAAATATGAAGTTTTTTTACTTTATGCATAATAATTTTTTATTATTATTTAACGTTTTAGTTTTAATTAAAGTAAACTAATATTACTAATTTACTAACTTACTACGTCTCCCAGCACTTAAATTGCTATCTCCCCCTCCTCCTCTCAAAGACAACGTTCTTTTTTTTTCTACAGTGTAACCCGGATATAAGAGAGATTTTCTCTGGTCCCAAATCAGTGCCATAGTTACCTAAACAAAATAGACCAAACCCGGATATAAGAGAAACCCGGATATAAGAGACTTAGTCTCCGGTCCCGACAACTCTCTTATATCCGGGTAGTTCGACATAAACACATTCGCGCAATTTGTTACGACTTGACTAGAGTGACTGTGCTCTTATCAAAGTAAACAACGAATTATTAAGTTGTTGATAAAAAAAAAGGACTTTTCCATTTTGATTAGCTGAGGTAAGTTTTTATACCTGCAAACATATTGAGCTTAATTTTGTTACAAAGTCACCCAATAAGGATCGAATTCGCTTACTCTGTCGTAACGATTTACCCAGACGAGCCTCGTTAGTTAACCATTATCTGAAGCAACTCTGAATTTTTTTTTTAAGCTTAGTTTATGGTACAGGACCACAGTAATTGCAACGAGGGGATTGCGATTGTCGTATGAATCTCAGAAGCTTCGAGCCAATTTTTTTTTTTAATTTAACAGAGCACGATAAGTGATTCACTGTTAAAGAAACGTTTTACCTGGCTGGCTGGATGTGAGATTTCATTTTAACTAATTATTTTAATATTATTCCACTTCTGTTTGGTTTGATGTGCAAACCAGAATTTTACAAGTTTAAAAACTAAAAGGTGGAAGCTGGAATGTTTGATGTCCTTAAATTATCAGTGTTTTTGTTTTGTTACATAAATAAATAATTTATGCGAGTAGTACAACTACAATATTTATTTTTTTTACTATATTGTCACAAACGAAAAATTGTTTTCTTTTTGTAGAAAAAAAGTCTACAAACACGGATAAGTTTTTTAAAAATATGCTCTTTAAAGTAAAATAAAAGTTGATTTAAAATTTTTTTAAAGTAAGTTGATGAATTTTAAATTTTTATTTTATTTTTTTTTTTTTTTTTTTTTTTTTTTACAAACTGGTACGCGATTTCTTTCTTTTTTAAATACCATCACATTTTCACCTTTTCTTACTTTTAAAAAAATATTTTAAGAATTTTTCTTTTATATTTCCATGGTAATAATAATTTATTAAATGACATTTAATTACATTTTAATTAAAAGTAAAACTTTTTAATTTGTTCAGTTTCTTTATTTTCTTATCTAAAAATCTTTAAGAATAGGGCTTAAATGATTTGTTTATCTTTAACATTTGATTACTTTTATTGATATTTTAAAAAGCCATAACAATTATTTTAATTGAATAACATGTTTCTCCAGTTAGTAAGTAGCAGTTCTAGAAACTTTTTTTAGAAGCTAAATTTATATAATACCCGAACGCTAATAACCCTGCAAATTTTTCCAAAATAGTCTTAATTCCGTGCAAATGTATATGCTTAACTCAAATCAACAATTAGATATTGAAGAAACCTACCTTTTTGGATGTTAACGACCAGAAATAATTGGACTTCTTCTCGCTCTTCTTGTCATCCCTTACCGGCTTAAGGAGAGACATTCGCTGCTGTCTCATTTCGCGCACTTATATTTGGCCTATTTACTCCATTAACGAAATTAATACGCGATTTTAAAAAATTTAAAGTTAACTATTAACTTTCAAATGTATGAAGATAAGTGTAGATTTTACTTAATTTTTTAAGAAGAAACTTAACTTTCAAATATATGAAAATATCGACAAATAAAAGAATAACAAAGTACTTTCAAATATATGAAGATATCTATGAAAATACTTATAAATAAAAAAATTTGAAGGGTTATTGATTAGCGCTCGGGTGTTACAATTGACCGGTAAATTTTCATTTCAACACCTGAGCGCTATTATCCCTTCAAATTTTTCCAAAATAGTCTTTATTTCCATGCAAATGTATATGCTGAACTCAAATCAACAATTAGATATTGAAGAAACCTACCTTTTTGGATGTTAACGACCAGAAAAACATCGAACTTCTCGCTCTTTTTGTCAAGTACAGTGTAACCCGGATATAAGAGAGTTGTCGGGACTGGCGAAGTCTCTTATATCCGGGTTTGGTCTATTTTTATTTAGGCTCTAATTTGGTACCAGAGAAAATCTCTCTTATATCCGGGTTACACTGTAATTTTTTTTTTTTTTAAAGAAGAAAGTTAACTTTCAAATGTATGAAAATAAGTGAAAAGTGTAGTTTTTAAAAAATTTTTAATTTAAATTTGTCTTTTTTTTTTTTCTGGTGCTTCACGTTGAATTGGCTGTGTCGATTCGTCCACCTGTTTGCTGGCCTGGTCGTAGTTTTGTTTGAAAAACGAGAGGTGGTTCGTGTGGTATGCGTGGATATAATTGGCACACAAAAGTTAATAATAGAAGCAGCGTAGTCGTGAAGTTGAGATGAATTTCTACCGAGTGTCGAATGTATGTTTGAGAGAATTTGTTGGTATTGTCGATTGAACATCGTTCTCGCAAATTCTCGGTTTGTTTGAGTCGCGTCATTGCAGAATGAGATGAAGGACGGTGAGTTGCCTTTTAAGACTGCATTGGACATCTGAAATATGTGCAGTGAGTAGGTGGGTGGTCGCTGTAATGAAAGCGTGGATTTGTTATCAACTGACGTCGTGTTGAATTAGATCGCCAAATGTGTGTTTGAGAAGAATGAGAAGCTAATTCCCAAAATGTGCGTAATTCTGTGAGTCGAATAGTAGGCGATGTTGAGTTGAAATGTCATGGCGAGGTTGAAAAATAAAATTTCCTCATTAGTGATTATGTAGTAAATCTTTACAGCAAATTTTATGTGAAAGAATCGTTGAAAATGTTTTTCGAAACAGTCGTCCGAAAAAGAAAAAAAAAGAAAAGTTTGAAGCATGGGAAGCAAGTAGTAATGGCTTGAAAATGTCGCCACGTGGTGTAGGAAAAATGTATGCACGCGCTTTTTGAGTTTCAGGATGGAACAAGATGCGAAATGCTATGACCTAGGCTTGTCCCTGGTAATGCTAAAAAAAGTGGTATACCCTGGAGAAAAAAGGTCCCAAATTGATAAAAAAAAAAATTGTAACGTGTAAATGTTTATGTTAAAATTAAAGAGGTATTTTTTTTCATTTGCAGCATATTTTAAATTTAGGTTGAAAATCTTGTTTTTTTTTTTAGGTAAAAAATTAGGTAATATTAACATTACTTATTTTTCACTGTTTTCAGTTGAAAAAAACACATTGATTTGGAAAATCTTGCAAAAATCAAGTACTTTTAATGAAACTTTCAGAACTTATTCACAAAAGAATGAAATTATTAAATTTTAGAAATGTTTGTCTTTTTGAAAGTCATGGTATATATATTTTTTTTATATCTGTTACACCTCTCGAACTTAATTTTATGAAAACTTCAAAAATTTATTTTCAAAGCCTGAATTTTTTTTTTCAATTAAATGCACAAGACTCTGAAGATTCTAAATCATCGATTTTTTGGTAAAAAAATGTGCAAAATTGTCCAAACTTTTACCTCAATTGTAATAATACAAAACCCAATAAAACTAAGACAATATTTATTTTAATTTAAAAAACTTTTTATGACTTTTCTGAATAACATATACTAAGCTAATTCTTATCTGAACAAAAAAAGAAAAATTTGATGAAAAATGAATTTTTACAATAATTTTTTCTTTTTTTTCTATTTTAAATACGCAATATGACAAAAAGTTGTTATATATTTTAAAATTAAGTTTCTTTATGAAGCCTTATGGAAATGACATATTATGTTCTCTACTTCTTATAGATCATAAATTTGAAATCTTATTAAAATCTGACAACAGTTGATATTTTTAAAATCATTTTTTAATATTCCAAAATTGTATTTAAAACAGTCTCCAACGAAAGTATGGATGCACAGCTTTAAAATAACGTCACGTGAGGTAGAGTTGTTTCCCTAGATAGAAGCAAGTTCTTTTTACTTCAGAAATTACTTTGCATTCATTCAGTTAACAACAAAGCAAAATTTGAAATCGATTGCATAGCATTTCAACATTAACTTTTACTTGTAAAATTTGATTTTTTTTCACAATTTAAATGTTATTTTCAGTGCAGAAATTTTTCTTCAAAAAAAGGTTAAAAAAAAAAAATTGAAACCTATTTTTTTTTTTTAAATTTACTAATCAGGTTCACTTAAAATTAGAATAAATTACATCACTTCTGCGCTACCATACGATCAATTCCCTTGACGCAAGTTGTCAATATATTGACGCCCATCAATTAAACAGTAACACCCTTCAATCACGCACCTAAGCAAGCACTACGGTTGGAAAATTATTAAAAAAATTAAAAATTTAAAAAATTTTCTGACAAAAAAGTAAATAATGTTTCTTTCAAATTACATTAAGTATACTTTAGTTTAATCATTCTTTTTTCTCCAGGGTATACCACTTTTTTAGCGTTACCAGGGACAAGCCTACGAAAGAAAGCGGAATTTGCAATATTAGTAGCGACGAATTACGTGCATGCAAATCCTCAGTGATGTCGCATCGTAATGGAGCAGTGAGTCGTCCAGAGAAAATTGTATATTTATTCCAGTGAAACTTCAGTGTCGCTTCCATGTGGGAATCACCAATATTGTTTGAAAATAAAGGACAGTGGGTTGCCTTTAGTGGTTTGGTTCACACTTTATCTATTTCAGTCCAGAAGAAGACAGTGGCATTGCGTTTTCCGATTGGTACAGCCATAAGCATGTCTGCCGGGTGAAATTAGGTCAAATGTCGCCGAGAGAAAGAAAGGTCAAGCAAATATAGACCAGTGGGGAAAGAGTTCTAAGGTTCGTCTCAATAGTAGTAATTGTGGTTCTTTCGTTAATAGTGTACGGCATGCGTAGGATTCGAAAAGAAGTTTTTTTTAATGTTTTTCCTATCTGGCTCTCTTTTGGGAAGGTGTGTGTAAATGTGAGTTTATACATATATATCGTCCTGTGTGTTTTTTAGCAGGAGTTGGAAGATCAATCACGTCAGGGTCACCATTATGTAGAGGACCGTGACTGTGATGTTGTCGATAGAAGTAAAAGAACACGTGAGGTTAAGATTTTCCTGCTAGCCGGTCCAACTACATGAGAAAGATGGACTTTAATTAAGTCCAAAGAAGGCAAAGAAAAACAAACACAAGACCGATAAATATATGTATACAAATATATATATTAATAACAAGTTACAATGGACAAGAGTGTATGTGTGAATATTATATATGTGTGTGGTGAGTGTTCGTACGTACGTGTATTGTGCTTAGCGTGTTCCCAGCATTTGGGAAACGCTATCTCTGTGAGCATTCACATCTGCGCGGTCGTAAGGCTGAAAAGCCTGAGGAAAAAGAGAGGAAGAGGTGAAGGGTCAGCGACTATTTATAGCCAGGGAAGAGAGACCCCTGGTGAAAGGGTTAACGGACTAAAGGAGGTGTTAACTCCGACAGGTTGTACAGTAAAGCATTTTTTTTTAATATTTAACATTGAAAATAAAAAAACTTCCTCTTTTACAATTGATTTAATTATTCTTTTATTTTCAAAAAATGCTTTACTGTACTATTTTGTTCTTTTTGTGAAGTATTTGCCACTAAGATGCAAGGGTTATTAAGTGTTAGAGAAAAACACTATTAAGGAAAGAGAACAATTATCATCATCCTTCGACTTCCCTATGGTTGGTTGGAACTTAGTTCTTTCTGTAGCTGATACAAAATGTGGGACACCAACCCTACATCTGGGTGTTTTTGTCGACAGATCATCTCTAGAAAGACTGCCATGCAAGGCTAAAGCTATGAAGTGAATTATCTCACGCCAGACACCAACTTGGAATTTAAATTTTCATCTTCTTTAAAAGTCCAAACCTTTCGAACATTGATTGAACCAGTTCTACTGTATGGATCAGAAACTTGGACATTATCTGCTCATCTTGAAATTTAACTGGATGGAACATATACAAATCTACTTACAAAAATTCAGGTCATAAGTTGGAGATCCCATGCAATGCTTAACACAATTTATGCAGAACTGAGACCAATTTCTCTTAAGCTCAAACAAAAATGATTACAGTTTGTCGAGCACTGTCATCGAGCAGACAGGAAAATTGTCTCATGCTTACTCCTATGGTATCCTTCTGGAAGTGTCTTCTCATGAAAATTGACTTTCCCAGACACCATAGCTAGAGACTCAGAGTTGGACATTGGGGATCTGGGGGACAGACGCAGGACCAAACAGTGTAGAAAGATTGTCAATGGAGCTCTGACCAACCATACGGAGGTCAATGGATGATGATGATGAGTGTACCTATTGAAAATAGGTATTTACCTAGGTTGGGGTGGGAGTGAAACTCAATATGTGTTTGAGCCCCCCAGGAGCAGCTTCCCAGCCTTTGTCAATCCTTCAATATGGGACAAGGGTCTTCATCTATCGCATGAGATGCCCCCATAAGTGGAAGTATTGAGGAGGTTTGAGAAGGTTTTTGCCCTTGTGTTGCATTCTACTCAAGTGGGCATGCATTCTAAGGACCCTTATTTACTTGGCCCTGTTAAAATTTAATATGTGCTCAAACTCTGAGAACTGACCTCACCTCCAGGTAATACATCTTTCTTTCTTCAATTTTTTTTTTTTTTTTTCTTTTTTTTGAGTCATGGTGGGGAGGCAAGTGTTGTTATTTGGTAAATGGGGAAGTGCCAAGGAGGTTTAAGCAATTTTGTATTTGCAAGATATGGGCTTGTAACTATTTGCACAATGTTATTGCTATATTCACAACTTTCGGCCATTGTAAGGTCTGGCCCTCTTCAGATGATATACATTGGAATTTCAAAGCAAGCCCTTTATTTTATCGACCTATCCCCATAGACTATATAAAGGGTTCATTTTGAAATTCCAATGTATATCACCTGAAGAAGGCCAAAGTGTACCACAGCCGAAATGTTGTGAATATGGTAATAAAAATGAGGGCAACAGTCCGAATGATATAAATAAAAAGGAAAAAAAATTTTTTTAAATTTAAGAATGCTGATAAATATTCTTTTGGCTAACTGTATAAATCAAGGTAAACTTTTTTTTTTTTTTTTAAATTGTCTCTGAACCTTCCTCAAAATTGCTGTACATAGAAATGTTTTTATTAATTCATTTTCATGTTCAGAATAAATTTTATGAGAATTCTGATCTAGAAATTCATTTTCTATATCAGGGATGAACAAATTTTCTTAATCTAAGAGCTGCATACAATAAAGTTCAGATGTTTGAGAGCTGATCGAAATCTTTAATCTCCTTACCTATATTAAAGGTCAAAGTGACACATGTGCTTTACAAGCCACAGTATGGCCACGTGTGTTCTATATAAAGAATATTAATATGTTCCAACTCTTCACAATAAAAAAAAAAACATAATGTTAAAATTGATAAACATGACAAAATTTACACACAACTCAACGCAGTAAATTGTAAATAAAATGTTTTTGTAAAGTATTTAAAGATTTTGTCATGTTTATCAATTTTAAATTCTTCTTTGTATTTCCATTTTATTTAAGGATAAACAAAACATAATGTATAAATGTTGTTTTCTAATGGTTTATCGTAGATTTTAACCAAAAATTAACAGAAATATAGTTTTCTTGATTTATTTATTAATAACTAGCAGTAGAACCCGGCGTTGCCCGGGGATGTAACAGTAAGAGATAGATCAAGTATCGACCATCATAAAGACTGAAAAATAAAATTGACAAAGATTATTGTTTAAGGTTGACGGACACGCATGTCTTAATTAGTTTTTTTGTTTTGTTTTTTTTACAAAAACATTGTTTTCAATCATTATGAGTCTACCAATTAAATAGAATTTTATTATAAACAATTGTCTTGTAAATGGAATTTTTAAAGCATTCTGAATGTAAAAATGAAGAAAAAGTGTGCAAGACAATAAGAAACACTATCTGCCAAAAAAAGTGAAGTTTTGTTGAAATCGGTTGAAAAATGTAGGAAATCCTATCCCATATATAAACGAACACACACTGGGCACCTCGGCCGTGGTGTAATGGTTAGCTAGCTTGTCTCGCTAGATCAGTTACAACTGAAAAGTGAGTTCGATCCTCACTAGATGCCCCATACTTTCGTCCTTTAAAAATTTATTTACTAAAATACATTAGAAGATAGCAATAAAAGAAAAGAAAGAAAATTATTTGATAAAAAATAAATAAAAATATTAGTTAAAACAGTAATATTTTGAAATTAAATGCTTCCATTATTTTCTAAAGAAAACATTTATTTTTAGTAATTGCAGTTGCTAGGTGGTTTGTTTATAGCAACAGTGGTTGCTAGCTTAACTTACTAGTATTTTCATTGGTCAAATTCAAACGAGCTCTGTTTGTTTTTGTGATGAAAGAGAAAGTCACTTACCGAGAAAAAGGGCACGTGTGTTCTGTACGATATGCTGAAGACAAAATAAGCAAAATGGAAACGTCAGTCGCAGATGTTGCCATAAATGCATCTCAGATATGCTAATATTGTGTGTCCTCTCCCACCTGTTGACCAATGAAAGAATTGTTCTGTCAATAAAAGCGGTTGGTGTTCTTGAATTGAAAAAGTTATTTTATTTTTCTACCTCGTCTGTTGGCTTTCATATTGCATTTCTGACTGTTTTATATGTATTGGAATTTTTGACATTGGACCTGCAATTTGTGATTTTTGCCATTTATTTCTGCCCCTGGACCTTTGAGTTTGGATTTGTGATTTGTTTAGTTTGTTGTGAATTTGAACAGTTTTATTTTATTTTTTTATTTTTTTTTTTTGTCAGCATCTGGATTTTTTTTTTTTTGATGAGGAAAACTTATATATGGTATTTTTTCTGCTACAAAATTATGAACTTTGTGAACTTTTCTCAAATCTACAAGTACCATTAAAAAAAAAAAAAAAAAAAAAAGACTATGAAATATTGTGTACTTCAATTTGCCATTTGAAAACCCCTCAAAAAAGAATATATTGCCAACACTAATAAACCAGCCCAAAAGCATCCTTGGAAGAAAGAAAGAAAAGAAAAAGAATATGAACTTTTAAAACTTTATTTTTCTGTTTGAAAATTGTGTCTTCTTCTTCTTCTTTGCCTCCTCCTCTCTCTCTTTTTTTTTTTTTTTTTTTTTTTTTTTTTTACTGAAAAAAAAAAAATTTGAAGAAAACACCAGTAACACAACATATCATTTCTAAAAGAGTGAATTTTATTATCCATTCTTATTTTGTTTTAGGTGTAGTATTATTAGCATGAGAAACTATATGCATTGTCAATTAATTTTTTTTTTTGTTAGTTAATGAAATTGCATTTGTGAATGTCAGTCTGTCTCACTTTGTTTGACGTGGGATTATTATTTTGACCCTAAAGCAAAATATCTTGTTATGGTATCTAAGTTGTTCCCCCAGAGACTATGACAAAATGAAAATATTCATCATAAAACATTTCAATTCAATTATGGCAGTTGGACCCTCATATTGATTGTTGCTAGTTGCAAAGGAGGGACTCCAAAATGTAGGTCCACCACTGCCTTGATTGTTATTTTAATTTTTTGAAAAACTGATAAAAATTGCAGAGATCAAAATAATAAAATTTGAGTGAATACCATGAAATTTGTACATGGATATCTTGTCAAAATAGGGGAAATATCATTTGGTACTACCATTTTAGTACCTGGATACTTACTAGAATTTCAAAACCAAACTGATACCAGTGACCATAGTACCTTGCTTGGTACCCCCACACAATCTGTGAGTATAAGCTTCGTTTCTGAAAAGGTCATTCTAAAACACCAGCTGCATGGTTTGTCCGTATAACATAAGTATATTTGACATGATACAACCAATTAAAAATATGTTTTGGTGTTTCACTGAAATAGTCCCCAAATATTTTAGTACAAGTGTACAAAAATACCAATTTTTCAAACAGTGTGGTGGTATCATTTAAAATCTTTAAAGGTCATCATGGCTATCCATTGAGGTTGTGGATGATGGTCTTGTTTTGTTTGCCTCATTCAATTGTGAACTCTGAAATGGTTAATGAGATTTATTTTTGCTTTAAAGGTCCTTCAACATTGAGGATAATTTGTTCTGGATGGTGGATTAGGCCTTGGCTGCTGTTGTCTCTCTTTTAGATGTCTTCTTTTTCCCTTTAGTTTGGCTGGCCATTTAGATTTGAAGATTGTTGTTCCATCTCTGACAATGGATCTCCACAGCTTCTTGTTCATTGCTCTTGGATTCCCAGCTGTTGATTTTACATTTCTTCAATATATATATATATATATATATATATATATATATTTCTTTTTTTTTTTTTTTTTAGAACATCTTTGAATCTGTCTATATTTCTGAGATGAGGTATTATGTACACTATTTACATTATTTGGACTAATGTCCTCATCTTTGTTGCCATATTTATTACAACGTTTCGGCCTTTCAGTATCTGTCTATATTTCTGAGATGAGGTATTATGTACACTATTTATATTATTCAGACTATTGTCCTCATCTTTGTCGCCATATTTATTACAACGTTTCAGCCGTTGTACGCTCCAGCCTTCTTCAGGTGGTTGGAAACATGGCACAGTGGATAAAGGCATTGGTTAGATCAAATGACAGGATACAAAGTGTGTGAGTTCCATACCCAGTTAAGACAGTGGAGAACTTAGAGAGGGGAATTAACAGGAGATAACTGATAACTGACATCCATTAAAACATGGTACACGGAACTAGAACAGTCTACTCCAATGAGCAAAATAAAAGGTTCAGTTCAACATTCCAATCACTTGAAGAAGGCTGGAGCGTACAACAGCCGAAATGTTGTAATAAATATGGCAAGAAAGATGAGGACAATAGTTCGAATAATGTAAATAGTGTACATAATACCTCATCTCAGAAATATAGACAAATACTGAAGATGGCCAGAGTGTACAACGGCCGAAACATTGTGATAAACATGTCAAGAAAGATGAGGACAATAGTCCGAATAAATTAAATAGTGTTACATAATACCTCATCTCAGAAATATAGACAGATACTGAAGAAGGCCGGAATGTAGTGATAAATATGGCGACAAAGATGAGGACAATAGTCTGAATAATGTAAATAATTTTCTTGAATCTCTTCTTTTGACCTCCTTTTTTCCAATTTCCTTCTTTGAGTTGTGAGTAAAAGATTTTCTTTGGTTGTTGGTCATCCATTCTCACCTGGTGTCCACTCCATTGAAGTTGATTATTTTATGATGATAGTACAGTGGTTTTCATGACGTCTTTGATTTTGGTATCTCCTCGACTGGATATGGTAGTTTAGTACATTGTACATTGTTAGAACTCCAATTCTTTAACTCAAAAAGAAGTGCTCAATTCAATGTTCCCAGCTCCTATAACAAAAGAGAACCTAAGAAAGTGGTTGAAGACAGCTGATGGTTTACATATTTCTGAGAGTTTGGTGCCATATCATGGCATCCATGTGACAGTCTCGATATGACAAGATTATTTAAGAATATGACTTGAGTTTTTAGGCACTTTTCTAAAAAAAAAAAAAATTTTTTTTTCTTTTTCAGAAACCTAAACATTTTGACAAGATGGCTGCCAGAGTGAGTACCTATTATTAATTTATTGATTGATTAAAATTTTGTTATAAAAAAAACTGCCATAATCCTATGCATATAAGACACAGGTTTGTTTCATCCAAAGTCATGTCCAAATGCCTACCACGTCTTATACTTTAGTTTAGAGCTCAATCCCCTTTTCATCCACAACTCAAAACAAATAAAATCAAGTCAAATTGTATTTATTTGTTTACCAGAGAGATAATATCTATCTAATGGCATATTGCAACAAAGGGAGATAAATGTTTCTTTAAGTCCTGCACTTTTCCCAGTTTTCAACCTTTTTGCTGGAGCAGAACCACAGTGGCTTGAGGAACCCCTGCAATAAATTAATTGTCTTATGCAAAAAAAAAAAAAAAAGCTTTCAATTATTAAAATAAAATAAAAATACTCATCTTCAGATTTATTTACAAAAAAAATACAAATACAAACTGTAAAAATATTGTATGCGTACATATGCAATTTTAATCTTGCTTCTACGGTTATTACACATGTATTAAAAAACTTCAGTTTAAATGGATTACATTTATTTTCATTAAAAATTCAATGAGAAACTTGAGCCTGATGTTTCTTGCACAAATCTTTAATATTGGGCCGTGTTTTTGACAGACACACACAAAGTTCATCTTCCACAGACAGCAATTGTGCTTGCACTTGATGTTTGTCAGAGCTGAAAATCCAAATTCACACAAGTAGGATGTTGAAAACTGCATAAGAAGGCGCAGTGCTTTCTGGGTAATTGCAGGATATTCCTTTTTAACCAGCAACCAAAATGCATTCAGGCTAAGCTCAGAATGCTTCAATTTTAAACTGTTCTTCAGATGGCTCAAATTCCACAAATGGGCTTCTAACCCAGTCATACTGGTCAACAGATATCAATGGAAAATATTTATCAAGATTTATTAACAAAGTGTCCAAGTGGTTTATGATCAGTAGTGCAATTTCTTGACAATAAGAACACTTGCAAACATTTCCAAATTTCCTGCAGCTTTGCGTTTCGTCCATATTGTCAATTTTTTCTGAAAAGCATTTATTTTCGATAGGTAATATAATCATCAATTCTTAACTCAAAAGACTTCTTGTCTGCAGTTCTTTGAAGATTTTTAAAATATTTTTAAAATTTTATAAATTATTAAATAATTATTATAATAAAAAAAATAAGAAAATTGAAACAATTGTTTTAAAATTTTATTATTAATCAAAAAATTTTTTTTCTTCAGACTATAATGTCCTTAAATATTATTATTTATTCCAGCAATTAAAAGCTTATCAAATTAAATTATATCAGAATTTTATTGCATTTTTTATTTTACTCTTCGGAGGAGATTTTCGGATAGTGCATTTAAACTTAAATTAAAAGAAAGAGATGATTTATATTCCCCAATGAGTCCTGTGTTGAACTAATAAAACAAAAATTAGCCACCAATGACAAATTTATTAACATTTCATGGATTTATGTGGAGGTGGGGGGGTTACAGAGGTAAAAAAAAAATATATTTTTACCAAGATTTTTAAAAAATAATAATTTCAAAAATAATTTCATTCATTTGTGAATAAGTCCTGAAAGTTTCATTAAAATCCGACAATTATTTGATTTTTGCGAGAATTTCCAAATTAATGTGTTTGTCACCAAAAAAAGTGGGTGATATAATTTTTACGTTTTCCATTGTAAAACAGTTGTAACGTTTGTTTAACTGCTAACTCAAATCAAAACGAAATTTTCTGACAAAATTTCAAAAATGTTCGAAGGGATTAAAAAATTTTTAAAAATAATTAAAAAAAATAATTAAAAATTACTTTGAACTTTCCTCTTAATAAAAATTAATTTGATGGAAAAAGTTTGTTTTATTAAGTTTGGGATCTTTTTTTATTTGTGACGTCGTCCCCTGGTCGCAGCGCCAACCGTGTCGTTCTATCCCAGTTTACCACGGCACCAACTGTGACGTCCTACTTTGATTCCCAGTCTGCCTACCCATGTTGTGAATTGATCTAGGCAGAGGAAATCAATCAGTCGTCGGGGCCGTACTGCAAACCGAGTTCAACGGGGGTGACACCACACAAATATGCATAAAAGGCAATAAAATGAAAACTCAAAAGTTCAAAGTATCAAAGAAAAAGGTAACAAACTTTATGTCTAGTTGTTCGATACATAGGACTGCATCTATCTCCCGACCCGTTCTATGGATTGTGACACGTCGTTTTCCGCTTGGCAAGTTTTAACACTTCAAGTCGTCTGCTCTCTAAGAAATTGGTGTTTCAGTGGGTCTTTGGACGAAAGTCAAAAGAAAAACTTATTTCGGTGATCTGGATCTAAGTCGCTCTTCGAAATAATTGTTCTTGGTTTAAAGATGGGTCCGGAATGTGCGTGAATCCTGGTCAGCTATCTGCGAGGCTTACCTCAACCAGAGACTGACTCTGGGAACTGCTGGGACTCTACTCATTTCTGCTCGTTGGGGCTTCGTTTATATGGGCGCCGACCAAAACCGGGGTGAGTTTGTCGGCGCCGGGGGGTTCCTCGATAATTCTAAATACATATCCACCTCTCTGGTTAGGAATTTCCACCTTTTTCCATTTTTAGGAACCTTTCTTCACTCCCACCTTCTCATCATACTCCAGAGGCGTGTGAACTGCCCTCCCCACATCTTCGTGGCAACCTCTCTTACTCATCCTCCAGATGGGCGGCAGCAGCCTCCCTCATGCATCACGTGATCACCACTCGACCAATGATGTCTTAGTCGGGCGTGGACGAATCTGCGGCTTTGTTTCAGGAAGAAAAAAAAATATCTTGCTTAAAAAAAAAAAAAATTATCTATTCTCTTTCCCTTTTCTTCCCCTTAATGGTTTATCATTTCTCCAGCCACGAACGGGACAATATGACAATGGCGGTCATAACTCTTGTTTTACACGTGGTTTACGTCAGGTATTTTATTGCTAATTATCAGAATGTGTGGTCTTCTTAACACGGTCTCAAAAAGAAACATCTCCAAAGTTCCAGTCAGTCTGTCGCCTCGAAGAAAGAAAAAAACACATTCATTTTCCTTCGGTACAAATTCCTGATGACAAAATTTTATTATCGCAGACCAAGGATGTTCCGTCAGACGCTCGTGGGTGGTTTTTAATTTTTCATATCTGTCCAAGTCCTTTTAGTTGCCTGTTTTTCGTCACTTAACAAAATAACATTTTCATTTGAATTTTTTTTTTTTCTTTGGCCAGCCGGTCTGTAGTTGATAATAAGATGTCTTCCCGTACCAATAGTTTGTTTTCATATCCTTAGATAACACAGCCGATGCCAAAACATATCTGATTCTTTCCTTCTTTCCTTTTCTTTTTACTCAGAATTTCCCTGTCATTGTAATGACACTCTTTCGCCATTTGTTACTTATCAAAATATCCTTTTATCCATTGTCTCTTAGCTGTGTGTGTGTTCTTGCTTATCACTCACGATTCGGTTCTTAGCCTCTCCTTTTCTTCTTTTCTTTCTTTTCCCTTTCTGCATCGTTAAATGGTGCCACATATTCATACTATGCTGTTTTGTTATTGATTTAGTGGAGGTACCTAGACACACGTATCTGCACTGGAGAATAAAAAATTACTGTCAATCATAGTACGTGTGTAACTTCTTGTGGAACCCCTGGGCTTTACTGGTGGAACGCTAGGGTTCCACAGAACCCTGGTTGAAAACAACTGATATAGACACTGAAGTGAGTTTAGAAATCATTCAAAGATAAACATATTTAAATTACAATGAAAAAAATACAGAATAATACATAAGTTCAAAATAAAAACCATCAACTGCAATTTTTTTTTTTTTTATTGAAAGGCAATCACTGTTTCATAATAAACACCTTAGTAAATTTTGCAAACAACCAATTACTGAATTTGATGTTTGGCACATGTGCCTCTAATTATGAGTTCCTTGGGAAAGTGGTGAGAATGAAAAGAGTCAGTGTTGGCATGTTGAGAAAATAAAGTCACTTTAAATGCTACAGTTTTTCAGGACTACACAAATAATTTTGAAAGAAATATCTCAGATTGTCATAAAATAATTAAAACCAAACAAACAACATAAGGAAAGATTTATGCTCTTATTTGAATTTCCCCTATTATGGGCATTATTATATGCATGATATAATAACACCATATTTCATGGGACGGAATGGAATAGCTAAACGGAAAAAGAATGACAAATGTTAGGTTACCTCCTAATTTTTGAAACTGCTACTTGGGTACATTCTCCAGAATTATAAATACTCTGTGATAATTTTTTATCACTCTCTTTTTACTTTTCCACATATATGACAATATGAAAATATCTCACAGAAGACACATTTTCCCTTTTTGGGAAATGCATAAACAATATATTCATACTCACACACACACACACACACACACACACTTTTGACCAAAAAGTTTCCACATTCATTTGTTATACACACATTATTGTCTTTGTCACATTATTGTCTTTTTGTTAATACATATTCATTTGTTTGTACATATACAGTGTAACCCGGATATAAGAGAGTTGTCGGGACCGGAGAAGAAGTATCTTATATCCGGGTTTCTCTTATATCCGGGTTTGGTCTACTTTATATACATTAACACAGACTCTAATTTGGGACCAGATAAAATCTCTCTTATACCCGGGTTTCTCTTATATCCGGGTCTCACTGTATATATCCTTGTTTCTTTACATTTTTTTTTAGGTGGACTTCTACTCTGAGTCTGCCATGTTTGTTGTGGGCATTTCAGGAGACATTTGTTTATCTCTCAACATGTACACCAGCCTGCAACAACAAACATGCTATGTTCTTAGAGAGATTTTTATAATGCCACGTCATACACAAAGTCATATGTCTGATCCCATATAGGTAAACCTAGATAGATAGAACCTGCCTCATTAGGATTTATTTATTTTACTTTTGCTCTACTTAGTGTATTGAGCACTCTTTGTTTTAACTTATTACTTGCAGGTTTTTTTTTCTTCATACCAGAGATTTAAGGCAATGGACGATTTTTTTCATCTGGTTTGGAGGTTTCTGGTGCTTTCTTTTTTTTCCCATTTTTCCTAAGATGTCAATTTATTTGAAAATTGTGATATCCAGGTTTTTTTACCCACTGAGTTTAAATAGATTTACATTTTATATTAAAAAGAAGAGAGAAACCGCAAACGTTTTTGGTTGTAATGTGGATTTCTTAAAAAAATATTATGCTTTATTTTCCATAATTTTGCTACACACGTTTCTGGTCTCATGACCTTCATCAGGCAAAATGTGGAGATTTACACATATTATTAGAAATAATTAATTCTTTCCTTTGTTTTTCAATGTTAAATATTCTTGATATGAGACATTCTCGTTTTTGTGTGTTAGTAACCCAAATGTCTTTCATGAACTGGTAGTGAAAAGTTTTGCATGAAGAGTTATAAAACAATTAAGATTGGTCTGAGAAATGATGGAGTAGTTATTGGCATTCTTATCTTTTAATGACTTTGTGTGTTCTTAGATCTGTTTCCATTTTCATGTGTTTTTGTCAGCATGCATGTATATATGTATATTCCTTCTCCATATATACACACTGTCTTATTATGAGGAATTAGTAAACACATTTGTACACAAACACACACACCCTATGCTGTGCAGTGTTCGCATGTGTGCCCGTTATTTTTGCCAATATGTGCATATATATATATATATATATATATATACATCAGCATGCACATTTCCTCTCTACATACACATACTGTTCTATTACAAGGAATCAGTACACACACACACACATATGCGTACATACATATACATATACTTCTGAAGTTACAAGATATCAGTATACACACACACACACACATACATACATATACACATATTTCCTAAGTTGTCGGAAACACATGTAGCAAAATATATGGAAAATAAAGCATAATATTTTTTTTTAAAATCCATATTACAACCAAAAATGTTTGTGGTTTCTCTCTTCTTTGTAATATACACACTTTTCTCTTGTTGGGACAACTATTACCTCTTCACTTTATATATATATATATATATATATATATATATATATATATATATATATATGTGTGTGTGTGTGTTCCACACAGGGAAATTATAAGCTATATGCAACAAACAGTGTGTAAGAAAGGGAGGAACCTTACTTGTAATATTTCCCAAAAGGAAAACTGTAGTTATAGCATTTTCTCTATGAAGACCTACCACTGTGGGGTAAGGACGTCCTTCTTCTCTGGGCTCTACATCACAACTTCCCTTCATCACTCTATCCCCTGATGCTATTCACCAGCTGACACATAAATATCTCACTGAAAGGGAGACAATCACCGTTTGTATCCTTACATAAGTTAATATTTATTTTCTCAATGTGTACTGGTGATTTAGTTGTCTTATATCTAAAGAGTCAGTTTTTATAAAATAAAATGATCCACATTGTTGTTGGTGTTCCTTTTTTTTCTCTCCTTTTTTCACAAGTTTTGGTTATTTTCTTTGCTCTAAAATCAGATGTGTTTTATTCAATGAAAATAAGCTTTTTCCCCTGGAATTTCTCTGTTTTATTTAATAGTGTCTTATGTTCCCTCATGATCGATACACAAAAGATTTTGTTAGTTAAAAACTTAATAATATAAGATTTGTGTAATTAATTTTGTATAATTATAAAGTCTCCATTTGAGAATCTCAAGAAAAACATAACGCAACTGTTCACGTTATTTACACTTGGACTGTTATCTTCATCTTTGTTATTATCATCATCATCATGTTTCGACCATTGTGTCTTCTGGCTTTCATCAGGTAGTTATTGGCCTGGGTAAACTTCAAGGAATTTTGAACTGATCTCTTAAATGGGTTAACCAAATTAGTATACGTCATGTTTGGCTGGTCATGTAACACTTAACAGGCATGGAGTGATGCACTAGTTTAGGTACCTCCATGAGCATAGCATGAAGAAAAAGATGCCAAACTTGACAAAAACAAAACTTATCTAAATGTTTATGTTATTATTAAAAGGAAAGATCAAAGTATTTTGGGGGTATTTTTTTACATTTTTTAATTGTTCCTATCACACACAAAATTTTCATTAAAACTTGATTTTTTTGAGTCAGCAAAATTGACAGATAACTAATCATGTCAACCATTTTTTTTTTCCATTTTTAAAAAAAAAAAAATCTCAGTTTGAAATTCTTTTAAAAATCAATTATAATTTTTTCAAGACTTATTTTAAGAAAGTTAGAAATTATAATGTTTATTTAAATTATTTTAAAACAAGCTTAACTTAATTTCTGCACTGAAAAGATGTAATTTGAAAACAAAACAAAGCAGGTCATAACATTTCGCATCAGTTGACAGGTGATGAAAGACATTTTCACCTTTATGTTTACGATGCTTTATGGAAAATATATTATAAAGAAATTAAAATAAGACTGTTGAGAGTGAGATTAAATTTCATAAAATTGAAATAAGACAACTCACTGAAAACTGTAAAACAACTTCACAAAATTGAAATTGTAATGAAATATGTAAATGAAATAAATGGTACTTTTAAAAATGTAGTAATGTTGCTGCTGAAAATGGCTTAGGATGGTTTTCAATTTTTTTTAATTAGTAAAAACGCTAATTCAAAATGCTCAACATGTGTTTCGCACAAAGAATTTGTAATAATGATATGGACGTTCAGCAGAGAATGCTTACACTCAAGCCACGTGACATTTTATTGATTTGGAACTTCCGTACTTTTTAATTACAGCTATTTTAATGACTTTTATAAACACAAAATTACATTTCTTAATTACTGCGGGTCTTCTGATTGGAAGAGGCAATACAATTTACAAAGCGCTAAAAAAACGACCTATCTCATAAGGACATTTAGGAAACCGAATGTGGCTTTTAATTAATTTTATAATATTTTGACAACTTAAATGTAAAAATCTAAAATAATTAAAGAAATAGCAAATAATTGTATTAAAAATTCATTTTTCATCGAAAATTTTTTGCTTTCAGAAAATATTGTCTATATTCATAAAAACAACTAAAAGCAAATAAAAGCATTTGAAATTAAATAATATATTTGTTTTATTGAGTTTTGTATGTTACAATTCAGGGCTGATTTTAAGGTAGGGGGTGGGGGGTGTCCAATAAAAAAAAACAAAACATGATTTGCTTTTCTTGTGCTTTTCCTTTGCCTTGTGCTTTTAACTAATATAATCACTAAACTGAACGTAACTGACTTTCTAGTTTTCATAAAATTAGTTATGGGGCGGGTAATAAATATAAAAAAAATATTTCTGCCAAGACTTTAATAAAAAAAAAACAACATATTTACAATAATTTCCATCATCTGTGAATAGTTTCTGAAAGTTTCATTAATATCCGACAATTATTTTTATTTTTGCAAAATTTTCCAAATTAATGTCTGTCATACAAAAAAAAACATGTTAAAAATTGTATGTTATTTTACTAGTGCTGGTGATACAAAGATAAACAAGGTTTTTTTTAATCAAAATTTAGAATGTTCTAAAAAGAAGGAAAAAATTTTCAAAAATTATTAAAAACAACTTTGGTATTTCCTCTTAATAATAACATAAACATTTAGACGATAAAATTTTGTTTTCATTCAGTTTGGCATCTTTTTCATCATGCTACGCTCTTTTTTAGCAATCTCATGAGGGTACCTACACTAGTTGATACAGAAAAGGGAGGATGCTGCTTTTCCACATAGGAAAAGCATAGCCCAGTACAAAATGTCTTGGTGCAATTGTGAGTAAAGACATACTTCTAAATAAATAAATAGCAAATTCTGTTTGTCTGTCTGTCCGTGTATCTAAAATCCCACTAACTCAGCCCACACTTACACTACATAAACATATTATACATTTTTGGAATCAGGATGATCCCGAGATTAAAACTCTTCCCTTCATCTGTTGTCGGGATTTGTGTCCAGATGAGGAGGAAACGGTTAAAAATTCAAATTTTTAAATAACTGAAAAAAAATAGTAATTTTTCAGTTTTTAATTTATATTGAAAGTTTTTGTGTTACTTTAAAGTAACACAAAAACTTTGTGAATTTAAACATTTTTATTTTAAATTCAGTTTAAAATATCTCTAAAACTTTTATTTCTTCAAAATGCCAAGGACTCAGAGTTAAAGTGAGAGGTTTAGTGACCTCAGGTTTTGAAGTTCTGCAGAGTTTGTCATTTGAAGAACTCAGTTTTCGGTCTGAATTGGAATTATGTCTGAAATTGAACTTGGAGCCTATATCAGAGTTAAAGTGAGGTTTTAATGTTCCATGGAATGAATTGAGGAATTCAAAATTATTTCTGCAAAATTATCATTGCAGTTTTCTAAGCTAGACCAGAGGTCTCTTTAGTTTTGGGCTAAAAAAAGGAGCAAGGTTAAAAGTCTGCACAGAATGCAGCTTTTAAGCTAGTTTACAATATATGCTAAACCTTACTTTTCAGGGTCTGAAAGAAGGTATGTAACATATTTCTAATCTTTGTTAGTCTGCATCCATTGTAAAAAAAAAAACAAAACAAAAAAATGCTTTAATTTACATTTAACTGCTAAATAGAATTGGAGTTTGATGTGGTGAGAGACAACCATATGTTATATTAGTATGTAAGTCTAACATTTTAATACTGCTTGGTGTAGACCAGGGAATCATAAAATAGGGCCCAAGCTACTCCCTAAACTAATGCTGCTATCTGTGCTTCTAACTATGATGAAAAAGAAAAAAAACGATCATAAAAAATGTGGCAATAATGAAATTAATCTTGAAATATCTTAAGAAATAACTTTAAAAATTTTGTTTTATTTTTTAGTTTACAAATTAAACTAAACAGCATTTATAAAATAGTGAGCACTCCAAACAAAAACACTATAAAAATATAAAAAGTACATTTTCATAGTAAAAATACCAACAGTACATTCTTATATAAAAAAAAGGACATGACCAGTAATACATGAGCAGCAAAACATTTTATCTGTAGTTGAAGGTGTACAATTGTGTTCAAAATATATTTAGTTGAAGCCATAAAATTGTGTTCAAATTATGTAGATTTCAACATTAAATCTATGGTGGTTGATATGCTGCTAAACAAAATCAAACAACCAATACTTTTTCAGGGCATTAATCCATATAATATCCTGGAATTTCTTAAATCAAACTCTATTCCAAAATAGAAGTTCAAAACTACAGCATAAAACGCACACATTGCTGCCGCTAGTAATTATGTTTGCACAAAACCCGTATATGCACAAAAGCTGAGTATCATCTACTATGTATTAAATTGTGAAAGCAGAATAACATATTTTTATTACTTCAAAGCTCCCAAGAAAATTAAATTTCACCATTAAATGACCCATAAGGAGTTGATATACCGTTAAAGAAATTAACTAACACTGCTATTTATGCTTCTGAATATGGGAAAAAAGAAAAAAAAAATAATCATAAAAAAAAATGTGGGAATAATGAAATTAAAATATCTTAAGAAAAATATCTTTAAAAATTTTGTTTTATTTTTTAAATTACACATTTCAACCAAACAGCATTTAAAAGATGATTTTCATAAATATTAAATGTATGTGCTTTTGTTTTTGTTTTTTTTTTTTTGTTGCTAGCATGCTGAGATTGGGCCAACAAAACCTAAACGGCCTTTCTATGGGCAAACCCGAATGGGTGATCTTTCAAGAGAAGTATGTGCATTCTCAACCTATGCTTTGCTTTCACTTCCTGTTACCACTCACAAACATTTGTTATATTAAACCTCACTACATTTCTTTAAAATATTGGTGAATGAGCTATATATATATATATATATATATATATATATATATAATTTAATTTCTAACCTCACTACATTTCTTTAAAATATCAGTGAATGAGCTATATATATATATATATATATATATATATATATATATATATATACATATATAATTTAATTTCTAACCTCACTACATTTCTTTAAAATATCGGTGAATGAGCTACATATATATATATATATATATATATATATATATATATAATTTAAAGAAAAAACGGACCACTTAAAGGTTCCATTAGTTATAATTTATTTCATCAGAGATTTTATTTTTCACTGGATCTTCAAACTTCACTTTCAAAGTTGAAAAAATAAATTTAAAATTTACACTTTTGAAGGGCAGTATTAAGCTTATATAGGGTGAACATAGAGGGTGGTGAGGAATAGTGTGAGAAACATGGTTGAGTTTAGAGAGGGAAGGGAGAGTTTTAAAATTTATTTTTTTAGTAAGATAGTTTATTAAGAAATCAACTTTTCTGGAGTGGATTTTTGTACTATATATATATATATATATTGACAATTATTTTAAGACATTTTTATGTTTATACATTCTTTTTATAGATACAAATATTTGAGTAAATGCTCTGTTTATAATAAACAGTATTAAACAACATTAACTGGTCTGAATGTCCGAGAAATTTTCACAGAAAATATTTGTCCTCTGACAGGATTTGAACTTGTATCCTATACGGAACTGTCATTTAGCTTGACGTGCCTTTACCGATTTGTCCACAGATGTGCGTTCGGTTAACAAGGTCGAATTTACTGTCTTTAAATTGTCGGACTTTGTCCATTTCATAATGTGTGACGTCATTTGTTTACATTTGATATGCCATGAGCAGATATGAATGTATGAGAGAGATTCATGGAAGACTGAGGTTTGAATACAGTAAATTCATCCTTGCTAACCAAACTGTAATCTGTGGCCAAATCGGTAAAGGCACGTCATCCTAAATGACAGTTCCGTATAGGATACAGGTTCAAATCCTGTCGAAGGATGAATATTTTCTCTGAAAATTTCTCGGACATTCAGGCCAGTAAGTGTTGTTTAATACTGTTTATTATAAACAGAGCATTTACTCAAATATTTGTAATCTATAAAAAGAATGTATAAACATAAAAATGTCTTAATATATATATATATATATTGTACAAAAATGCTCTCCAGAAAGGTGGATTTGTTAATAAACTATCTTACTTAAACACCATAAATAACAATGGTGAGGGTAAGAGGAGTAGTATGCACAAAAATAGAAAAAGAAATATTATATTGTTTAAACCACCCCCACCCTCTGTAGGTTATCCAGAATATTGGACAGGTTTTCCTGAAACTTATAAACAAACATTTTCAGAATAACAACCCTTTAAGTAAAATCTTTTATAAAAAAACTATTAAAATAAGTTATTCATGTACAAACAACATTTTTAAAATAATTGACTTCCACAACAAATATGTTCTTAAGAAATTCAATGGGGTCAACAAGATTTCTAATATGGATCCCTCTTGTAATTGTAGAAATAGCAATCATTGTCTTGTCAAGGGAAAATATATAGCATCTAATGTATATATCAAGCCACCACTTACCTCAAAGAAAATAGATCAAACTACCATCTTTATATTGGGATTTCTGTGGGGGAATGGAAACAAAGACTATATAACCATAGACACTCTTTTTCCAACCCAAGACATAAGCACCAAACTGCTTTCTCCAAAAATTTGGGGAATTGAGGGAGAAAGACCTGAAACCTAAAACTGACTGGGAATTCATAGGTTTTGCTCAGACTCCTAGTAGCTTTAAGGGTAGATGTAATTTATGTTTGGTGGAGAAAATTAGTATTATTAAATCTAACAATCAAAACATTTTACTAAACAAAATGAATGAATTGGCTTCTAAGTGTTGTCATAGAAATAAATTTCAACTGATATAATATTTGTTCAACCATGCACTTTCCATATTCACTTATTTTCTATACAGGAATTTTTTGTCGATATGGAAATTTTTTTCTATTTATGAAATTCTTTTTTTTTCCTGATTACACCTTTTATTTAACTCTCTTTCCGTTGGTTTCTTTATATATGATACTTTGACTTAAGTTAGTTATATGTAATTCTCTTTATTTTCCTCTATTTTTCTTTTTTTCTTTTGTATCTCATCAAATTTCTTTTATATCTGTAGTTTTTTGCTATTGAAATCTCTCCTTTTCTGTTTAATCTATTTTTATGTTATATGATTTACTTATGTATAACCAATATGGTACTTATTTGTTTTATTTAATAATATAGATTTTATATTATTATTATTATTCCCCCCCACTTGTTAAATTTTATTTAAAAAGTCAAATTGTTTTTAAAATCATTTTTCTATATCTCATACACTTATTAAAATTATTTTCTATATTTTTATATCCTATAAAAGCTTTTTTTTATATTTATATTTTTCTCTCTATATTTTTTTATTTTATATTTTTTCTTCTTCTTTTTTTTTTTTTTTTCTTTTTTTTAAATCTGATATGTGCATTCAAGCATATTAATGGTTTAAATTTACTTTTATTTACCTGTTTCATAGCTAACTGTTTTTTGTATTTTGGGGGTTTGTCTTTAGATATTTGTTATTGATGTTTCCTTCTGTAAAGGGACACTTTATACTTTTATTTATTTTAATTTATAATTTAATCTATATAATCTATTAAAATTTAATCTATAATTATTCTTTTAACATATATGATTCTATCTAATCCTTTATATTTTAATCTATATAATCTTTAAATTTAATCTTAATTTTAATCTCTGTTTTACCTTTTATTATCTATTTAAAAATTTTTTAACCTTATATTGTAAAATTTTCTTTGGGCTATTACTGATCTATTTATTTTAATTCTTCCTTTATTTAATCATTAATTTTAATATTCAGTTTTTTCTTGTTTATATACTAATAATGTCGAAATTTTTATTATAATATTAAATTCTTTTGTATAATATTAAAATTAAATAATAGTAATATTAAATTCTAAAATTTCTTTAATCTACAATCTTAACTTTAAAGATTACATTTCTTTATGTAATTTTTTCCTATTTGAACAAGAGTTAGCATTTTAAATATAGATGATTGTTAATCTACAACCGTTTTTAACTTCTTTCTACTATTTTGATATTTCTTTCTTTTTTTTTTATCTCTTTCTCCCTCTTAAATGCTTTTTCCCTTATTTACGTTTTTTACCTCTTTTTCTTCTCTTTTTTTTCCCCTCTTTCTTATCCTTTTTAATTTTCAATTTTAAAAGAAAAAAACGTTATGATTAATTTTTTATCAAATGTTTTAATATTGACAAGCTCCAGGGAAATTCTCTCTCTAGGAGCAAAATGGCCATATAAATGGGGTAAAATTGAGTTTCATTTTTATGTAATTCATTTCTATGCTCTATAATAAATTAAATATATTGAGCTCTCTTTTGTGGATCAGTTTTAATATTTTATATTATTAGGATTACTTGAAATACTTACCTACAGATTTTTACACACACACACACATATATATATATATATATATATATATATATATATATATATATATATATATATATATATATATAAAAATAAAATTAATGAACAATAAAATCCAAAATCACCTCATATAGGGAATAAGCTTATTTTGGCAGATGAAAATATAGGTTGTCTTATCAACCCTGGTATGGACTGAGTTTCAGAAAGCTAAAAAAAAAAAAAAAAAAAAAAACAACAGTCAAAAAACTAATACAAAATTTATCCATCTCAATGTTTCAGTCAGACAAAAGGCACGAGACTGGGGTCAGGGGAGGGTGGAAGGTATTTGTCTTAAAGGGAAGAAGTTTTATGAAATTAAACCCAGATATTAACCTTATGACATTAATTTGGGTTATATGAAATACTAATTTAAAACTAAAGTGGAATAAAAAGGGGGTTTAAAAATAACTTTAAAATATATAGATAAAGGATTATATACCAATGAATTTGTTACCTTTACATATTTATTTCTTTTATTTATGACATGAACTCAGACCATACTGAGGTTGATAAGACAGATGACCAATATCTTCATCTGCCAAAATAGGCTATTTCCCATATGAGGTGATTTTGGATTTTTATATAATATATATATATATATATACATACACACACACACACAACACACAAGATGTATCAAAAGTACTTTTATAAACTTTGAGGACAGGTTCCTCACACCAAAACAAGGACAAAAGCGCATCATTGTACCTCAACACAGCAACTCATAGCAAATGTTCAAAATGTCCACTTGCTTCTACACACACATACACCCATTGGACTGGAGGACTATTTTAAACAGTTCAACAAAGTGTCGAATGGTTTCACAGACCCCAATGGCATGCTGAAATGTCTCCACATTATTAATATCTGCTGCATAGACTAATTGTTTCAGGTGGACCCACAGATAAAAATCCCAAGGATTGAAGTCTGGGGAATATGCAGGCCATGAAACCAGTTCTCCTCTACCCATCTTTCATGGTAGATGTCAGCCAGTGGATTGTGAACGATGTGAATAAAATGTACTGGAACCCCATCATGAATGAAGCACATGTGTATTCTTATTAGCAGGGGTACATCCTCTAGTATGTCTGGAATAGTGTTTGAAATAAAGTCTCTATAGATAGCACCTTTAAGACATGCTGGGAGAACATATGGACCTACCAGACAGTCACCTACAATTCCAGCCCACACATTAATCATAAACTGATGCTAGTCTCTAGCCTGTATTGTACCATGTAGATTCCACAAATAATGGTTGTGTAAATTTGTTATTCAGTCTTTTCCAAATGTTGCCTCATCCATAAACAAGACTGAAGAGACAAACAACGGATCGGCAGTTTGTGTAATAAACCATCAGCAAAAGTTCTCCCCTAGTGAGTGATCAGAGGGCAAAAGACCCTGCACGCATTACAAATGATAGGGGTACAGAAGCTGCTCTTGAAGTACCTTCATGTGGTACTATGAGATGTATGAAATGCTATGGCCACTTGACATGTGCTGACACCTGGATCATCTCCGACTGCATCTAAAATGTGTTCTTCATGGTCTGGTGTATGAACGGATCTTGGGCTTCCTTAATCCATAGTTTGTAGTGCCATGCATCTTATCTCAATAACACAACAATAAACAGTAGCAAAAGTTGAATGACCTTCAGTGTGGAAACACAATCTGATACAACTGTGCAGCCTTGGCTCCATTACCCACTTGTGTGGGTGTATGTAAAAATCATATCTGTCTGGTCATGATATGAATATCTTGCCATTGTTAAATGAAACACTTCTCAGTTAACTCACTGCTACACACATTAAGCATTGAAGATAGACTAGCCACAAATGTACACGAATGACAAATGTAACCTAGTCTACATGACAAAACAGTGCCATCTACTGTAAACTTTCTTTAAACTTAATAACTCAAAAATGAAGGATTTGTGGATATAATGTTTATATGGACTTTTGTCTTTGTTTTGGTGTGAGGAACCCACCCCCCAAATTTGTAAAAGTATTTTTGATACACCCTATATATATAAAATTTTGATGGAAATTCATCTGTTCCCTATTTGTCTCAGTTCAATGCTTATTTCTTTTCATGTACCATAACACTCCATTTTCTATATTTTATTTTTTAAACCTAAAAGTACGAGGGCAAGTCAAAATGTAATGCAACTTGATTTATTATATCAGAAATAAGGAACACTGTCAAACATATCACACATCATGATATAGCTATACATCAAAGGTTCACATCCCTACTTCTCAACATAGTCACCACCTTTTTCAATGGCAGTGTTCCTCCTCTGAATGAGGGCATGTATCTCATCTTCCTAAAATTCAGCTGGCTGCTAATGTAGCCAATTTTCCTTACAGCAGTTTTCCCTTCTTCATCACCACCTGACTCTGCATCCTCAGACTTCCATCTCTTAGATGCAATTAAAGAGGCACTGAGGAGCAAATGTTATGGTGGTGATGAAGAAGTGAAAACTGATGTAAAGGAAAATTGGTTACATCTGTAGCCAGCTGAGTTATACAAAGCTGTGATACATATGCCCTCATTCAGAGGAGGAATACTGCCACTGAAGGCTTACAGCCACATTATGCTGAAAACACCAGTTTCTGTACAATCACCAAAGTTATGCAATATAGAGCCTGGTCAGTCCCTAGATGGATGACCGTTTGGGAATACCGGGTGGTGTAAGCTTGGACGTATAGGGTTTTTATAATGGATAATGGCTCAGAATTTTTTAATTAAGGAGTGTAGTTCCAATTCCAGTTGGTCATTCTATTCCCTTACACACTGTAGTGACATTAAAGATAGTTTTATTTTAGAGCTGCTACTGTTACTATCTGCAACAGTATCTGTCTATATTTCTGACATTTGGTATTGTAATTATTTACATTATTCAAACCATTGTGCTCATCTTTATTGCTATGGTTATGACGTTTTGGCCATTGTACACTCCAGCCTTCTTCAGGTGATTGGAATTTCAAACTGAACCCTTTATTTCATCCTCTTAGACACATGATCCAGTGGATAAAAGCATTGGTTGGATCCAGTGACTTGACTCAGAGTTGCAAGTTCAATACCTGCTATGGGTGAACAAAAACTTAGAGAGTTGGGTTAAAAGGAGATAACTGAGACATTGGGAAGAGGCATGTCACGTGGAACTAGAACAATATACACTGTTGGACGAAATAAAGGGTTCAGTTCAAAATTACAATCACTTGAAGCAGGTCGCAGCATACAACAGCTGAAACATTGTGATTATGACAATAAAGATGAGGACAGCGGTTCAAACAATGTAAATAATTACCAGTAGCAGCTCTAGAATAAAACTTAGCAGTAGCAGCTTAAATAAACCTTGTATCAGCTGCAGCTTTCAAATATAAAAACACATGAACCCAAAAGTAAGACTCTGTCTTTCTGAGTTGTCCCTCTTTCAAATTGCTGAAGCTAGAAGTGCTGTGAAGGCTTCACATAAAACACCCCAATAAAGTAAGTTCCCACTATAACATATTAATGAACATTTTGTTTCAATAAATGTTATCTTTGCATTGCAAATCAGTTGGTCTGTTATTTTGTGCATGTACTCTTTACACCACCATTATTTCTTGTACTATAAAATGTTCCCATAAGAAACTTTATACAATTAATTATTGAAGTAGCTAATGACTAAAGCACAAATATCCTTGGGAAAGGTAGAAATCCACCTCTTCTCCCACAGCTATGGGTTAATTAGTAAGACTTGTATCACTAAATCATTATCTCCAAAAAAAAAATTCTTACAATCTAAAAATACTTTTTTGGCTTTAAATAACCTCCAAATGGTTGGTAAGTTATAGAAATGAATCAATCTGCCATTAAAAGAGGTGGTGGATGTTGAGAAGTAGGGATGTGAAGCTGTGATGTATATCTATTTTTGGTGTACAATATATTTGATTGTGTTTCTTGTTTCTCTATACAGTGTAACCCGGATATAAGAGAGATTTTCTCTGGTCCCAAATTAGAGCCATACTTACCTAAACAAAACAGACCAAACCCGGATATAAGAGACTTCTTCTCCGGTCCCGACAACTCTCTTATATCCGGGTTACACTGTATAATAAAATAAAATGCATTACTTTTTGACTCACCCTTGCATTATACACAAGAACTAAATATTAACTTTTTCCCCTGGCTTAGTGTTTCATTTTATTTGGGACAGAATGACAAAAAGTAAATTATATCTGTGGTCTAAACTAATGTGTAATTCCTTCTATGTGTTGTGTCCCTTTAGGATCACGGCTCTCCACAACTTCCCATCATTTGCAGCACTTAGTAAGTTTTGTCCTTTCACAATCCCTCCCACCTCTGGTTCTGCCATCCATTTGCATAAGCTCATTAGATAGGTTTCTCAATTTTTTCCTCAATATGTTCTGTGTCAAATTCTCCAAGCCCTCTTTTCTTATTAGGCATCCTAGAAATTCTGTTTCTTTCTAATATTCAGTATAAGCATGTTCCTTGTTACTCACATGATCCATCCATGGTATTCTCAACATCCTTCTGTAGAACCACATTTCTGTTGCCTCAAGTCTGGGAAGATTGTTCCCTGCCGTATTGGTGTGTCACAAAAAGTTTTACATTCACTGGCATGACGTCATGGCAGTTTCATTGACATTGTCAGCTTAAGAGATGACTTTATCATCTTAGATGTCGTCATCCACAATGCCATTTTGTCCTTCTTCATCAGAAATGATGTCATCTTCACTATCATCCTGTATGACACTGGAATCTATATTTATAAACGTGTTTCTCTCCATTATTTGCTCTAAACGACGCATTCAACAGAGGAGGGGTGTATTTGACATTTGATAATTTGGTGGCAATATGCACTTAAAGGTATTAAGCAGTTTTGATCAACATTTCTTTTCATGGTTAGCCATAAGGAATTGTAAATGTAGGACTACCTTACACTTAAGTAAAATAATAATAATATTTATTAAGAATTTACAACAGGAAATATCAAGTTTTGCGAAACCATTGTCAACAATTTTGTATTTAGTTACATAAGAAATAAATAAAAATAATATAAATTTTGATGCTATATTTGATTTGTTGTTCGGTATTTTTCATTTTCTCTTTTGTTATTGTTTTTATTTTAGAATACTTTGGCTGAAATGCTAAGTTTCCTAAGTTGAACAAACTGGAAATATTTCATTTATGCTTTGTTACCTCTCTTTTCCATTGTTGTTTTTAGATCGCTTTCTTCAACTCATTTTGATGGGCAATAGCAAAATTCTGAAATTTAGAATGATTTTATTCCATTTCAAAAATAAAGTCTGTAAAAAGGAATATTTTAAATTAGTATATGACCAAAAATAAAAAGCTTTTGACAAAAAACTTTAATGATTTCACTATAATTATCAAACAATAATGTAATGATATTTCACAGACAAATCTATAATTTGTTACCTCATCTCGTTGCATGGTTATACGAACTATAAACCTAAATTGAGCTTGAAATATTGTGTAATCGGCTCTAATTCTTTAAAAATACTTGGATAGGTTATAATGAATAATTTGCAGTGAAAAAATCAGTTTTCACTTTTTTTGCTGAATACGCCTCTCCTCTCCCGAACGTGTCAAATTCTAAGTTTTGTGTTTTTATGAGTAAATAGCAGGACAGACTGGTTTCTTTAGCCTTGGAAAGGAGTAACCAGTCTAGAAGGACAACTTTGTATTCAAAACTACCACCTATGAGTTAACTAACCTCACCAGCCCACAATTAGTCTAGGTGTATTACATGTAAATAATTATTGTATTAAAAAATTCCTTCTTGGTTAGGCCAAGATTTTTTTTAGCCCCACTTCTCATATATAATAATATAAAGTGTGTATGTAAACACATGTTAGGACAGCAGTTCCCAAATGATGCAGCACACCTCATGTGCAGCAGAAGAGTATAGCAGGTGAGGCAGAATGATTGAAAGGCAACCAAAGATTTAGAAACAGATTCATATGCCAAAAATAAATAGGATTTCAAAGTTTAAAATATTATGGATTATTTGTAATTGCATGCATAAGTCCCAGTATAAATAGTTATAAATAATTACTGATCAATTTTATCATTGTGATACTTTTGCATTATATCAAGTATTAAGAATATAGTAACTAGGGTCTGTAAATTGGGGGAGAGAGTTATCAATAATAATGTTCTGACTTCAAATCTATGGTTATCTCCTTTTAAAACTATCTCAGTTTTTTTAAATTTTAAATGTACTTTTTATCATAGAATTTAGTGAGGTATGAGCAAATTTTAGTTCCAAAAATGCAACCCAGAGAAAGACATTTGGAAACCACTATATTAAAAGATCAAATGGTGGTAGAGAAGAGCAGTGAGACAATGGGCGCAACACAATCTCTGTCTCAGTCCACAAAAGAGTGCATTATAATGCTCAATAGTCAAATGGTTCTTTAAGGATTTATTAACAATTTTAGTTTTGTTTAGCATTTCATATCCAGTGAAATCTATTAAAATTTAATCTTTACTTTTAATGTTTTTCTTTTAATTTTAATGTTCACTTTGTAAAAATACTAATTTTAATCTCCAATTTCTGAAAATACTAATTTTAATCTCTAATTTCTGAAAATACTAATTTAATCTCCAATTTCTGAAAATACTAATTTTAATCTCCAATTTCTGAAAATACTAATTTTAAACTCCAATTTCTGAAAATACTAATTTTAATCTCCACTTTGTGAAAATTCTAATTTTAATCTTCACTTTGTAAAAATCTAATTTTGATTTAACATTCACTTTCCAAAATTTTAAATTTAATTTAATGTTTATTAAATTCTAAAAGTCTAACTTTAATTTTAATCTAATGTTAAATATTTGAATCTAATTTTAATGTAATATTTGTTTGTTTTTTTTTCTTTGTTTTTTTCATGTGCTTTCCATTCTATATTGAGTTCCCATTTTTCAAATTACCAAAGAGGACATATGTCAAAGTCACCAGCCTTAGTCTTCTTTTGCAGAAAGAGACAAAACTTTGGGGAGGACGTTTCACTGGAGACATCGACCCTGTCATGCAAAAGTTCAATGCTTCTATCAGTTATGACAAGCGTATGTGGGAAGAAGACATCATGGTAAGAATCTTTTTTTCTCTCTCTATCATATACATATATAGTACTGGGTCTGGAAGCAAAGCCTCTGACTGGGAGATTGGAGGTTTTGAGGAGCATGGAACCACCTCTTAATTGATGTTGTTCTTTGGTCCATCCCTGACCCAGGATAGTTGCACCTGTTAGGGTCCCAGCTATGGTCAGATTGTGAACCCAAAAACAAAACACAATGAAAGTATAAAAATACATTTTTATGGTAAAAATACCAGCAATATATTTTTATATAAAAAAAAATTACCATCAATACATATTCATAGTAAAATGACCAACAATTCAATTTGAAACCAAAATGACTAGCAATACATTTTATAGTAGAATTATCGACAGTAAATTTTATAGCAAAATGGCCAACAATACATTTTATTTGTAGTTGAAGGTATACAATTGTGTTTAAAATATATTTACTTGAAGCCATAAAATTGTGTTCAAAATATTTAAACATCCTGTAGAGTTTGATATACCACTAAATAAAATTAACTAACTTGTTTATAGTAAAAATACCAGCAATAATTTTTATATAAAAAAAATTACCAACAATACATATTCATGTAAAAATTGTTGCATTTGTTTTATGGCCGTTTAGACTCCAGCAGTTGATACCATCAAAATTATTTACCACCTGAAGAAAGCCGGAGCGTACAATGGCCGAAATGTTGTGATAAATATGGCAACAAAGATGAGGACAATAGTCAGAATAATGTAAATAATGTACATAATACCTCATCTCAGAAATATATACAGACTCAAAATTATTTGTTGAATTGTTGAGGATTATTTTTTGAATTCCTGGGAAAGGAAGGTTTCATATTTACTTACCAATGAGAGACGATCTCTTCAAGCCTTTATGAAAACTTGAGAGCTGGTATGATGCTCCGTTGTTCAATAAGAGGACTGCTATATAGCAGTTTGGAATAGAAAGAATGAACTGTTGACGAGAAAGCAGTTAATGGTTGAGGAAGAAGCATTAGCACCCATGCCTCAAAAGATGGAGGACCAGTCTAGCCAAGGGGTCATAAATCAACATAGGGAAAGAAAGAGCCAACAGATTCAAGGCAGATTCTAGCCCCAGAACAGAACATTCCTTTCTTCAGTGATACATACTTCTATATAATCAAATTAACTGATCAGCAACATGCAACAATGGACCTTCCTTTTTGCTTTTCACTGACTGGACAATGAAACCCCACATGGTGTCTCTATTCCTGTTTGTATCAGTGTGCATACTCACAAGGAATCAAAAGGTGAAAATCACCACCACAGCAAGAAATGAAAACTTGAAGCTGGTTTCCAGTACATTTTGTTTATTTCAGAGGTTTTCTTGTATGATCTGAAATTATGGTCATATTATATTGAAACACTGGTTCTAGTACGATCACCAAAGGTAAGCAAGTCAAGCCTGGTTATTACCTAGATGGGTGACCGCTTCAGAATACCAAGTACTGTAAGCTTGGCCGTGTGGGTGGTGTAATGGATAATGTCTTGGAATTGTTAATCAGAGAGCAGAGTTCCAATTCCAGTTAGGTTCATTGTATTCACTTATGCACAAATACCTTTGGGAAAGGTGTGAATCCCCCCTCTTCTCCCCCAAATATGAGTTAATTAGTAAGACTGGAATCATTAAAACCATTACTATCTCTAAAAAAAAATAAATAAAATTGCATATAAAATATTTTAGATTTCAGCATTAAATAGCCCATAGAGGTGTTGATATGCTGTTGAACAAAAACAACCGACCATAAGCTGTCAAAAAGTTTACAATCACTCTTGACTGATTTTTACAATCTAAAAAATATTTTCTGGCTTTAAATAACCTGCAAAAGGTTGATAAGCCATAAAAAGAAAATTAATCAATTTTGTATAGTCTGGGTAGGTACGTAGGTAGGCAAGTGATATTTAGAGAAAACTTCTGACATCTCAGGCTAACAGATCAGTTTTTTCCTTCAACTAATGAGAACTCTGATTTTTTCCCGTACCATTCTTTCTACCCATCTCTACATCACAATGGAAACTTTGACAATCGGCATTGGAAGTACATTGACTGACAACTTATCCAGACCCAATAGCAGGCAGCATGGAATTCTCCCTCTCAAAGGACAACATACACCTAGTAAAGTACAGCCCAACACAACCTTAATCCCAACTGTAACTGTTAATATAAACCTGCAAATGGAAATCCTCAACATCTGGTTTGTTGTCACTTGTTCCCAAAAGTTTTTATTTTATTCTCTTTGGGTCATGTGGGTGGCTGCCTTTAAAGAAATGTTATGGTAATACAAAAAATCCTAAAATTGTGCTTCTCCCTCCCTTTCTTAGTTCACACAACTGTTACTCTTTGCCAATACCTCTGTAGTGAAAGAGATAATCAGTTACCCCAAAAAAAGTTTGTGTTCTGTGTGTGATCTGCCGAAGAAAAATTACAAAAAGCAGTTAGCAAAAATCTACTTCAATGACTAGAATCTATGCTAATATTCTCCCCTCCCCTAAATGGCATGACCAATCAGAAAAATCTCTCGATGAACCAAAGCCGTTGTTTTTCGCTTATAAAGGCAGAAGATTTTCTGAGCTGTTGAGCTGAACACGCATTTTTGCTCGTGAGACCCCATTTTGTTGTTTCTATTTTGCTTGTTGAGACTATTACGATGGGCTATTGTTTGAACTGCGATTTGGCTACAAGTGTTGCGGTCAAGAAACAGGAGATATCTATTGCAGTTGCTACTATAAGTTGACAGTCTTTTTTTTTCTTTACTACAACCTCATAAATGACAGACCATTCTGTTTTGATCACATGAAAAGAGGGTAAAAGACACTACTTAGTTCCAGTGAAAAAATGAAAGAAAGAAAGGAAGATAGAAGTGTTTAACAGCTGTTTCAGTGAAATGGAAAAAATTGTCAATTTCAAATCTTTTCATTTGTACCCCTTACTTCTTAAAATAATGACCAACATTCATATCATTCTTGTTATTGCAATATTTTGTTAAAGTTGTTAAGTTCAAATATTTAATAATATGATGGAGGAATTTCTATGGATATTTTATTGTGATAGAACTCACCATGAGTTTATTCAATTATTAACTGAAGAATTAACATTGATTAAAAAATTCAAGCATCCTGGGTAAGGCCATAAACTATGCCTAACAGCAAGGCCTCTGATCGGGAGGTTTTGAGGAGCATGGAACCACCTCTTAATTGCTGGTGTACCAAGGTCCACCCTGACTTGGGGTGGTAGCACCTGTTAGGATCCCAGCTATGGGCAAAGAGTTCATCCCGACCTGGGATCTAAAATAGGTTTTAATACCAGCAATAAATTTTCAAAGAAAAAATTATTACCAGCAATACTTTTTTTGGAAAAAATATTACCAGCAATACTTTTTTGGGAAAAAATATTACCAGCAATACTTTTAGAAAAAAATATTACCAGCAATAAAAAATCTTGTCGGTTTTAAATAACCCATTGAGGTTGATATGCTGTAAAACAAACCAAACCAAACCAGAAAATTCAACTAGGAAAACTGAAATTAGTCAAGTTAAATTGCCTGAATAGCTCTTCAAACAATAATGACTCTTCTCAAAATTATAGATAATCCTAGCTGAACTTTTCCTTCTTTCTTGGAATGATAGAAAACTAAAATGTTTTATTTTCTTTTAAGGGAAGTTTGGCTTATGTGAAAGCAATTGAAAAGATTCAACTTGTGACCTCAGAGGAGTGTGAGAAAATTTACTCTGGACTAAAAGAGGTAAGAATATCATTCTGATTATATATGTTGTTGAATAATTGGCAGAAAAGGAGACAAAGTAGTAGTAGTAGTAATAATAATAATAAAGAGGCTTGTTTCAATTTGTAAATAATATTGTCAGTATGTGGCAACATAAACTCAGTTGCTATTTAGCAAACTTAGAGGCAAAACATATCTGCCTATGCCAGTTATTGATGATAAACTGCTAAGGAAGGTACTAGACATCATCTCAAGCCCACATCGGTAGGGAGAACCGAAGAATCTACATGGTACCTCAGAGAGTCTTATTGATTCTATTGTAAATATTGTTGGGATGCAAAGGTCAATTATCTCCCTTTGGTTAAGAAGTCACAATGGTTACATAGTGGCTGACTGGTAAGTGACTTCATTCAGTTGCTATTTAGCATGCTTAGGCCAGACATATCTGCCCATGCCATTTGCAGATGATAAAGTGCTAAGAGAAGGTGCTAGATGTCATATTCAGCCCACAGCGGTAGAGAAAACACAAGAGCCTACATGGTACCTCAAAATTTATATATCCTACTTGTCTGGCTGTTTTCCCTTTGAGAAATATTACAAGTAAAACCCACTCATCTCTTGTCTTTAGACTTTTTGTGTTTCATTCTTTTATTTTCATTCTTTCTGCTCTTTTGTTGTAACCTAGAAAAGTTACTGAATGAGGAATAACCAAAACGGAGGTTGGAAATGAAATGGTAATCTTTATAACATCAACAAAATACAATATTCGCCAGCAGCTTGAAGTAGGTAAACCACTGCTAGTGGTGGACTACTTAGATATCATATTATCCCCCCACTTACAATAGTGTCCTATGTATTTATGAGGATTGGGACATAGGTACGGTATATAATATCTTTTATTCTTTTCACTCTTATTCTTTTCATTCTTTTATTCTTATTCTTTTCATTCTTTTATTCTTATTCTTTTCATTCTTTTATTCTTATGCTACAATTTCTCTGTATGGGACAAATTAGTGATGAGTATTTCTATATTTGTATATAATATCTTGTATGACATAGCATTACATAAAATATATTTGAGAATAATGCATATTTGTCATTCCTTTCTTTCAGTTATTCTGTTCCGTCCGTGTATTAAAGTGTTACTATATCATGGATATAATAATAATGCCTGTAAATGAAGAAACGAAAACTGGAAATATCCTTTCTTGCTTAGAAACTGTCCAAATCCCCCCCCCCCGGTCCATTAATATCAATAATCTGGAGCAGTGTTCCTCAACCTGTGTTTACAGGAACCTAGGGTTCCCCAAGAGATTGCTAGCGGTTCTACAAGAAACAGTGATAAATAGGCTAATACGTTTTTGAGTAATTTTTGTTTCATTTTATATTCGTAATTTTGCTCTACATATACATCATACTGTTGGAAAATCCTTGGTTTCTTTAATGAATGCTTTGACTTCTTATATTATTTTAAAATATATTATAGTAATCATAGGGAATGTATTTAGTTATGTTTACATGGTATCAGTGTGAAAACACATTCACTGGTTAGTAGACAGGACCTGTACATGGCAGATTCATGTATCACTGAGTGATTCACTCAAGTACAGGACACGTGCACGGTGACTGTGTATATATATATATATATATATATATATATATATATACAATTCAGTTGTACTGAATGTACTTAATTTTACTCTGTTTATTTTCGGTTCAAATCCAACCAAAGTCATTCTCCTAAGCATTTTATAGGTTCTCGTTAATATTTTTAAACCAAACTTTTTTTTTCTATCCGGTTCTAATCTGTTTAATTTGTTTTACGGACAATTACTGCCGCATAAAATTTAAAAAGAAAAGATAAGAAAAAAAAAAAAGAACAACTTGCTGTCTAGAACAGGAGTTGGCAACCTACGTCATGCATGCCACATGTGGTACACCAAGCAATTTCCAATGGCATGCAGCCACAAATGACATCACAAAGTCCAAAACAATAACTACTACAATGCAAAGAAGATATTTAGACGTTTTAAAACTGCTCACTCTTTGGACTCCCACTAATAATAAAAACTTTAAAAAGCAGTTTATTTCTATTAATCTGGTTTACATATTATTTTATATATTACTATATAAAAAAAAATTGATGTGGGGCTGAGTGGTTAGAGCATTCCCTTTCTGACCATGAGACCTGGGTTCAAATCTCACCATGGTCGATTTGTCAGGAAGGAGACTTCCTGATGTTATCAGTCTGGAGGGGGACAATCCCAGTGTGGAAAATGCCTGAAAACCATACCGCAGTTTGACCCAAGTCTTGTAAGTGAAATTGGGTAGACAGAACCCTAGCTGTGCTAGCACAAGGTCACAAGTCATCGTGACTGAAGGTTTGAGTAACTAAGGTCTGCTCAGCATAGTTGTAGTATAAACCACAGGTTGGCTCTGTGGGTGTTGAACAAACATAAATGTACCTGAGTGAGCCTCTGCAATAGCGATTGGCTAGCCGCCCTAATAGACAGGTATCCTTGAATATGAGTGGCCGGCTATTATTTTTATTATTATTATTATTATTATTACTATATAAAATATATTGTAGAACAGGTATATTGACCTTGACTTGTATAAAAAATACGTATGCTGTTGGCACACTGAATGGTTTTAAAACCCTAAGTCGGCAGATAGGTAGCAAAAGGTCTAGAAGATGCCAGGTTTATTTCTCCATAGTGGACGAATCCTCCACAAGGTCAAATACACGAATGAGGAATAACAACCAATAATAATAAACAACAAATGCCAATTTTACAAATTAATAAGACTTAATTATAATTAGACAATAGACGCAAACATTAATGTAAGAGAATGTGTGGAAAGATGTGTGCATTATATTCTGAGATTAAAATTCAAAACAGTCACTTCTCATAAGACTTTTGTCTGAAATAAAATAGGGTTTTCTTTTTTCCCTTTTCTCTATTTCTCGTTTTATATTTCTCTTTGTTCTTTTTACTTTCAGTTCGTTCACTCGAGCAGTGATATTTTTTGATATATTTTCCTTTCTTCACTGTTATGAGTTTTGACCCCAAAACCTGGTTGTTTACTCACTTCTTCTTCTATTCAGCAATGTAGAATTTATTATTCAGATCTTTCATCCAATTGAATGTCGCACACGAGCCTGTATTCGGTGACTGTCACACTTATCAATTCACCTATGCATTCGTTGTAAGCAGCATAGTGTGTTGAGTTGAATTGAAATTCATCTTTATCATGTGATTTCCTTTTTTTGATAGTAACAAGTAAAAAGTGATATTGTTCACACAAGACTCGGTTCCCAATTTATTTTATACTGGAAGTTTGTGTGAGTTGAAGATAGCATTCCTTCTCTTCAGTTCAGTGAATCCTGTTGTATGTCAGTTTCATGGCTGGTCCAACTCTTTCAAGTTTCTTTGCCCCAACTAGTTTTGTACTGTGAGTTTGAGTTGGGGACGGTATTCTATCTCTTCAGTTCAGTGAATCCAGTCACTTGATAGTTTCATGGCTGGTCCAATTCCTTTGTGATCTGTTTCTCCAACTGATGTTCTTTTAATATTTTCTGCTTAATGTTTGTACTTGGTCACATGATTCTGCATGTGTGTGAGAATCTATTTTTAGTTTCCATTTGGATCTGTTGCTGGAGTCAGCTTGTCTGACCTACCGTATTTGACGGCATATGAGGTGCAATTTTTTTACTAAAAAATATCTTTTAAAATTGCCATGCATCTTATATGCCATATGTAGGTTTAAAATTCACGATAGTTGGCCAAAATTAGATGGCGTATTATTTAACGATGATGATAGTAGTATTGAAAATGAGGATCAGGGTTTTTATAATGAAGACGATTAATTTTATGGATTTGAAGATGAATCAAATTTTAATGGTTATTGTACTGTTTTGCTCAATTGTAATAATTGCTTGATTTTTATTTATTTTCTTATCTTTGGATATAATAAAGTTTTTACAGGCTCGTGGTCTTTTTTTTCATATTATTTTTCATTTAATTGTAATCATGGCTTGTTTAACCAAAATAATACCTCATAAATATAGCCTAGGCTGTACCATTTACTAATAATTTTACTAATTACTAATTTTTTCTTGAAATTGGGGTGCATCTTATACACCTGTGTTGCTTATATGCCATCAAATACGGTAATTGTTTTTGTAGTCTGTGACTAATTCTAATAGTCCCAATGCTTTAAAGATATACAGTAGTTGCAGATGCCAGTGCAGACATATTAGAAGGGCACAGTGGAGTAATGGATAGCGGCTCAGATTGAGGAATCGGAGAGTCAAGTTCAAAATCCAATTGAATCCATTACATTCACTTATGAGCTAATACCCTTGAGAAAGGTATGAATCCTCTTCTTCTCCCCCCAGCTATGGGTGAATAGCAGAATAGACCAGGTTCTATAGCCTTGGATGGCAACTGGTCTACCGTAGAAAGAAATGGCAACCTACTGTGGGAAAAAATCTGCCTTGTCAGTCATGTATCGAAAGATACATGATTGCTTAAGTGTGTATCGTGCATGGCAGATAACTGAGTGAGCAACTACTAGATAGAAAGAGAGAGGGAGAGTTAATGTATTATATTATTAGAGAGGTTGAAAGAGAGATGGTTTATTAAGTGTAAAATATATGTGGTTTATGGGTTTTGGTTGCATAAGGATATAACACTTGTCTGCTATAATTCTTACCACTTAGCATTTTTATTCCTTTTCCTAGAATTCTTGATGTCCTGGGTAAGACGATAAATTACGTCCAGCAGCAAGACCTCTGATAAGAAGGCTTTGAGGAGCATGGAACCACTTCTTAATTGCTGTTGTTCCCATGTCCACCCTGACCTGGGGTGGTAGCACCTTTTAGGGTCCCAGCTATGGGCAAATAGTTAACTATTACCAGCAATACTTTTTTGAAAAAGATTATTATCAGCAATACAATTTTGAAGGAAAAATATTACCAGAAACAGATTTCTCACAAAACAAAATATTACCAGCAATAAAAAATTTTCTTGGTATTAAATAACCCATTGAGATTGATGTGCCATAAAACAAGATCAAACCAATCAAACCTAGAATTCTTGACTCTATCAATACATCAAGTCACTAAATAATATTTCATGTACTATTATGTCTTCATCAGGATCACTGCTTGGTTACATGTTAAGATACTTATAAAAGAATTTAATATAAGGAAATTTGTCCAATTTAAGTTTCTAATAGTCCCAATGCTTTAAAGATCTATAGTAGTAATTGCAGATGCCAGTGCAAACATATTTTTGTTTCTTCAATACCACATGCTTTGGTTTTTATACCCTGCAGATGCCATTGATGGATATCATCACTTACCAAAGAACCTCCTATTAGCATTTCATGTGTCCAAAGCTTCTAAAGTACTCAAGGGCCCAGACATTTTGGTAAAAATTCAATGTAGGTCTGTTAGATGTTAAAATAACATTTCCCAGTTTCATTTTGATTTTGCAGAATTTTGGTAAGCACATTAATCATGTCAACACAACTTTCTCGCACATGCCAGGTGGACCAGGGAAAATTCAGTTGTACTGAATTTAAAAAATCTTACTAGATTTATTTTGTGTTCAAATCCCATCAAAGCCATTCTCATATATATATATATTTATAGGTTTTGATTAATATTTTTAAACCAAATTTTTCTTTTTCAAATTTGATTAACCAGTTCTTTCTAAATCTAAATCATTCTTTTTCACTCCTAGTAATTCCTTGCATCTTAGCAGCATTATTACCTTGCTTGGGGTGAATTGATAAGCAAAAAAATGTTAATTATTTACTTTCACATTACAAGTGAATTTTAGTGTTGTTGTTATCTCTCTCCCTTTTTCTCTATCATTTTCTCTTTCTCTTTCTTTCTTTCTTTCCCTATCACTCTCTCTCTTCTTTTTCTCACTATCATTTCATCTCTCTTTCTTTCTTTCTTTCTTTCTTTCCTTATCAATTTCTCTCTCTTCTTTTTCTCACTATCATTTCATCTCTCTTTCTTTCTTTCTTTCCCTATCACTTTCTCTCTCTTCTTTTTCTCACTATCATTTCACCTCTCTTTCTCTTTCTTTCCCTATCACTTTCTCTCTCTTCTTTTTCTCACTATCATTTCATCTTTCTTTCTTTCTTTCCCTATCACTTTCTCTCTCTTCTTTTTCTCACTATCATTTCATCTCTCTCTCTTTCTCTATCACTTTCTCTCTCTTCTTTTTCTCACTATCATTTCATCTCTCTTTCTTTCTTTCTTTCTTTCTTTCTTTCTTTCCCTATCACTTTCTCTCTCTTCTTTTTCTCACTATCATTTCATCTCTCTTTCTTTCCCTATCACTTTCTCTCTCCCTCTCTCTGTGTATTTTCGCATGATTTTTGGTTATTACAAATTGAAGAGCAAAATTATCATTTGAAGATGTTTACTTTCTTAGCTCAGCGTTTTTTTTGGATTGTCTTTCAGTTCTGATTTTTTTTTTAGGTTCACAAGGAATGGGAAAATGGAACTTTTGAGATTAAGCCAGATGACGAAGACATCCATTCAGCCAATGAGCGCCGACTGAAGGTAAGTCTAGTGATTTGTTTGCAAGAGTATGTGGGAGGATAAAAGTGAAATGTTTTATGGCACACTGACTCCTATATAATGGTCCTGTAGTGCCAAACAAGAATTTTCAAGTAGATTCTCATAGTCTTTAATCCCATCTCCAAGGTTCTGATTCTGAACGTGGTTTTATGGCACACTGACTCCTATATAATGGTCATGAAGTGCCAAACAAGGACTTTCAAGTAGATTCTCATAGTCTTTAATCCCATTTCCAAGGTTCTGATTTTGAATGTGGTTTTATGGCACATTGACTCCTATATAATGGTCATGTAGTGCCAAACAAGAATTAGTAGATTCTCATAATCTATCTTCAAGGTTCTGTAACTCATGGGGTTGATGTGCCAGGAAATCTAAATTTATGGTTCTGATTCTGAATATAGTTCTATGGCACATTGCTACCTATATAATAGTCATATCAACACATTCTCTTAGCTAAGCATTTTACTCATATTTCATTTGTTGATCTCAAGATTTTATAGAATTCTCTTTCAGTAATGAACTCTTGTCTTGTGGTCATAAAGTCCCCGCCTTATCCAAACTTGAAAGACTATCATCTCTTGCCAAAAATTCAATGTTTAAATAATCCTGGGTATGACGATAAACTATATCTGGAAGCAAGGTCTCAGATCAGGTGATTCAAGATTTTGATGCACGTGAAACCACCCCTTAATTGCTGTTGTTCTTAGGTCCAACTCTGACCTGAGGTGATCGCACCTGTTAGGGTCCCAGCTATGGACAAATAGTGAACCCCAAGACTGAAACGTGTTGAAAGCATAAAAATACTACCAATACATTTTTGTATAAAAAAAACTACCAACAATACCTATTTATAGTAAAAATTACCAATAATACATTTTATAGCAAAATGACCAACAATACAATTTTATCTGTAGTTGATGACATACAGTTGTGCTCAAAATATCTGTAATTGTTGGCATACAGTCGCACTCAAAATATCTGTAGTTGATGGTGTACAGTTGCGCTCAAAATGTCTGTAGTTGATGGCATACAGTTGTGCTCAAAATATCTGTAGTTGATGGTGTATAGTTGCGTTCAAAATGTCAGTAGTTGATGGCATACAGTTGCTCTCAAAATATCTGTAGTTGATGACATACAGTTGTGCTCAAAATATCTGTAGTTGATGGCATACAGTTGCACTCAAAATATCTGTAGTTGATGGCATACAGTTGCACTCAAAATATCTGTAGTTTAAGTCATAAAATGGTGTTCAAAATATTTAGATTTTGGCATTTAATGACCCATAGAGGTGTTGATATGCAACTAAACAAAATCAACCAACCAATCAAGGTTTAAATTAATTTTCATTCACTTTATCTTTATTTATTTCTATTTTGCAAAAGTGAAATAAACGTATCTCATTGATGCTACAAAACAGTAAATGATTTTGATTCTAATCACTTCTTTTTGCCAAGGTCAAACTACAAAGGTCAAACATGGCTGAACATATTTTGAAAAGAAAGTGAAAGAAACTGCTTGTAAAAGTCTATCAAAATGATAGCATAAGGCAGACCAGTAGAGATGTCAGTGGAATGTGGAGAGGTGGGCAGAGGTAACCTTGTAAAAATTTTAAAAAAAGAAAAAGAACATTGACGTTATTTACATTTGAATATCTTTGATGTTAGGACATTTTGGCTGTTGTGTCCTCCAACTTTCTTTAGGTGTCAGTTGTTTTATGCAGCTTTCAGGGAATTTTTGAACTGGACTCTTTATTTAATCTGCTGGGATATGTTGTTCTCCATCTGCTGTCTCTGTCAAGAGAGATCTAATAATTTTTTAGTACTACTAGTAGCTGGACACTAGTCAGTGAAAAAGATCCATGCTTCATACTGATGATATCCTTTTATTCAGTCCTAGGTATTATGATAAACTACATCTGGCAGAAAAGCTGCTGATTGGGAGATTGGAGCTTTTGAAGAGTGTGGAACCACCTCTTAATTGCTGTCATTCCCAAGTCCTCCCTGGCCCGGGGGTCATAGCACATGTCAGGGCCCCAGATATAGGCAAATAGTGAACACTGAAACAAAAATGAAAATATAAAAAAAATACATTTTTATAGTAAAATTATCGACAATACATATTTATATGATAAAATACCAACAATACAATTTTGAAGCCATAAAATTGTGTTCAAAATATTTCAATTAAATTTCTGCATTAAATGACCCATAAGGAGTTGATATGCCATTAAACAAATGAATCATTCAATCAATCCTTTTATTTAAGAAATACACCATGAAAACTAGAAACAAATCTATATAAATATAGTGCAGTGTATATGTGTCCATCCATCCATCTGTTTTTGATCTTAGTGAATCATGAACAACTTGAAGTAATAGGCAGTACTTTAGTTACTCGCAATTAAAAATTAAATAAATAACTCATTTAAAGTTAAATTTAAATATCGAACAGAGCGAAAGGCATGGTCGCAGTGTGCCCGATCACCACTCCCACCTTTTCGTAAACAACCCCGGATATGACTGCCGGTAGAGAAAGGTCACAACTCTTGTGTGCTAAAAATAGCAACGACATCCTTTCAAACTGACAGAAACACAAAACTCAATTTTCGCCACTAAACAAAAATAAAAGACCTTTAATTTTGAACCGAAATTAATTTAAATACAGTCAACAAACACCGAACACACTTTTGACTATAATTAATATGGCCTGAAATTAATTATATTCATTTACTTGTTTAGTGTCACTGTTTCTCTTGTATGAACAGTCATATCTAGATGCCCGAGACTTCACAGCAGTTTTTAGCCAGCCAAGGGAGCCTTCTTGAATCGCGACTTTAACGCGCCCAGTCAAGTCGACCGAGCCCAGCAGCTGACTGGACCCAGTAGCAGTTGTTCAAACAGTCCTTTTCAGGGCTAACTCATTCGATCACCACTCATCGAGGCTCCACTCACTTCACTCTCCACTACTGCTTGCCCTCTGAAACTCCAGCTCATTCCAGCTCATTCCTGCAGCTTCCAGCTCTCCAGCTCGCTCCTGAAGCTTCCAGCTCTCCAGCTTGCTCCTGCAGCTTCCAGCTCACTCCAGCTCGCTCTTGCAGCTTCCAGCTCTCTCCATCTCACTCCAGCAGTCTCCAGCTCACTCCTGCAGCTTCTCGCAGTTTCCAGCTCACCCCTGCAGCTTCCAGCAATCTCCGGCTCACTCCTGCAGCACTTTACTGATGTCCCACTACCTATTCCAGCACCCACTGACAATCCTATCCAGTGCCCACTGACGACCAGTTCCAACGTCCGGACACTGAACAAACAACCTCTGTCGCCTTACCACCCACTGTTCGAAAATAAAGACACGATTTTCATCTTCTACAACAGGCCATCAGCGTTTGTCATCCTTCTTTGCTATTGCCATCTCCTTGCCTTTGTGTCTACCCTTTTAGCTGTACGGTCGATTGGCACTCACACCACTCGGCCCACTGCAACAGCTTCAAAAAAACAATTCTTTAGTAAAGCTGATTTTTATTTTTATAAAACCGGTAATTATGAAAGTTTTTATTTGTAAACACTGATTATAATGTATTTTTTTATTTTTATAACCCTATAATTATTGTTGATCTTTTAATTTCACTTTTTGTTGCAATTGATATCATCTAATTAAACTATAATTAAAACTTAAGGAGGGCATGGTACGTTGCTCATATGTTTTATTTTTTTCTCTTCTTTTTCTGGCACCGCATACTGTGAGATATTTGAAATATTACATAGTTTGGGTTCCTTAATGTCTTTTAAGTGTGACTTTGTGACGGGATCATAAAGAATGGTGATTTTAAAAGAAAACAAAAATTGCATACAAAATAAATGTAAACAAAATACAGAGATCGGTTGTGTATACAAAGAAAGATTATGCCGAATTAAGGTGTTGAATAAAGATAAAATAATTTTATTATTTCTAAATTCTTAAAATTTTTATGTATATAGGATGCTGAAGGTAAAAGATTGAAGACCCAAAAGCCCTCCACAAGAGCTAGCCTAAAAAAATTAGCAATAAATATAGGGTTATAAATATAAAAAAATACATTATGATCAGTGTTTACAAATAAAAATAAAAATGAGCTTTATAGTTTTCTAAAAGATAAAAAATTCAGTAATAATCCTAATCCATTACTACCAACCATCCCCAAAGTGGGACAGTGCACATTAAATAGTGCATGTTAAATAGCAACCCATAAGTACATTTTATGGAATTCTTTTCATCCATTTTGGTTTTAAATTGTCTGGTGTTTTGTTGCTTATGTGCTCAGTGAACAGTCAATTTTTAACCTTTATTACTCTGTGACTTCATTTTCTGTACAAAAAGTTTATCCTGTCACTGAAAGTAACTCTGATCCCTGAACAATAGTGTTTCAATTTCATAGTTGTGTTGTCATATCCTGCTATGGTAACAGAAAACAACTTTGAGTAAAATTAACAAGAAGGTGACTGCAATTGAAAGGCCTTAAAACAGAATGCAGTAGAGAGGGAATTAATATTAATTATGCACAGTGCTAAAGGTTAATGACCATTCACTGCTGTTGTATTCTTATTGCTAGATGTTGTGTTTTGCCTTTTGTAGTTGAGTTACTCATCTTCTCAGTGTATTTTTCCAAATATATATTTATTATTACTTGAATGTATTTATTAATTTAAAACCTTTTCATGACAGGAAATTATTGGTCCAGTTGGTGGTAAGCTGCATACCGGCCGAAGTCGAAATGATCAAGTGGCCACAGATATGAGACTATGGCTGAAGAAAGCTATTCACAATATAAAGGACTTTCTGAAGCAATTCATTTCGGTCATTGTGAATCGAGCCAAACTGTAGGTGCCTCTTTACTTGCTGCTTTTCATATTTTTTGATGAAATTTTTTATTTAATTTAGGCTCTGTCATATTTAATGTCATTTTATTTTGCTTCTATATTATATCTTACTAGCTATGATACCCAACATTGCAATGTTGGGTATCATAGTTAGTAAGTAACCTAAAAATAGTAATATTACAATCATTTTCATTCATTTGAAGCCTTAATTTTAATTCTAGCATACACACAAAATTTACCAATTAGATAAATTTACAGTCTCTGAAATAAACTTTGGTGTTGCATTAAAGAAGGAAGGGCTGAGAGTCACACGGCAAACTGAAAAGATTCAAAATGGGTTTAGCCTGAACTTTTTCAAGAAGTATATACTTTGGTATGTGAATCTTAGCCATTTTTGATATATTTGATGATTTTGACCAAAGAAATACTGCAATTTCGGGGAAAATCGAATATATTCTTGACTAATTTTGTAGCAAATCTAATTTTACTTTGTCAAAATCTTAATGAATTCATCATAAATCAACAATTTTTTCCAATCAGAATTCAATTATTTGGTCCGTTCTGGGAATGACGATAAACTACATCTGTGTCCTGGGTAAGATGATAAACTACGTCCAACAACAAGGCCTCTGACCAGGAGGTTTTGAGGAGCGTGGAACTACCTCTTAATTGCTGGTGTTCCCAGGTCCACACTGACCTGGAGTGGTAGCACCTGTTAGGGTCCCAGCAAATAGTTGACACCCAAATTTGTGAAAATATAGGTTGTAATACCAGAAATACTTTGTAATAAAAAAAAAACATTGCCAGCAACAATTTTTGAAGGAAAAACTATTATCAGCAATACTTTTAAAAAATGTACTAGCAATACAAACAGTGATACATTCTTTGAGAAAAATATTACCAGTTATAGATTTCTTCAAGGAAAAATATTCCCAGAAATAGATTTTTGAAGAAAAATATTACCAGCAATAAAAATTTTGTCGGCATTAAATAATCCATTCAGGTTGATATGCTGTAAAACAAACCAAACCAAACCAAACCAAATCAATTATATGGTATTCAAAGTTAGAAAAATGATGCTAGTTGTATTTCCTCAGCTAACCATAACAGATTTTAACCCATTCACTTATTAGGATGATGTAGTATTTAAAAATATGTGGTCCAGATTTGGTCAAGAAAGATTTTATTCAGATTTCTGTAACTCTAAAATAACATCAAATCACTTCTAAATATGCTAGAGAGTTAATTTTTTTTTTCAGAAATTTAATGTAGATTCATTTTATAAACAAAGTTTTAAGTAAGAAATAACACGATTTTTTTTTACCAATTCCCACCTCTTGTCCAGTGTGTGACATGTACCACAGAAACCACACTTTTGTTGACAAAGATGTCATCTATGTATGCTAAAGTGGCATCTTGGATTCCTTTGCCCTTTCAGTAAGATGGTCTGGAAAGGCCACAATGACCAGTGTATGTGGACATGTAGGTACGCTCTCCAAAGGTCCAATAGTTATTCATTAATCTGATGCCTTTGAAAGCTTTTTTGGCCAAGTGGACAAGTATTGTTCATATGCAAATAGTCAGCACCACCTACTCTAAGTAGAAGGTCTTCTCTCAACAACCCATTGTGGAAGAGGATGCAACCCCTGGTGCTTATACTTATCTAAGTGATGTAGCATTTAAAAATATGTGGTCTGGATATGGTCAAAAAATACGTAAGATTTTATTCAGATTTCCGTAGCTTTAAAATAACATAAAATCACCTCTAGATATACTAGAGAGTTAATATTTCTTTTCTTTTTTTTTTTTTTTTTTTTTTTTTTTTTTTTAGAAATTTAATGTAAATTCATTTTATAAACAAAGTTTTAAGTAAGAAATAACATGGTTTTTTGCCAATTTCCACCTCTGGGCCCAGTGTACATTCTATGGGTCAAGTCTATTTCATTTGCTATACTGAGAGTCTTTTTGCATCAGCCATAAAATGGTATTAGCAAAATTGTCATAACACAGTTTCATAGGTTTAAAACTTTGGCCGTTGTTTATTTTATAAATGGCATAAAATCATAATTTATAATTTTGTTAGATCGTTATAACATTGATTTAAATTCGTTATTAGATTTTTCAGAATATGCTATTAAAATGTCAACATTGCTTATTTCGCTTTATACATTGATAACTTCTCTTAACTTACATGCTGTGATTTAAATGCTGAAGAGGTTACCATTCCTTTAACAGAAAATATATTTATTAAAATAACTATGATATTATAGTGATCTTCACAAAATCTGAACAAATAGCAAAACACTATCTCATATTTAATTCAGTTTTAGAGCTTGAAATAGATAAACACATAGATTCTGAAGTGTCTATATTGGATATTGGATATATGTGTTGTGTTTTTGAAGTAAATGTATTCTTATTTTCACCTTTCTTTATTTTTTGACAGCGAAATTGATGTATTGATGCCAGGCTATACCCATTTGCAAAGAGCCCAACCCATTCGCTGGAGCCACTGGTTACTCAGGTACGCCAGCTTTTATATATATATATATATATATATATATATATATATATATACACACACACACACCATACATGCACACACTGACTAGAAAGATGGAATCAAACTAGTAATAAAATAATAGGAATAATGAAGAGAGCATCTGGCCAGAGGGTTGGGATAAAAAGAATCAATAATAAGATGGAATCAAACTAGTAATAAAATAATAGGAATAATGAAGAGTGGATCTGGCCAGAGGGTTGGGATAAAAAGCATCAATAATAAGATGGAATCAAACTAGTAATAAAATAATAGGAATAATGAAGAGTGGATCTGGCCAGAGGGTTGGGATAAAAAGCATCAATAATAAGATGGAATCAAACTAGTAATAAAATAATAGGAATAATGAAGAGTGCATCTGGCCAGAGGGTTGGGATAAAAAGCATCAATAATAAGATGGAATCAAACTAGTAATAAAATAATAGGAATAATGAAGAGTGGATCTGGCCAGAGGGTTGGGATAAAAAGCATCAATAATAAGATGGAATCAAACTAGTAATAAAATAATAGGAATAATGAAGAGTGGATCAGGCCAGAGGGTTGGGATAAAAAGCATCAATAATAAGATGGAATCAAACTAGTAATAAAATAATAGGAATAATGAAGAGTGGATCTGGCCAGAGGGTTGGGATAAAAAGCATCAATAATAAGATGGAATCAAACTAGTAATAAAATAATAGGAATAATGAAGAGTGGATCTGGCCAGAGGGTTGGGATAAAAAGCATCAATAATAAGATGGAATCAAACTAGTAATAAAATAATAGGAATAATGAAGAGTGGATCTGGCCAGAGGGTTGGGATAAAAAGCATCAATAATAAGATGGAATCAAACTAGTAATAAAATAATAGGAATAATGAAGAGTGGATCTGGCCAGAGGGTTGGGATAAAAAGCATCAATAATAAGATGGAATCAAACTAGTAATAAAATAATAGGAATAATGAAGAGTGGATCTGGCCAGAGGGTTGGGATAAAAAGCATCAATAATAAGATGGAATCAAACTAGTAATAAAATAATAGGAATAATGAAGAGTGGATCTGGCCAGAGGGTTGGGATAAAAAGCATCAATAATAAGATGGAATCAAACTAGTAATAAAATAATAGGAATAATGAAGAGTGGATCTGGCCAGAGGGTTGGGATAAAAAGCATCAATAATAAGATGGAATCAAACTAGTAATAAAATAATAGGAATAATGAAGAGTGGATCTGGCTAGAGGGTTGGGATAAAAAGCATCAATAATAAGATGGAATCAAACTAGTAATAAAATAATAGGAATAATGAAGAGTTCGATCTGGCCAGAGGGTTGGGATAAAAAGCATCAATAATAAGATGGAATCAAACTAGTAATAAAATAATAGGAATAATGAAGAGTGGATCTGGCCAGAGGGTTGGAATAAAAAGCATCAATAATAAGATGGAATCAAACTAGTAATAAAATAATAGAAATAATGAAGAGTGGATCTGGCCAGAGGGTTGGGATAAAAAGCATCAATAATAAGATGGAATCAAATTAGTAATAAAATAATAGGAATAATGAAGAGTGCATCTGGCCAGAGGGTTGGGATAAAAAGCATCAATAATAAGATGGAATCAAACTAGTAATAAAATAATAGGAATAATGAAGAGTGCATCTGGCCAGAGGGTTGGGATAAAAAGCATCAATAATAAGATGGAATCAAACTAGTAATAAAATAATAGAAATAATGAAGAGTGGATCTGGCCAGAGGGTTGGGATAAAAAGCATCAATAATAAGATGGAATCAAATTAGTAATAAAATAATAGGAATAATGAAGAGTGGATCTGGCCAGAGGGTTGGGATAAAAAGCATCAATAATAAGATGGAATCAAACTAGTAATAAAATAATAGGAATAATGAAGAGTGGATCTGGCCAGAGGGTTGGGATAAAAAGCATCAATAATAAGATGGAATCAAACTAGTAATAAAATAATAGGAATAATGAAGAGTGGATCAGGCCAGAGGGTTGGGATAAAAAGCATCAATAATAAGATGGAATCAAACTAGTAATAAAATAATAGGAATAATGAAGAGTGGATCTGGCCAGAGGGTTGGGATAAAAAGCATCAATAATAAGATGGAATCAAACTAGTAATAAAATAATAGGAATAATGAAGAGTGGATCAGGCCAGAGGGTTGGGATAAAAAGCATCAATAATAAGATGGAATCAAACTAGTAATAAAATAATAGGAATAATGAAGAGTGGATCTGGCCAGAGGGTTGGGATAAAAAGCATCAATAATAAGATGGAATCAAACTAGTAATAAAATAATAGGAATAATGAAGAGTGGATCTGGCCAGAGGGTTGGGATAAAAAGCATCAATAATAAGATGGAATCAAACTAGTAATAAAATAATAGGAATAATGAAGAGTGGATCTGGCCAGAGGGTTGGGATAAAAAGCATCAATAATAAGATGGAATCAAACTAGTAATAAAATAATAGGAATAATGAAGAGTGGATCTGGCCAGAGGGTTGGGATAAAAAGCATCAATAATAAGATGGAATCAAACTAGTAATAAAATAATAGGAATAATGAAGAGTGGATCTGGCCAGAGGGTTGGGATAAAAAGCATCAATAATAAGATGGAATCAAACTAGTAATAAAATAATAGGAATAATGAAGAGTGGATCTGGCCAGAGGGTTGGGATAAAAAGCATAAATAATAAGATGGAATCAAACTAGTAATAAAATAATAGGAATAATGAAGAGTGCATCTGGCCAGAGGGTTGGGATAAAAAGCATCAATAATAAGATGGAATCAAACTAGTAATAAAATAATAGGAATAATGAAGAGTGGATCTGGCCAGAGGGTTGGGATTTGGTAATTTGTTTGGGTTAATTTATTTTGCTTATTTTATTGTCATTTTGTTTATTTATTTATTTTTTATTTTATTTTATTTTGTTTTTCAGTTTTTGATTTTTAAGTAACGTAGTTAAAATTTGTTTTCATATCTGCATTTCGAGATGAGCTCGGGTCTTTTATTTAATAATTTATTTTGGTCTGGGAAAGTAATGATAGCTATTTTTTCCTCCAAGCAAAGTTTGCAAGTTTTTGATTGGTTGTTATAGACTGATGATCTTTTCCTTATTTTCCAAGATATTTTTGGTGTGATATGTGGTTTGTTTTTAATTTCCCAGATATACTTAGAAAGTATTGTGCTGTTCGCATATTTACTATTTGTGAAAGATGTTTTGTGTGCATAATTTCTTTGTTTCCAGGGTCCTTCAGTTACTGCTATGTATACTTTTTCTTCATTATTTGGTGATTTTATTGTGGCTTGGTATATTACGTTGTTTTGTAAACAATTACCGTTTAAGGGACATTCATTCTTTATTCTGCAGTTGCACATGGGTTTAATTTTTTTGTGTGGTTTGTTGATAATTTTCCTGTTGTGCTTTTTTATTATTTGTGCCATGTTCTCAGTGCAACTGTAGCTGATTTTTACTGTGTTTTTGTTGAATATTTTGTGTAGGGTACTTGATTCTGGGAAGTGTTTGTATAACAGTTTGAAGAATATTTTTCATACATTTGTTTTTACATTTTTGCTGTATGGTGGGTTGAACCATGTATTTCTTTTCCTGTTGGCCTTTTTTGTGTTCTGTGTTGAGTATGTGAGTTTTGCTGGGAATCCGCTATCTTTTAGGGCTGTTTCATAGTCTTTCTTAGCTTTGTTAAATATGGATTCATTCGAGGAATTGTCAGAAAGACTGCGGTTAATTGATTTTGGTATCTGTTTGATTATAGAAGGCGGGTGGTTGGAAGATGTGTGTATATAGAGTCGTTTATCATTGGGTATTCTGTATGGTTTATATGTGCCTTTTTTTAGGTTGAAAGTAACATCTAAAAAATCTACTTTGTTTAGGTTAGTTTTTATATCTATGTCGAATCCGTTATTTTTGAAAATCTTTATTATTGCTTTTCTAGTTTTGTCTGTGTTTTGTTTGTTACAGTTTCTTAAGATTATGAGACTGTCATCCCTGTAGAGTCTTGTGTCATTTCTATCTATTATTTTGCTTAGTTTGTGTAGTAAGTATATATCTATGACCAAAGCTTTGATGGTGCAGAGACCTGCGAAATCCTGCCAAAATAATAGTTAGAATAAACTACAACAATCAACCCCAAAATTGAATAAATAGCTTTAATTATCTTCCCAAACCAAACCAAAACTATTAAATAAGCGATATAAACAAATTTTTACTATGTTAATAAAAACACTGATTAAAATAAAAAAATAAATATATAAGATAAGAAATAAAAATAAATAAAAACAAGCAAAATAATTTAACCCAAATAGGCTATAGGCCACGGTCAATTTTCATTTCATTCTGTGTACATAAAATTTATATGAAAAAATTTTACTTGATTTCGGGAGTTTTGATGCTGTAGAGTCTAAACCTAAAAAGTTCTCCAGGTGAGAATTGTGCATTTTTTTATAAATTGCATTTTAAATTGAATATTTTATCGGTAAATCTGAGCATAAAAATCCAGTAAGGGAGGTAATAATTGAGTAAATATGACGTTTCTTAGGCTAGTAGTTATCTCCCTTAAATTCAAAAATTTTAAAATACGGCGAAAATGAATTCCCCGAATATTGGTGCAATACATTTTGAGTCAATTAATACGAATTAAAAATTATTTCTTTTACTGAAATAACTCTTAAAAAAATTTGTGAATATGCAAATAAATGGAGCAACTTTGTCTGTAAACAAGGTAATGTTGCTCGTATGTTTAAATGTTTTTCAACTTTTAAAAACATTGGCGAAGCGAACAATCAAAGATTCGGAATGCACAAAAAATGCTATAGTCGATTCACAGACATCGCAAGGTAAGATTTTTTTTCTAATAAATAAATATACAGCATATACAACTATATTTTTCTATTTTTTCTGTCACAAAATCGTCTGTTGTGTCAATATATTTAACTGTGAATAGAGGTATGTGTATGTGTGCGCATGTCTCTGCGCGCGTCTTTGCGTGTATGCGTGTTTTTTACTGTATTTTTTATTCTTACATTAATTAATTTGTTTAAGCATAATTAATAAATTTGTTTTTGAATAAACTCTAATGGCCACGAGTTTTGCATTTGTTTTAAAATAATTCTATGTAGAAATAAATGGCATTTAAAATTTCCTTAGCTATTACAATAATCTGCTATTTTTTTTTTATATCTACAATATTTTGACAGCATTTTTTATGATTTAAATAAAGATTGTCAATGCTAGCTATGCTGGTGTGTTACAGGTTGGAAAAATTTGAGAAACTGCAGCATTACAGAAATTAATTTAATATTCACTGACACTGCACCATCAACCAATAATGAAGAGCTTGAACCCAGTCAGAAAAGGTTGAGGAGCAGTAGTAATTTTAGTCAATCCACTTTTGGTAAGGATGATCAAACTACTCGCTGTTCCTCTGTTTTCCCAGCCAAATGCATATTTTGCAAAAGACAAAGAAAAGATAAAAGAAACAAAATTGATGGAAGGCGCAAATGAAAATTTTATTTTATTTGCTGCAAAGCTGAAACGTGATGAAGATTTTCTTTGTCGATTAAAGGATAAAGATCTTGTAGCTGCAGAGTTAAAATATCATCATACTTGTAAAATTAATTATACTAATTTCTTGAGATACAAAAAAAAAGATCAGTAGACATGAACAATGAAACAAAACACAGTGCTGCATATGATATTTTCAAGAAAGATATTATAGTGAAAAGAATCATTAAAGGAAATCAGGTCTTACGAATGTCCAAACTGTCTGAACTGTACAGAAACATCCTTAAATCAGTAGAAGGGACATCTATAGCGGCTAAAACTCAACATCTGAAGCAGCAGATTTTCCACGATTTTCCACAGCTCACTTTCTTAAAACCAAGACAGAGGAATCAGAGTGAGGTGGTGTTATGTGAAAAAATAGTTCCTTACCTAATGGGAACAAATGAAACTGATGATTCAGCAGATGACTCAGATGGTGATGATGATAATGATGATGATGATGAAGGAACCCAAGAACATGAAGCAACAGGTAAATATAATAAGACCTAAAATAATAATGTAAACTCTTTAACATTAGTTTTACTTCTAATCATTGATTAATTTATACCTAATATTAAATGATCTAATTGTGTGATGTTATCTGAACAGACTTTACTACCAAATGTTACCAGTGGAAAATATTTATATCACACTCATATATAAATTTTAGAACACAAAAATATTTAATAGTAATGAAGTATTTTTATTTCTGAATATTTGAAAAAGTTATTTAGTGATTTCTTTTACATTTTGTTTCAGATGGCGATGAAAACAATAGGTACAATTTGTATCATGCTAGCATGTATTTAAGAAATCAGATTATTTCTGTGGAATCACCAACATCTTGGCCTCCTAAGAGCAATAGTGTAACTACAGAATGTGCTATGAAGATAATTCCTGTAGAACTTTTTAATGCATTGGCATTGATGTGTGGTCTTTCTGATGAAGTTGAAATGAAGAATAGATTTATTACTGTGTCTGAGAAAGATAAGAGAAAGCTACTTGCCATAGCACAAGATATTCTGAACCTTTCTCACAGAGGAAATTTGTTTTTACCAAAGCATTATGCACTGGGAATGGCTGTTCGACACTGGACTGGTCAGTCAAAACTTATAGGCATTTTAAATGGGTTTGGGCACTCTATAAGCCACAGCACAACTCTAGAACTGGATACGGCTTTGGCTGAACAACAACTATCAAAAAGTAACATTCCAGAGGGTTTTAAAAAAAACTTTTACACATTTAGCCTAGGATAATAATGACTTTGGAGAAGAAACCCTGAGTGGTAAGGGAACAACCCATAATACAAATGGGATCATAGTGCAGCAGCTAACTTCTGATCACTTATCACATATTGAAGATGTTGCAATAGAAAAAGACCAGCCCCAAATGATCAGGAGTAAGAAGCGCAGTGTGATGCTAAATGAAGCGCCCATACCAGAATATTATGTGGCAAACAGAGTAGGCCCTTTCCTACCTTCAGTTTCAATTGACAGCATTCAAAATGCTTTATTTAAATCATTTTGTGAGACCAAAACAAGCATTACTGATTTGGCTATGACCATGATCAATATGCACTGTGAAAGTGACAACCAAAACACTACTCCAATTCCAGGTTGGACAGGTTTTCAATATTCTTTTATTACAGGACCAAATACCACCAAAAAGCAATATTGGATATTTGCCTGTGGTCAATGGTAACCCAACTAAGTACTGTGAATGCAGTATTTTTGAAAAGTCTTGCTATTGCTGATGAGCTTGAAACTGAATGTATTGTATTAACATTTGATCTTGCATTTTATGCTAAAGCACAGCAAATACGTTGGAATGATGCCATGTATATGCAAAAAACAGTTGTCAGACTTGGTGAGTTCCACACCTGCATGTCGTTTCTCAGTGTCATTGGAAAGCGCTTTGAAGATTCGGGGCTAGCTGATGTCCTACTTGAAGCTGGAACAGTGCCACAAGGATCACTACCTAGAGTCATGAAAGGCAGGCACTATAATCGAAGTGTCAGAGTCATAAAAATGATGTCTGAAGCCTTAAGGAGGAAACTCCTATCTACTTTTATTGAAACACAAAGTGAAGAAGAAAAAGCTAAATTCATTGCATTGTCTAAAAATTTATATTATGCTTTTTCCAAAACACAATTCTGCACATCAAATGATTTTAAAGAGTTTGAAATCAAACTATCCTTATTTATTCAAGCGAGATGCAGCCAATTTCCAACTTTTGCATTTTGGATGAGTTACTTGAATATGGCAGATTTGTTTTTAAATTTTATTCGTGCTACATGAATAGGAGATTGGGCCCTTCACCTTAAATCAGCAGCAGAAATGGTACCTTGGTATTTTGCATATGACCATTTGAACTATGCTAGATATCTTCCTGTTTATATCTATGAGATGCTTGCTGTTCCGGATACCCACCCTGAAATAGCAAAGCATCTTGCTGCTGGGGATTTTGTAGTTCAGCAACAAAACCAGTACCACTTTAGTCAGAAGGCAATGGACCAGACGATTGAACAGACAATGAATAAAGATAGCAAGACCAGAGGTGGGCAGATTGGATTCTCAAATAATGACAATGCTGTTCATTGTTGGATTTTATCTTTTAATCAACGTGGTCAAATCTCTAAAAACTGTACTGAAATGGCTGGAAAAAGAGAGGGCTGCCATAATAAAAAAGACCTGAGTAGTTCTCGATATCAAAAGGATGAAGCAGATATTCAGAGTGTCATGCAGACAATTGAGTCTATGCAAAATCCATTTGCATATTGTGAAAAAGAATTAATTAACATTGCATCTGGCCAAGTAGCATCTTCTGAAATTAAAGATGACATTTTGACAGCACATAAACAAGGCTGCAATATTTCTAATCAGTTTGTTCAACAACGACTAATTTTGAAAAATGTGGAGTTGAATGCACCATTAAAATCAATGAAGATAAAAACTTTTAGTGATCTTCAGAAAAAGCATTCACAACAAAAGAGCAAGAAGGAAGCAGATTGCTTGAAAGCAGATAAAGACGTTGCTGTGATTACTTCATTTGTTTCACATGATGAGCACTAGGATGAAACATGCTTGGCTAATTGAGCGTACAACAACAGATTTTTCCTATTTGTAAAGTCTTCTGCTATGCAATTAATATTCCAAATGCAGCAACTGATATTAGATGAGGAATGGCAGTATTTCACAGCTGCAGACCATGAGGAATTTCGAAGATTGGTAGCTAGTGTTTTCTGTTTTTCATTCAGATGCTACATATCAGTGTCATAGGGGTAATCAAGCAGCATCTTCATTCAGAGTCTTTAATACTCCATGGAATGTACTTATCACAGATATATGTCATCAAGAGTTGACTTTGTCTGTGATAAGTACATTCCATGGAGTATTAAAGACTCTGAATGAAGATGCTGCTTGATTACCCCATGCCACCTGTTATGTGCTCTGAATGAAAAACAGAAAACACTGGTACAATTTCGAAAATTCCTCATGTCTGGTGAAAATAAAGAATTCCTCATCTTATTTATGTTGATGAATTGGAAAAAATTGCCAGCAGAAGAATTTCATGGAAAAACTGTGATTGCTTCATTTAGCCAAGCATGTTTCATCCTGTGTCCTCATAGTGACACAAATGAAGTAATCACAGAAACTTTGCCAGAATTAACAACTGACCATAAAGAAGCCGATGCCCTTCTTTTGCTTCATGCAAATCATGCATCAACTGCTTTCCCTTCCATTATCATTAAGACTCCAGATACAGATGTTTTTCTTCTTTGCCTTGCTCATCAAAATGAATTAAGCTGTGATTTATACATGGCTACTAATACCAATCGATCATCTTGTTTGATCTCTATTAAATCAGTTGCAAAGAAATGTGGACCTGCTCTTTCAAGTGCCTTACTTTCTTTGCATGCATTGACTGGCTGTGATACTGTTAACTGCTTTAAGGGAAAGGGTATGTGGGGAAAATAGAAATGGCTTACTTCCCAAATGCCCTCGTGTCTGTCTGGCCTGTGGGTTGAGAAAAGAAAGAAAGGGTCCAAGATGGCGTCCGTGACTTTTTAATATTCACGGTCTCATGCAGTCTCGCAAGGTCATGTTACACGCATGCTAATGAGGTGTGTCTGGGCTCCATAAAAGCAGGTTGCTTGGAGAAATTGGCAGAAGGCATTACACCCGTGTTCGGTACACATTGCTTTGCGGTGTATCATGTCAGACATTTTCCTACGGAAAGAGTTGCATCCCTTACACTCCATATTGAATTTGACTCCTTTGCTACAAGCTATTTCGGCCATTATTACAACATGGACAGATTCGACTTGAAGTTGATACCAGAGTTCGATGGCTCCCCGCTGGCCCGTCTGTGGTCGAGTGGTGGGAAAAGGCTGAGCGGGTCTGCAGGCTGTGTAAAGTTAAGGATCCCGCACTGGTCATCCCTCTGAGGCTCACGAAAGGAGCTTACGCTGTATATCAGCAGCTCAGGGATGACATAGACTTGGAAGAAATTAAGCAGGCTCTATACGCGACATTCGGTGTGGACCCCTTTGTCGCCTGGGGGCAGTTCACCGAACGGCAGCTTGAGCCAGATGAAACGGTAGATGTCCATCTGGCCGATTTGAGGAAGCTGGTCACACCGTTCGGTGGAGCAAGCGATTAATTCCTAGGATGCGCCTTTCTGACAGGACTCCCAGACAACACCAGTCGACTGCTACGAGCATCGTCAAGGCTCAATGAGCTGGGGCTAGATGAGTTACTGGCCAGAGCCCAGAATATTCTGAAGGACGATGCGGAGCCAGTCTCAGCAGCTGTGGAAGCACCCTCACCACCAACTGAGGACACAAGGTGCTATAAATGTGGCGGACTGAACCACTTCTCCAAAGACTGCCGAAGCCGAAGCGGTGCAAAGGATACACATAACCGAGGAACACGGAGATGTATGTGTTGCTACAGGTGCGACAAGCTGGGCCATGTAGCAAGAAGCTGTCCGGGAAATGGGCAAGGGGAGTAAGCTACAGCGCCAGCCTTCTCCCCAGATCGCCGGTGAACAAGCCGCTACCCGCAGTGAGCGTGCGGATTAATGGGTGTCAGCGCTTCGCGCTTGTAGACACCAGGTGCACCCAGACCCTTTTGCGCAAGGCATGTGAGACGTGGGATGAGAAAAAGATTCCAGTTCTGACTGCTGGCGGGGCTCACTAGCCTCTTGTGGAGTGAGCGTCATCCGCGCAAGCATCGGCGATGGGCCTGCAGTAGCTGTACAAGCCCTGGTCGTGGACGGAGAGCTGCTCGGCTATGATCTGCTCCTGGGAATGGACGTCATCAAAAAATTGGGTGGCGTCCATGTTGATAAAGAGGGTTGAGCGATTTCACTGAAACTGGTCTTGCTCTATGTGCGCAATGGAGCTGGAATGGCCTGACTTTCGTGTGGAGTTCAACCAGCGCACAAAGTCCTGGATGGTATCCTGGAAATGGTCAATGATCAACCACCGGAGAAGCTGTACAACAGTGTTCCAGAGTATAAAATTCCCCCGTGAGCTTGTGCGGAATACGACAAGGAGTCATATCTGCGGTGCGCGTGAAGGAGCATCTCTATAACTTTGGCAAGGAACCGGAGAGGCTACAGGATTGTGCACGGGTGCTTGGTTTGCAGGTCTGGGGAGAGGATGACGTTCTGTATTGGAAACGGGGAAACAAAGTCCCAGACATGCCCCCCGTTGTCACGCGGCGAAGCATATTTTCCTTGTGCGGCAAGTTAGTTGGGCACCTTCCTGTGGGTGGATGGCTGCGTGTTGCGGTGGCGTTTATCAAGCGGAGAGCATCTGACGTCACCACTGGATGGGATGACGAAGTTCACGACGCCCCTCTCAACACTATGATGAGGGAGGTCCTTGCTAGAATACGCAAGGAAGACCAGCGCGGGGCAGATGGTACGTCGACAGCCAAGACCTCGGTGTGCGGGTCGACGGTGTGCCCCGTCACATTAAGGACCTGCGGCCGGCGACGCAGTTGCAACCACTGCTGGAGGACGAGAGCAAATCAGAATCTGAGACCAGTGAGGCATCGCTCTGGTTCACGCCAGCTCCATCAGGCAGTGACTCAGATATCAGTAGCCTTCCAAGGGACGCAGTGTTTTTCGACCCTCAGGCCGCGGACAGGAGCACAAGCGATGATGAGGCTTGCAGCATCCCTCTTCGAAGAAGCACCTGGCGAAAGCAATCGCCGCCTCCCTGCCAACTCTGTGATCATGAGATCAATGGGGAATGTGGGGAAAATAGAAATGGCTTACTTCCCAAATGCCCTCGCGTCTGTCTGGCCTGTGGGTTGAGAAAAGAAAGAAAGGGTCCAAGATGGCGTCCGTGACTTTTTAATATTCACGGTCTCATGCAGTCTCGCAAGGTCATGTTACACGCATGCTAATGAGGTGTGTCTGGGCTCCATAAAAGCAGGTTGCTTGGAGAAATTGGCAGAAGGCATTACACCCGTGTTCAGTACACATTGCTTTGCGGTGTGTCATGTCAGACATTTTCCTACGGAAAGAGTTGCGTCCCTTACACTCCATATTGAATTTGACTCCTTTGCTACAAGCTATTTCGGCCATTATTACAACATGGACAGATTCGAAGTTGATACCAGAGTTCGATGGCTCCCCGCTGGCCCATCTGTGGTCGAGTGGTGGGAAAAGGCTGAGCGGGTCTGCAGGCTGTGTAAAGTTAAGGATCCCGCACTGGTCATCCCTCTGAGGCTCACGAAAGGAGCTTACGCTGTATATCGAAAGAAAGAGTTGCGTCCCTTACACTCCATATTGAATTTGACTCCTTTGCTACAGGTAAAATAAAACCCTTTGAGTTAATGAAAGAAACAGAGGAATTTCTTCAAACTTTCACACTTTTAGGCTGCAACTAGCACCTGACAGATGATTTGTTCCAGCAACTAGAAAAATTTGTGTGCTGTCTATTTGGACAGAGAAATGTTTCTTCTGTAAGTACTGCTCATTTTAATATTTTTCTTATGTCTGGAAAATTGGATAATACTCTACCACCTTGCCAAAATTGTTTACGGTTACATGCAGAAAGGGCAAATTACCAGGCTGTAATTTGGCGACAATGTCTTCACATTAATATTAATGCTCCTTCTGCAACAAATCATGGCTGGAAATGTGAAGATCAAAAACTCGTTGTTCATTGGAGCAGCCTTCCTAAAACTCCATCTACCTTGATGAACTTAGTAAAGTGTAACTGTAAGAAGAACAGCTGTAACTCCAGGCGTTGTTCTTGTGTTCGTCAAACACTACCTTGTACCGACCTTTGCCAATGTATAGATTGTTTTAATGTACTTAAAAAAATAATGAAGTGCAGCAGATTAATGAAATAGAAGATTCTGACTCCATAGCGGGCGAATGATAAGATGAGCTTGCAGGATTAGAGGACAATCAATTATTTTTCAATTCCTTTTAGAAATGTATTACTTCATAACAATTATTTCAACATAACTGAAAAAAAACTCTTATTACAATATTTTTTTATATATATAGTCAAAGTTAGTCTAAACATTAAGATTTCTATATCAGTCAATGTGTATGTGTGACAAAATTACATCAAAAAGTAAATGGCAGTCCAAAATGAAGAAAAGTCAATCACCAGAAGTATTTGAAAACAGTTCTTCCATCTATGATTTTTGGAAGGCACAAGATTTGGAAACATATATAAAGGTTTTTCATGTTTTTTATCAAATTAATGTACATTGCAATGTTTTACGAGGTTATTCGAATTTGAGAAACTCACACGACAATAGAAAGTAACATTTTCATTGTTGTGGCTTTATGCAAGTCATTTTATTTGCTGAAAATTCCTGATTAAATAAATTAACACATAATATAAGAGCATAGATATATCAGCTTCTTGTTGATACACTTAAATGTGCTAAAAAACTTATTTAAAGTTCATTTTACATGAAGTAAACCATGAAAATGGACTTTTTCCGTAAATGACACACTCTGTATTATCTCCCCTTTTCTGAAGCAGTGCGCACATTTAGCCTGGAGATCTCTTCAGATTTGAAATCAGCACAAAAAATACTCCTAGAAACACTTGAAATTTTTTCATATGAATAAAATGTCCACGAACTCAAAATCTAAGCCCTTTTTTGGCCTCTGACCCATAGCCTAAAATAAATAAACAAGTAAACGACCTCTGGTAAAATAACCGCCAAAATAGACTACCCACAATGCATCACTGACCCTTATGTATAAATAGCTGAGAAAAATAACAGCACTCGTGGCCTGATGATTACGTCTAGCATGAAACTGTCACCTCCAAGTGTTGCCTTGTATGTTCCCTTTTAGTTTTACACATGCTCTGTCTCTGATATTGAGCACTTTATTCCATAAATATAGCACACCTTAAGACTATATTTCTTCATATATATATATAAGGAATGAATTTTCCTTTATCCATTAATCCAACAGATTTTATTACTTAAACTTTATTTTTAGTTAACACACCTTATTTGAATAGATGTTGTTTTTATTTATTTATTAAACAGATTCAAGAAATCTTATTAGAAAAATATGTGGAGATCACATTTATTTCTAATAAGATTCCTTTAACATTCTGGCTGGTAGATGGAAATAAATAAATAAAAAGAGGGAAAACTTAATGACAGGAAAAAATAGTTTGATGATTGAATAACGAGGGTATGATTTCGTGTGAAGAAAGAATTTTGTTAAAAAAAAAAAAAACAAAAAAAAAACTTGAAATTTATTTATAAATGTCTGTGTGTCTATGTAATTAACACTTGATTGTTTTGTCCATTTTAGCTTTGGTTGGATGCTTCAGCGAGATATGGAACACCTGATGGAAGTTGAGAAGAGAGTGAATAAACTTCCTCTGGGAAGGTGAGTTAGCTGCCCACAACCAGTTTTTACTTCTGACAGGTGTGATTCTATAATATATCCCACATTTTTCATACTTTGTCTATCTTCTCAGACAGTGACAAAATTTGAGCAAGGTTTCATCAACAGGGAATAAATTACCTCCTTGAGTATAATATGACCTTGTGCTTCAGCAGCTAAAAATGGACTATATTACATCCTTTAGTATAATATGACCTTGTGCTTCAGAAGCTAAAAATGGACTATATTACCTCCTTTAGTATAATATGACTGTATTTCAGAAGCTAAAAATGGACTATATTATATCCTTTAGTATAATATGACTTTGTATTTCAGAAGCTAAAAATGGACTATATTATATCCTTTAGTATAATATGATAACCTGCATTTCAGGAACTAAAAAACGGGACAAATTACATCTTTGTGTATAATACAACCTTATGTTTCTGAAGCTAAAACCATGGACTAAATTACATCATTCCAATTAATCTTACTTCATAATACAACCATCTTTATGTGAATCTTTTTTAAGTTGTGCTATATTATCCATTAACATATATTCAATTGTCAATAAATAGCATAATTTAAAAAAAAAAACTTTTTCCACAAATATTTTGTCTTAGTGTTTGCCTATATAAAGGAAAAAATTGCGCCCTGAAGATGACAATTTGAAATTGTCAAAAGTACTTGGCATGTGATATGTCCCGGAAAGGGATATATTCAATCGAAGTAGCTAAGTGGTTTTGCCTACTATAACCAATTAGTACACGGTAGCAGTAATCGACTGGTACTTGTAGTAGTTGCAGGTAATAGGTGTAGACCAATAGGATAGCCAATGGTGTAGTCCAATGGGCATCGCGGCAGACTTAAACTCTGTTGTACCTACACATCCGTCTGTATTTATGATGGACACCAGCCAATCATATTCCAGTGAGGGGGAACTCAGGTGTATGCATATTCCATTATATCAGCATGTTTCTTCCATCTGACACCAACTCGAATATGAGAATCTTATTATTCAAGGAACTGATAGTAAGTTAATGCCTCATTAAGTATTGTTAGCGAATTGATTTCAGCATTAATCACATTAACATTGCTATTTAATTCTTTGTCTAAATTGTTTCTTTATAATGTGTGTGTGTGTGTGTTTGTGATATAAATACTTTTCACAGGTACACCAAAAATCCTATGCAAAATTGTCAGGGAGTGACATTTTGATTCTTGGTAGACTGATACACAGCTACTACACTGATCCTAAGCAGAAATGCTGATGCTTAAATAAATAACCCAGAATCTTTGAATATTAGTATGAAAAAGGAAAAAAACCAAAGACTAGACAAATTTGCATCTTTTGTTTTCTGAAGAATCCACGATTTCTACAGAAACAAATTCTGAATAAAAGAGATTCTAACAAGCCTTTTTTGCTTCATCATAATAATGAAAGTTTCCATTATTCTTCTTCTATGTGCCATGTCCCTTCAGGACATTGGTGATCATGGCTCTCCACAATTTCCTGTCCTTTATACTTCTTAATAAATTTTGTCTTTTTTGTTATCTCTCCTGAACCCTGTTCTGCCATCCATTTACAAAAGCTTACTAAGTAGGCTATGCGTTGTTTTCCTCTGTCCCTCTTACATTGTATCTGTCCTGTGAGCATCAAATTTTCTAAGTCCTCTTTCCTCACTATGTGCCCTAGAAATTTCTACTGCCTATTTTTGATGTTAAGTATAAGTGTCCTTTTTGTTTCCATTTTCTCTAAAATTTTGTCGTTGATAACATTTTCAGTCCATGATATTCTCAGCATCCTTCTGTAGAACCTCATTTCGGTTGCCTCAAGTCTTACATTTAGCCTAATTTGTTTTTTTTCTCTCTCTCTTTCTTTCTTCTATATGCTATGTCTTTTCAGAACATTGGCAATCATGGCTCTCCACAATTTCCTCTTCTTTGTAGCTCTTAATAAATTTTGTCTTTTTGTCATCTCCTTTAAACCCTGTTCTGTCATTGATTTACAGGAGCTTGTTCTTCATCTATGGGCTGTGTCCCTTTAGAACATTAGCGATCATGGATCTCCACAATTTCCTGTCTTTTGTAGCTCTTAATAAATTTTGTCTTTTTGTTATCTCTCCTGAACCCTGTTTTGCCATCCATTTACACATGCTCACTAGGTTGGCTATGTATTGCTTTCCTTTGTTCCTCTTGCCTTCAATCTGTCCTGTGAGTATCGAATTTTCTAAGCCCTCTTTCCTCATGATGTGCCCCAGAAATTTCAGCTGCCTCTTTCTGATGTTAAGGATAAGTGTCCTTTTTGTTTCCATTTTCTCTAAAACCTTTTCATTGCTCACATGTTTGGTTCAGAATATTCTCAGCATCCTTCTGTAGAACCACATTTCTGTTGCCTCTAGTCTTACATTCAGCCTAAATATTTTTTGTCTCTCTCTCTTCTATGTGCTCTCTTCATCTTTTCTCTTTGTCTTCTGGTGTTTTCGAAGGATGTTGTTTTTTCATGGACAGCACTTCTTCAATTGGTTCATTCTGCAGCTTCTGTCTCCCAGTTGACCAGATTGATTTCTGTCCTCAGCAAGATGTTTTTGAGCTGATCCCTAAATTGACAACATGAGGCTCTACATAGTGTATGCAGAAGTGTATCTCACCATCGTTGATTTCTCAGGGAGGTGACATCTTAATGTTATCGGCCTGAGGAGATCCTAATATTTGGGGTGTTTGGAAAAAAAGAGAGATTTGAAAACTATGACATTGATTGACCCAAACCTCGTGAGTGAAATTGGGTATAGAGAACTTTCTAGAAGCTATCAATAGTTGTGACTCCATAATAGCACAAGTCATCATGACTGAGGGTTATGTTTTCTTTCACAGAAACTGTAACTAAGGCCTGCTCAGCATAGTTGCAGTATAAATTACAGGTGGGGGGTTAGTAGATATTGAACATGTAGAAATGTGCCTGAGCAGGCGTCTGCAACTGGGATTGACTCGAAAATGAGTAGCTGGCCATTTTATAATCTCAATTTTTTTTTTTTTTTTAGTGGGGCCATTGCTGGACATCCTTTTAATGTTGACCGTGAGTTTCTGGCTAAAGGTAAGAATTAAAAGACAAAATCCCTACGCTTACAGCCATGTTAATTTGAAACAGCAATTAAACAAAAGTTAAGCAATTTCAACCTGGTCAGTACCTACATGGGTGACTATTTAGAAATAACAGGTGTTCTAAGCTTGGATGTGTAGGCTGTGTAATGGATAACAACTTTGAGTTGGAAATCGGAGAGCAGAGTTTCAATTCCAGTTGGGTTCATTATATTCTCTTATGCACAAATAATTTGGTAAAGGTATGAATCCACCTCTTTTCCTTTTAGGTATGTGTTAATTAATAGTTTAATTATCATTAAATCATTATTATCTCTAAAAAAAATTTTACAATCTAATCATCTTGGGTATGACAATAAACTACATCCGTATCCTGGGTAAGACGATAAACCATGTCCAACAGCAAGACAGGAGGTTTTGAGGAGCGTGGAACCACCTCTTAATTGCTGGTGTTCCCAGGTCCACCCTGACCCGGGGTGGTAGCACCTGTTAGGGTCCCAGCTATGGACAAATAGTTAACACCCAAATTTGTGTAAAAATAGGTTTTAATACCAGAAATACTTTGTAATAAAAAAATTATTACCAGCAATAATTTTTGAAGGAAAAATTATCATCAGCAATACAAACAGTTATACATTTTTTGAAAATAATATGACAGAGCTATCGATTTCTTCAAGGAAAAATATTCCCAGAAATAGATTTTTGAAGAAAAGCATATTACCAGGAATAAAAATTTTATTGGCATTAAATAACCCATTGAGGTTGATATGCCATAAAACAAAAACCAAACCAAATTCACAATCTAAAAACATCTGGTTTTAAATAACCTACAAAAGGTTGATAAGCTGTAAAAAAACAAACCAATGAATCAATCAAAAAAAATAATCTTGCCATTCTGAATCCAAGACTGTAACAAGCAAAATTAAATTACCGGTTTTTATTATTTAAATATTTTTTCGCCCAAATTCTTAATTAATATTCTTCATTTGATAGAAAGATTTGCAAACAGCAAGACAAGATGAGATTGAAAGAGAGTAGTCTCAAAAATGCATTAACAAACTGAACAACTTGCCACACAAAAATTCTCAAATTATTAGAATAGTAGTTGCAGTTACACTTAGCAATTTCAACATTAAAATGAGACCTAGCTGCCAAACTAGTATGGCATTTAAATTCATGAGTTATTGAGAAGATCAGATAGATTTTTTTTTTTTAATCATTTCACTCCAAATAAGGTGATAAAGCCACTAAGATGCAAGGAGTTACTGAGGATGAAAGACTATAGAGTGAAGGAAACTGACAAATTGTTACTGAAGAGAAAGGACAATAAAAGAACAGGATTCAAAGAGACAAAAGATGATGATTGATGTTGCATTAAAATTTTTGAAGATCAAAGTTAACAGTTAAGCAAAAAGCCGGAAGAGAGTTCCACAAGCGAAAATTGAGCGAGAACAATAGAAGAGTAATCAGAAAGACAGTAGATAATGACTGACATTGCATTTAAATTTTTGAAGATTAAAGTTGACAGGAAAGCAAGAAGCCGGAAGAGAGTTCCACAAGCGAAAAGTATGATAGAAGAAATTGTTAGCATAGAACTCACAGTTACATCTACCTATTTAAAGTGTAAAAATGATGAGACCTTGCCACCAATCTAGTTCTGCACTTGAATTTGTAAATTCTAGGTCACATACAGGAGCGTTTGTGGGTTATCTCACTTGACTTTGCCAAAAGAGCTCCTGAGATGGCACTCTCTTAAGCCTATAAAAAGGGAATTGTATTCTCTCTCTCTCTTTGGTTTTTTAAGCTCTGGCTTTCAGATGTAGTCACAGGTCAATAGGAATGCTGCTTACAAGGAATGTTTACTTTTTGACCTTTCTCACACGTGCAAATACCCACACATATCTATCAAACACGCTTGTTACATACACACACAAGCAAACACATTCTTCTTAAAACTTGTTTTAATGTTTTCTCCTTTCATTACAATTGTGTAGATATGTAATTCCTTTTTGTTAATAACATGCATTGTCATTTGTTTTATATTCTTTGTTTTGTGTTACTTATTTTACCTGGACTCACATGAGTCCATCAATATTTTTTATGGGATAAATGTTCCAGGAGCCCATAAATATCCAAAGTATTGATTCCCACAACATAATGGCAACTAATATTATTATACTCATATCCTGTAATAAGTTCATCAAAACAATTACCATATTTATAGAAAGGACACAAATATTTGCTAAACAAATATATGTTCTTTTTTTAATTTTTAAATAATTTTTTTTTCTCATTTTGCAGAATTAGGTTTTGCTGAGATCACTGGCAATAGCAGTGATTCTGTAAGTGACAGGGATTTTATCCGTAAGTGAAATGTTTTCTTTTTGCTTTGTGATAAAAGTTGATTTCATTGATATGGAATTATTCTTCGAATGGGCAATTTATTATGAAGTTATGCCAGTAATATATAAGGTAGAAATGGTTTTATTGCTTTTATTATCAGTTTATTTGATAATAGGAATCTTTTCATATATGAGGCCAAGTTAATCTTACCAACAAACACCACTCAGAATTTAAGGTTTATTTTTCAGAAGTGGTCTAAGACGACCCCTTATTTTTAACAGTGATTTTTGGGATTTAAAGTTCATCTTATATGCGGAAATATATGGTATGTACGTGCACACATCACAGTTGCTCTCTCCTATCTCAAAATGGCTCAAATTTATTCCTCAGGTCTTAATTGCATGTCTCAGATGGCTTGGCAGGCTAGTATTTACTGAAATGCTGTGTACTACCCGAATTTGTATGAAGTTAAACTCTGTAATGTTCTTTTATATGTTGTGCCCTTTTAAGACATAAATAATCATGGCTCTCCGCAGCTTCCTAAACCATAATATTAAATGGGCAATATTTTTAATGAGAATAATTATTTAAAGTTGAAATTCATAATATATTGCTTTTATAAACATATCTTGAAAATTACCAAATTGATTACTACTTTTTTTTTTTTTTTTTTTTTTAAATATTTAAATTTGATAAAATATATTCTCCTGTTTTTTTTTTCTTTCAGTGGAGTTCTTGTTTTGTGGATCCATGGTGTCCACTCACTTGAGTCGATGGGCTGAAGATTTAATTCTTTACTGCACCAAAGAATTTAATTTTGTTCAGCTCTCCGATGCTTACAGGTGAGGATAAACTACTGATGTTCTCCTCTCACCCAATTTATAACAGTATGAAGTTATCAATGACGTAAGCAGAGTTTCAAAATTGACATTTGTAAATAAAAACAAAGTACAGATAACTCTTTTAAAAGTTAGGGATCAATCTGACACTCTCCTTCTAAATGGAAGGTTTTAATGAATGATAATCAACAAAAATGGTTTCCAAAAATATTCATAATGAGCAGACCAGTTACCCTCGGTCTTGCTGCACTTTGTTCTGATTATAAAGTGTAGGTCTTTTAAACAGGCATAAAGAATTATTCCTTGTTTCCTGTTTAGGATTGCATTATTGGATCCTTCTAAAGGCTTTCCCTTGTTTTTAACTTCTGGTGGCTCTTCACATTTTGGTGGCATTATCACCTTGCTTGGTGGAGGTCCTCTGCCTTGAGTGGCTCTAGGGCCTTGGACAGGGTGAGCATCATTGTAAGATATAACAAGGAGAGGACAGTTCATATAGGACTTTGGCCTGATGTCCTTGAGTAACTGGCATTATCCACGATGATGTTCTAAATCAGTCATAGGTAAACTGCACCCCACAGGCCACGTACAGCCTGGGTCTTTGGGTCCTGTCACTGCATCTAACTAACACCTTTATCCACAGTGCCATGTCTCCTCAAGAGTGTGAGTTCAATACCCGGTTAAGGCAGTGGAGAACTTGGAGAGGGGAATTAACAGGAGATAACTGACAACTGATATCCATTAAAAACATGGTATGTGGAACTAGAGCAGTCTACTCCAGTGAGCGAAATAAAGGGTTCAGGTCGACATTCCAACCAACTGAAGAAGGCTGGAGCATACAACAGTTGAAACTTTGTAATAAAGATGAGGATGATAGTCTGAATAGTGTACATTTCTAAGTTGTATGCTTACACAAATAGTCTTCTGTAGTGAAAGTAGCTGGGGTACCTACTACAAAAAAATTACCTTGAATCTTTGTAGTAGTGTGGATTGCCTTGTGGATAAGCCAGATATCATGCAGCCCACTGCTTGAAGAAAAGGTTACCCATGCTTGTTCTAAATCTGCAGGATAAACTTGGCTGCCTTTGTGACATCCATATTTGTGACAGATATGTCCAAAGTAAAGGAATGGATGACATATCTTCAACAGAGGCATTTAGCATGTTCTGCCCTTTGGCATAAAAGACCTGACAATTTTCAAGAAATTGGTTTATTCTTCCTTTCTTTTTTTTAAAACTTAAGTTTAGGTTCTTGCGTTAGATTAATAGAGACTTCATAAATATCTGTTGTAATTGTGGGTTGCACTTTAATGTTGGAAAGTGACATTTCAGCACCGGCAGCAGTCTGATGCCCCAAAAGAAAAATGCAGACAGCCTGGAGTTGATAAGAGGAAAATCAGGAAGAATCTTTGGCTATGTAAGTAGAAATTCTTAAATGTCTTAAATCAGTGGTTCCCAAATGGTGTGATGCACCTCATATGTGCAGTTGAAGAGGATAGCAGGTGAGGTGGAATGATTGAAAGACAATCAAAGATTTAGAAACAGTTTAAAAAAATTCATATGCCAAAAATAAATAAGATTTTAAAATTTTAATGCATTCTGAATGTAAAAATAAAGAAAAAAGTGTGCAAGACAATAAGAAACACTACCTGCCAAAAAAAAATGTGAAGTTTTGTTGAAATCGGTTGAAAAATATAGGAAATCTGATCCCATATATAAACGAACACAGACACACACTCACAAACAACCTGGGTTTTATAAGTATAACTCGAAGTGAGTTGTCCCCCTTTAATTAATGCCTCTTAATCGTGTTTTCAAATTGATTTTGTGCAAAAACAATTGTGTTTTTCCAATTTTTGGTGCTGTCAGAACCACCGCAAGGTAATTTTACGTAGTCCTGTGAAGTTTTGTTGAAATCGGTTGAAAATTGTAGAAAATTAGATCCAATATATAAACATAACAGACACACACACGCAATCTGCATTTTATAATAAGTAAGATTAAGAATATAGTAACTAGGGTCTGCAAATTGGAGGAGTGAGTTATCAATGATAATGTTCTGACTTCGAATCCATAGTTAGCTCCCTTTAAAACTCTCTCTGTTTTTCATTTTTAAATGTACTTTTTCTCATATAAAATTTGGTGAGGTGTGAGTAAATTTTTATTCCGAAAATGTGATCCAGAGAAAAAAAAGTTTGGGAACCACTGTCTTAATTTGTTTAAAGAATCTCAAAGTCATTTATATTGTACATTTTATTGATTCCAAGAATAAATTAATTTTTTTTATTGGTTTTGACAATCAATTTTTCTGGTCATTCTATTTATTAAATAGAAATTCTAAGAAAGGAAAAAGCTTTACATTGATTTGGAAAAATGTAATGTTCCATTTTTTGGTGGAATAACTGCCTTGTTTCTTGATCAAATTCCTTTAAAATTTGACAGCTTACTCTTAAAAGTACAAATTGCAATCAAATATGGATTGGAATCATCCAACAGAGTGATAGGGAAGAAACAAACAGGAAACATTTATAAATCTAATGTTTCACTTTTATTAAAGCTTCATCAGATAATGAAACGTGGTGGAAAAAAAGAAAATTCTGGTATTTTTCATTTTTTTGTTGTTTGTATTTCATTGGTTAAGCAGACCTTGTGTGCATCTGTCTTGTCAAGTAGCATTTGCATGTATCATAATTCTAGTTGCAGACAATCACCAAACAGGTAAAGATTACTAAATTATTATTACAACGTTTTGGCCATTGTATGCTCAGCCTTCTTCATGTGTACAATGGCCGAAATGTTGTAATAAATATGGTGACAAAGATAAGGACAATAGTCCGAATAATGTAAATAGTGTACATAATATCACATCTCAAAAATATAGACAGATACTGAACAGCTGAAACGTTATAAAAAATATGGCAACAAAGATGAGGACAACAGTCTAAATAATGTAAATAGTGTACATAATACCTCATCTCAGAAATATAGACAGATACTGAAAGGCCGAAACGTTGTAATAAATATGGCAACAAAGATGAGGACAATAGTCCAAATAATGTAAATAGTGTACATAATACCTCATCTCAGAAATATAGACAGATACTGAAAGGCCGAAACGTTGTAATAAATATGGCAACAAAGATGAGGACAATAGTCCAAATAATGTAAATAGTGTACATAATACCTCATCTCAGAAATATAGACAGATAATGAAAGGCCGAAACGTTGTAATTAATATGGTGACAAAGATGAGGACAATAGTCCGAATAATGTAAATAGTGTACATAATACCTCATCTCAGAAACATAGACAGATACTGAAAGGCCGAAACATAATAAATATGGTGACAAAGATGAGGACAATAGTCCGAATAATGTAAATAGTGTACATAATACCTCATCTCAGAAATATAGACAGATACTGAAAGGCCGAAACATAATAAATATGGTGACAAAGATGAGGACAATAGTCCGAATAATGTAAATAGTGTACATAATACCTCATCTCAGAAATATAGACAGATAATGAAAGGCCGAAACGTTGTAATAAATATGGTGACAAAGATGAGGACAATAGTCCGAATAATGTAAATAGTGTACATAATACCTCATCTTAGAAATATAGACAGATACTGAAAGGCCGAAACATAATAAATATGGTGACAAAGATGAGGACAATAGTCCGAATAATGTAAATAGTGTACATAATACCTCATCTCAGAAATATAGACAGATACTGAAAGGCCGAAATGTTGTAATAAATATGGTGACAAAGATGAGGACAATAGTCCGAATAATGTAAATAGTGTACATAATACCTCATCTCAGAAATATAGACAGATACTGAAAGGCCGAAACATAATAAATATGGTGACAAAGATGAGGACAATAGTCCGAATAATGTAAATAGTGTACATAATACCTCATCTCAGAAATATAGACAGATACTGAAAGGCCGAAACGTTGTAATAAATATGGTGACAAAGATGAGGACAATAGTCCGAATAATGTAAATAGTGTACATAATACCTCATCTCAGAAATATAGACAGATACTGAAAGGCCGAAACATAATAAATATGGTGACAAAGATGAGGACAATAGTCCGAATAATGTAAATAATGTACATAATACCTCATCTCAGAAATATAGACAGATACTGAAAGGCCGAAACGTTGTAATAAATATGGTGACAAAGATGAGGACAATAGTCCGAATAATGTAAATAGTGTACATAATACCTCATCTCAGAAATATAGACAGATACTGAAAGGCCGAAACATAATAAATATGGTGACAAAGATGAGGACAATAGTCCGAATAATGTAAATAGTGTACATAATACCTCATCTCAGAAATATAGACAGATACTGAAAGGCCGAAACGTTGTAATAAATATGGTGACAAAGATGAGGACAATAGTCCGAATAATGTAAATAATGTACATAATACCTCATCTCAGAAATAGAGACAGATACTGAAAGGCCGAAACGTTGTAATAAATATGGTGACAAAGATGAGGACAATAGTCCGAATAATGTAAATAGTGTACATAATACCTCATCTCAGAAATATAGACAGATACAGATAAAGGTGCTTGCTAGATGTGTACACACATACACACACAAATATTTATTCATCTGTATCCTGCATAGACAAACTAGAATTCTGATAGATATACATACACACACATGAATTATACACAAAAGGGAATTGGGAAGTAAAAGAGTGGACGAGGGGTTTTTGAAGATCGAGTGATATCAAGACCAGAAACTGGTTTATATTTGCTTGGGATTGTGGTCAGTTCTGGTCCACCCTTGACAGGAAATGGATTTGTCTGTCATGTGATTCCAGTATCATTCATATTACCAACCACACATCATGATGTGTAGATGGTCAAGGAGTTGGTTAAGTGCTGATTGAGGATATCCACATTGCAGAAGTTGTCCAATGTCACCTACCTGCCCACTTGGACGAACAGGTGAAGCCCTGAATAAAGCATCTATATATTATATGGGAAACGATTCGTATTCTTATTTCTTGACATGGCATTTGACTTTCATCTTGTGAGCATGCAGCAGGCCCTTTCCCAGATTTTGGTGCACACCAATGAGATTGAGAATCAAAATGCAACAAAGGGGCAATCATTGGATGGTTGGTGGAATGTTTGGGCGAGGGTAGAGTTGTATGCTTACAGTAGCACTTTTTTGTATTTACTATTTCTTTAATTCACTGTTAATGAATCAGTTGACCTACAACAATCCTACAGTGTCACCGATACCCACATTTCAGTAATGACTTGTTTCAATTCTTTAAGATCTGATGGATAGTATTTTTTTAATCTCCTCTTGAGGATTTCCCTATAAATTTCTATTGGATTTGCATTTGGGCAAATTTGCATCTGGTCTATTTTTAGGCCAATCAAGAACAGTTATTGTCTTCTCTCCAAACCATTCTTTTGTAGATTTCACTGCATGTGAGTGGAACAAGATCATGCTTGAAACTTGTCCCCAAATGTCTGGGATAAGGAAATGATCTCGGTCATCCTAGCAGCATCCTTTCAAGAAACACATCTTTCCAATATTGGTAACAGATCAAAGATCATCAGAGATTGAAGCAATTTTTACACTTTTTCAGACGTTTGGCATCATATCTCTAGTGTGACTTTCTCCAGATGCGGGGTCATGAACACCAAAGGAAATACCCGGTTCCATTGATCAGCAGACCAACTTTGATGGTTTTTTAACCCATATTAAACGCTTCCATTTCTGTTTAAAATTGGATAGTGGCTTTGAAATTGGTATCCTGCTGTCGTCATATCCAAGATGATGGAACATCCGTTGTGTTGTACATGAAAAAGCAGCTAACACCAGCACCATTCCAAGCTCTGGAAATTTCACCACAATTGGCAAATCGATTGGAAATAAGGATCCTGTTCAGCGGCTGTTCATCTCAAGCTGTTGTTGTGACTTTGGAACTGCAGTTGGACTGTTTTCAATGAACTTGTCTACTTATCTTCAAAATAGCAAACTGACAGTATCCCACCTTGACAGCTGAATTGATCATTTCCTGTTGGTCGCCAGTGGAAAAGATTCAAGACCACATAAACATCACAATCCATCTCTATTAGTCAGACTAACATTTTATAATAATAAATTTATAATTGTACTCCAAATTTAAGTTTTGTCTAATCTTACAACTTGTGATGGTGACTTAAATTTTACTTTTGTCTTTTAGTGTTCTGGTTTCATGATGACTGTAAAAGGAACACCCAGTACTTACAATAAAGACTTTCAGGTTGGTCAATAGCTTCTTTGTTTATTTTATATCAGTGTGTGGTAAGAGTTTTTTTTATCCGCTCTGACAAGCTATTTTCACTAATGCTTCGACTGCATCTCAATCTCACCCCTTTTGCCGTCAAAACAGTTAAATGTAAACACCTCTTCTACTCCAACAGCTTCTATCACACTTCCCGACTGTGGAGCTCCCTTCCTCTTACTTGCTTCCCTGATAACTATAATCTTCAAAAATTTAATGTAATGTCAATCGACATCTTCTGATCCCCATTCTTCTTTTTATCCTTTTCTCACCCCACCCCCAACCACCACCACCACCTATACTCAGTCTTTTCCCTTACTTTCACTCTTTGCAGCCTCTTGCGTACTCATCGGACTCCCACTTTGCTTGGGGTGAAATGCTTAAAAAAATTATTTTCACATATACACTTCTTAAACAAAATGACAAATTCTCAACTCTAAACAAAATAATTTTAAAGCAGCATATCAATAATCCTGCTTGTGCACATATGATAATTGTGTTACTCTTGTGTTTTTTTTTTTTTTTTTTCCTCTCCTTTCTTTAACAGGAAGACAAGGAAGCCATGTTTGAAGTGTATGACACATTGACTGGTATTCTTCAAGTTGCCACTGGTGTCTTATCAACCTTGACAGTAAGTTTTCCATTCGGACTTTCTTCTACATTTAACTTGTTAGATTGATATTGTGAAATTTTGACATTTTTAGGCATCAAGTGAGGGATTTTTTATTAATCACTATCATTCCAAGTAAGGCAGTAAAGCCACTAAGACGCAAAGGGTTACAGGGTGTGGACGAATTAGGAAAAGGAACATTAATAATAAACGGGAAGAGGAATGAGTAATCAAGAGGACAGTAGATAGCGATTGACATTACATTTAAATTTTTGAAGATTAAAGTTTTCAGGAAAGCATAGAGCCAGAAGGGAGTTCCACATGTGAGAAAAAAACTTTTTGCATAGAACTTATGGCATCATCCAGTCAGCTCAATTCTAAATTGATGAAGATCTTGATGTCACTCTCACACTGTGCTTAAATTTAAAAAGTTTCAGTATCATTGTGAAGAGCTCATTCAAACAATTACCATGAAAGTATTTATGGAAAAGGCATGGAGGCAAGTTTATAAACCTGGGAAAGTGACTGAAGCCAAGTTGCCAGATCAGGACAAATAATATTACTGATTTTTCTTTGGATTTTATGAAGGAGATCAAGGTATATAGTGAGGGCATTGTAAGATTTGTGGCAGCAATATTCTAAGCATGGACGAATGGTAGACTTATAGATATGCAATCATAATATGGATCAAGCCTATTGTAATAACAAAACTGAACCCTATTGGCCAGTAAGAGTTGATTAGACTTTTTAGACAGCATCAAGTGGGGGATCAGTATAGGAGTTAAATAATAACGAAACTGAACCCTAATGACCAGTAAGAGTTGATTAGACTTTTTAGACCACATGAAGTGGGGGATCAGTTTAGGAGTTAAATAATAACAAAACTGAACCCTATTGGCCAGTAAGAGTTGATTAGACTTTTTAGTCGTCATCAACTGGGGTATTAGTTTAGGAGTTAAATAATAACAAAACTGAACCCTATTGGCCAGTAAGAGTTGATTAGACTTTTTAGACAACATCAAGTGGGGGATCAGTTTAGGAGTAAAATAATAACAAAACTGAACCCTATTGTCCAGTAAGAGTTGATTAGATTTTTATGGGATCATTTTAGTTGCTGAAAACAAAATTGGAGTGGAAGTCTAATTTATTTTCCTTAAAACAAGAAGCTTGTGTTCTAAATTTTTCCTTTTTTTTCTCTCACAGATTAACAAAGAGAAAATGTATGAAGCTCTGAGTCCCGATATGTTGTCAACCGATCTTGCTTATTATTTGGTCAGAAAAGGAGTAAGTCTAAACTTTCATATTCTAAATGTCTGTGTATTATATATATATATATATATATATATATAGAGAGAGAGAGAGAGACAGTGAGTATTCATGTAAACAATTTTGATTAAAAAGAATCAGTCTGCTGTTCTGCCTGTTTGATTTTTTTATTATATTTTTTGAATGCAGTCTTGAGTATTGTATACAAAATTGTGGATAAACTGTCTGAGATTTATATTTTGTTCAAGTACTTTTGACTTTAGCAGTCATTTTCAGATTTCATATTAGTTCTTGATAAATACTGTGATAGTCTAAAGTACAAAAATAACTATATATATATATATATATATATATATATATATATATATATATATATATATATATTGTTACGTTAACTCCATATTTGTATCCTCACCTCAGATTTTATAAGTATATTTGCAGTACCTTTTGTATTTGCGATGAAACATGAATCTTAATAGCTTCTTTATTTCTTGAATATGCAGATTGTGATATATATATTGTTTTTATAACCAGATGAGTCGGGGCCAGTTCTCGAAAAAGAACCTTCCCTTCTCCCCCCCATTTCCTACCTGGTCCCTGATGCGTAGGCCAAACAAACGCTTTTTGACAGATAGGTGCGAATGATGTTAGCCAGGTCCATAGTCGCTGGCCAAAACGAATGCTGCTTGACAGATAAGTGTGGACGACATTAACAGTGTCCGTGAATGATGCATACCTTTTTGGGGGCCAACACATGACTCAATAGATAGCAGTTTTCGTTTCGCATGTGTTGAGGTAACAACGACCTCACATAGTTGCTGGCTATCGGAGGAGTCGGACGTCACCAAAACCAGTCTTAGTTATTTGCCATTAGAAGAAGCAGTTGTCACCAAAACCAAACTTCATTGTTTGATGCCAGAAGAATTAGATGCCACCAAAAACCAAAGGACCGACGCGAGAATCTAGATCAACATCGTCAACCCAAGTCGGCTACACTCACCTGATTTTTCTGTGTGTTCTCTTGCCATCAACCCGGATTGGACGTTGCCAGTCAAAAATTCATATTAGAAGATTGTCAATCCCACCCTTTGCTTTCAGAGAAGTGTACGAATATCCTTTTGAACAAACTGTACCTCAATAATAGTCAATCGATGTCGATTCCAACCTTATGTAAGTTTCTGCATGTTTTTCCATATCTTATAGTCAGCTAACTCCATATTCATATGTATTTCACCACATTAGTATCTGTTTAATTGGTAACTTATCTCCCCATCCCTTGTATTATTTAGTTTTCTTTTTCTTACATTCACACTTTGTGTATTCTATAAATAAAATCTTTGTATTATATATTCTTGTGTTGTCTTCTGTTGTTCTGTGTCTGCGTAGAGTTCCATTTTCTCTCTGCGTTTACCGGCATCCGGAATTGGAGAATTCCCCTCCCAACGTTCTTTTCTTTATTTTTATATCGAACCTTGGGATCTCTTACTTATTTTTTTTTATTTTCTCATTGCGTCCCGGCTATCGTAGTACCAACGAAACCCCAGGTGTAACTATATATATATATATATATATATATATATATATATATGTTAATTAATTTTGCTGACTCTTTTTTTTATATCGGTCAGTTATGTGCTATGCAAGATACACACTTAGGCGATCATGTATTTTTTGATACATGACTGATGAGTTAGATTTTTTCCTGCAGTAGGTTGGCATTTCTTTCTACAGTAGACTAGTTACCATCCAAGGCTGCAGAACCCCATCTGTCCTGCTATTTACCCATATTTGGGGGGAGAAGGGGAGGATTCATAACTTTCCAAAGGGTTCTATTAGCACATAAGTGAATGTAATGTATTCAACTGGCATTTAAACTCACCTCTCTTATTCCTCAATCTGATCTGCTATCCATTACTCCACCATTTATCTTTTGCAAATTTTTTGTTAATTTAATAGTTATGTAAAATTAAAGTATTATATATATATATATATATATATGTCTGTGTGTCTGTATATGTATGTGTGGGTGGGTGTATACATACATACATATGTATGTTTGTATTTATATTCATATATATATATATTTGTGTATGTGTATAAGTATATATCTATATATATCTATGTATATTTGTATGTTTTATTTGATGTGTTTACTGTATGTATATATGTGTGAGTGTCCATACGTACGTACGTATGTATGTAGGTACATATGTATATATGTGAGCATTTCATTTAACTTGAAAATTTCCCATTAGAATAAGTTTACAAAACGTTACTAAACAGCATTATTTTTTTTTATTATTATTATTATTATTTTTAATATAATTCTTTTCAATATTATTTTTTCCACACTATTTGGAATTTTTAAGTTGTTTTAAATTATATATTTTAAATTTTAACTATTAGTTGTTAATATTTTTCTTTTATTTTGTTGGTAATCTTTAAAATAATGTCAAGTGTTAACTATAATTTATATTAATCTGTATTTTTGAAATTAACCGCAATATGCCTATATATGATAATTTATTCTTCCTTTTCTTCTTTCTCCCCTTTTTAACCCCCACCCCTGCATCCTCATTTGTTTTCTATTATATCTTATCTCTTCTCTTTACTTTTTTCTTTTCTTCCTTTTCCTGTGAAAGGGCTTGTTAAATAGGTCAAAATGTCTGGCACCTTACCCTACCACTCTTACGTATCTTAATAAAGATAGATTTAAACATATTCCTATCTCTCCCTTCCCTCCCATATCTCACACATATTGTTTTTGTGTTAATAAAACAGTGATCAATGTAAATCAACAGATGCCTTGATCTATTATTCCCTGTCCTTCTCTTCATCCTTTTCTCTTTCTTCCACTTTCTCTAACCCCTCCTTGCATTTTAGTAGCACTCCCGCCTTGCTACGGGTGAAAAGTTTTCATCTTGGAATGTGCTTTATTATCCAAATTTTTAAATTGGTTTAAAATGTTATTATTGTGTTGAATAATATTTAATATTTATCTCTACTCTGTATTGAGCTCTCTTTTAAATTAAATGTTACATACAGTGGAATTATACTCCATTTGTTCTCATTTTACCTGGATACATACATACATACATACATATATATATATATATATATATATATATATATATATATATATATGTATATATATATATATAATGAAGAAATACAGTTTTAAGGTGTGCTATATTTATGGGATAAAATGCTCAATATCAGAGATAGAGTGTATGTAAATATAAAAGTGAACATTGAAGTCAACACTCAGAGGCGACAGGCTGTTTCATACTAGATGCAATCATCACGCCACGAGTGCTGGATTTTTTCTCGACTATATATATGGATCAGTGGTTAATACATATGATGCCAAGCATCAGTGCCATCTGGTGGATGGCTGTGGAACTACAAGGGTAAAGATAAAAGAGGTAGTATGATTTTGTAAATCAGTTTTTTTCTTCAGGCTCTTTAGGGTTAACACTTGAGTGGTTCTTGAGCCTTATATTGGATGAAACTAGTTAACTAATACAAAAGTGTGGGGGTGAAATGCCTGTTACTTTGTGCATATTTTTTTTATTTCATTATATATTTTTCAATGCAGGTTCCTTTTCGAGAGGCTCATTCTTTGTCTGGCAAATGTGTTGCATTGGCAGAAAACAAGTCCTGTCTTTTGAACAATCTCACTGTCAAGGAACTTAAATCAGTTTGGTAAGTATGACAGGAACTAAACTTTGAGATCTATGTGGAAATTATCCAACCATTTCTCAGATCTTCAGTTGATTTTCTTTTTACAGCTTATCAACCCTTTGTAGGTTATATATAGGTTATCAACCTTTTATGAGTTATTTAAAGCCAAAACATTTGTAAGAAAAATTTTTTTTTTTTTTTTTTTGGAAGTGAATATTATATGAACAATATTTTGAGAATAACAATAATTTTTCCAGATACAAGTTCTACTATTTAACCCATAAAAGGGGGAGGAGATGGATTCATATCATTGCTAAAGATATTTGATGAAAGTTAATGTAACAAAACTGATTGGGATTTGAACTTGGTTCTCCAGTTTCTCATTCTGAGCCACTATTATACCACCCAAAGATCTTGGTAACTAAATTTGTGGTTAGTGTAAATGTAATTTAGCAAACAATTAGATGAGACCATATTGCACATTTATAAACAGACACTCTCCTGTGGGGTTACTCAATTGGTACCTAGCAGACAAGCGTCTATGAGACTTGAATTTGCAGTGATCAACGAGGATGATCAGCAAATATGTATGAAGTAGAGGTTGCAAGTACTGAACAGGAGGAGGGGTGTATGTCATGAAATCTACCAGGTACCATTTCATGCCACTATTAATCCAATTTTAAGGATCTACCAATCAATCAGGGGGATGGACCAGACCTTTATTTTTTTAACCTAATTAAACCATATCTATTCATACAATCCACTTTCTCTGCATTGATGGTAACTGATGTAGGTTCAATGTTTTTATCAAACAGTTTTGCTTGGTGTTATTATCTATATATAAAATTGATCTATATATAAAATTCTGTGACTTATGTTAGTTCATCAATCTGTCTGTTACAACCTCTAAAATAGCCAGACATTGACAGATTGAAACCAAATTTTGGGGAAAGTGCAAATAGGTAAGAATTTACAGTTGGTTTAACTAGGGTATGTAAAAACTGTGAAATAGGGGTTTTGTCAGTATTTTTCAAAACAAATTTCATTGATTGGTTTGTTAAATTGAACAGAATGTAGAGTTTGTAAATCTTGACAGGAAATGTTTGTGATAATTTAATCTTTTTTCGATTTTCTTTAATTGTTTATTTTTCTTTATTTTTTTCTTTATCTTTAAATTTTCTTTTATTTTATTGTATTTTTTTTCTCTGCCCACTCGTCTGTGTGTTTGCCCATAGTAACACATTTTGTCCTAATCATTCTAACCTATTTGATGGTCTAGTTAGAAATCCCGTTTCAAAAGAAAAATCAGAAAAAAAAGGGAAAATTAAATGTCTTTGGCTAGATGCGAAAGTGTCTCATCACTATTCTCATTATTTAGTGGCCGACTATTCTTGCTTGATAAATTTTCTGAACTTGGAATTGTTTTTGCCGTTCTTTCTCCTGTTATTCTTAATTTTTATTGAAAGCATGCCTCCCAAGCCCACTATTTGGTGAGGGTGGTGGCTTGGCCGTTGATCCCCCCCTCAACCGGGTCGATGCTTGGACTTAAGGCAAGCTGTATATTCACTTGTTATCATGAGGAAGAAAACGGACTAACACTCGCTGCCACATATGTTGGGGCATTTATGACATACCAATAATTCCAGATATCCTTATTTTCTTCAATTTCTTTTTAGATTAGTCAATGGGACTTATACTAAGTTAAAACTTAATGTTGCAAAAGGGTAAATCCAAGTGTCAGCCAGGACTTTTTACAAACCACCTCCTCCTCTCATTGTTCCCTCTGTTTTTGTTGTTGTTCTATGTGTTATATGTAATAGGAATAGGTAGGCTTTCCTACCGCCCGGTCAACACTCCTCCCCCTTCTCTTGGACATGAGTAGAGGCTTAAGCCTTGTTTCTTGTTTAGGAAGGGGTTCCTGGTACTTTCTCTCTCTCTCTCTCTCTCACTGGCCTCTGTATCACCTGTTGCTTTGATCTATCCACTACCCTTCTCCTCATCCTTTCTTCTATCACTCCTATCTGATCTTGCTCTAAATTTTCTGTAACCTCTTGCGTCCTTCTCCTCATCCTTTCTTCTATCACTCCTATCTGATCTTGCTCTATATTTTCTGTAACCCCTTGCGTCCTTCTCCTCATCCTTTCTTCTATCACTCCTATCTGATCTTGCTCCAAATTTTTTGTAACCCCTTGCGTCCTAGTAGCTTCCAGCCTTGCTTGGGGTGAAACACTGAAAAAAAAAAAAAACTTCAGCAATTCTAAATACTGTGAGGATTTCAACATGTGTCGGTGTGTTGCCAAAAAATTCTAGTATAAAGAAAATCTATGTAGAATATTTTAGTTGGTGTTAATGATGATAAATTTTGTGGAGATGCATCCCAAATTTTTTAACGGACAATTAATTTTCTCTCTCAGTAATATTTTATTAGCCATGGTCTATATATGAATAAAATCTGATCTAAACCGGATGATTTAGTATGACTTTTGTTAGGACCAATCAGAGCATTAATCCTATCTTTTCAACAGTTTAAAAAAAAAACAAAAAAACATTCTTTTTCAGCGACTATTTTTAACAAAAAAAAAAAAAAATTTGTGTTGGTTTAACTCTTCTTTTGAGCTAATCTACTGTAATATTTGACTGAATGGCATTCCAGTTTTTTTGACCGTTTGAAATTGTATGCCTTTTCTTATTTTGAGTCATATCTTACCCAAGTCGTGTTCATAATCATTACAACAGAAAAAAAGAAGCAATTTTCTTTAAAAATGCATGAATTAAGAAAAAAATATGCTTGAAAATCTATATATCTTAAAAATATCAACAATGGGTCAATTAGTAGAACTTGTATCACTAAATCATTATTATTTCCATAATAAATATAAAAATTTTCTGGCTTTACATAATCTGCAGAAGGTTGATAAGCCACAAAAAAAAAAAAAATCGGTTGCTTCAGAACTGAACCACCAGATCACCCACAAATGAGATTTGATGATAGTGTTGAAATCTTGCGTAGAATTCAGTGTCAAGGCTATAAAGCATAATCTACCTTGCTATCTTGTCCTATAACTGGATAGAGAGAGACAGATATACGTTTTTCCCAAGGTTATTTCTACAAAAGTGAATGTTTAATGAACTCTGCTAGAATTTAAACACAGCTGAGCCATTGTTTCACTAGTTGCTTATCGTTAAACACAGGTGCTGAAACCAAATATTGGTAATGAGAAGACGCAAGTGTGAGAAACATTTGCCTTTTCTATACATAGTTTAATGGCAACTGTTCAGATTAAAACTAGGTAGTTAGATTTTATGAACTTAAATTTAAATTAATAACAACATCTCAACAATTTACAGTTGAGTAGGCTAGATGTAACCATCAGTTCTATGCTAAGAGTTTTTATCATACTTCTCACGTATGGAACTCCCTTCTAGCTCCATGCATTCCAGCCAACTTTAATCATCAAAAAGTTTAATATTATGTCAATCACTATCTACCATCCTCCTGATTACACTTCTTTTGTTTAAATTAGTCAAAATAGGGACTCTGAACATCTATTCATTTCCACAATCGAGTTCCAAAGGTTATATATGCTTTTATGATGAAATTGTAAAGGTTCCAAACCTTTACAATTTCATTGTCTTTCTCTTCCTGCTCATTATTAATGTTTCTGTTCCTAATTCTTCCACATCCTGTAACCCCCTTGTGTCTTAGTGGCTTTATTGCCTTATACGGGGTGATACTGATTAAAAAGAAGATAGATAGATGCTTTTAAATGCAATGTCAATCTCTATCTACTGTCCTCCTAATTATCCTTTCCTCTTCCTGCTCATTATTAATGTTTCTGTTCCTAATTCTTCCACACACTATGACTCCTTGTGTCTTAGTGGCTTTATTGCCTTATATGGGGTGATACTGATTAAAAAGAAGAAAGATAGATAGATAGATAGATTCTTTTAAATGCAATGTCAATCACTATCTACTGTCCTCCTAATTATCCTTTCCTCTTCCTGCTCATTATTAATGTTTCTGTTCCTAATTCTTCCACACCCTATGACCCCTTGTGTCTTAGTGGCTTTATTGCCTTATACGGGGTGATACTGATTAAAAAGAAGATAGATAGATGCTTTTAAATGCAATGTCAATCACTATCTACTGACCTCCTAATTATCCTTTCCTCTTCCTGCTCATTATTAATGCTTCTGTTCCTAATTATCCCACATTCTGTAACCCCTTGTGCCTTTACTGTCTTGCATAGAGTGATACTGATTAAAAAAAAAAAAGATAGATGTTTTTACTGTTGACCTGGCTAGATGTAGCCATAAATTCTACACTAACAGTTTCTTTTATCACACTTCTCACTTGTGGAACTCCCTTCCAGCCAGTTTTAATCTTCAAAAATTTCAATGTAATGTCAATTGCTATCTACTGTCCTCCTGATTACTCTGTGTTCGCTCCTTAGCAATGTTTCTGTTCCCAATTCTTCCACACCCAGTAATTTCTCATTTTATTCCAGTTAATTTTTATTGATTTTTAGATGATATTTTAACCACTGGAGCATTGCAGTTAAAACTGAGCTCAAATATACAGCCATTTATTCTGCTATCATTTTCTCTTTGATTTTCATTAACACTTTTGCTTTGCTACCCAAAAATAGGTCTTTACTTAGAGGATAAATATTTCTTTGTTTGGGGCAAATGGCTTAATTGTTTTTTTTTTCTACGGAACTTTTATTTAATTATTTTTTATTTGGTTGTTAAAAAAATAATGTCCAATTTTAGATTCAGCTTTGATTACTGAATTAATGTATTTAAACAATGTTTAAATCAGTCAAAATAGGGACTCTGAACATCTATACATTTCCACCATCAACTTACAAGGTTATATATGCCAAGAAATCTTTGAATGAAGTTTCTGCATCTTCTTTGCAACTGAATGTTGTTATTAATGTTTCTGTTCCTAATTCTTCCACATCCTGTAACCCCCTTGTGTCTTAGTGGCTTTATTGCCTTATATGGGGTGATACTGATTAAAAAGAAGAAAGATAGATAGATGCTTTTAAATGCAATGTCAATCTCTATCTACTGTCCTCCTAATTATCCTTTCCTCTTCCTGCTCATTATTAATGTTTCTCTTCCTAATTCTTCCACATCCTGTAACTACTTGTGTCTTAGTGGCTTTATTGCCTTATATGGGGTGATAGTGATTAAAAAGAAGAAATAGAGATTGACATTGCATTTAAAAGCATCTATCTACTGTCCTCCTAATTATCCTTTCCTCTTCCTGTTCATTATTAATGTTTCTGTTCCTAATTCTTCCACACCCTATGACCCCTTGTGTCTTAGTGGCTTTATTGCCTTATATGGGGTGATACTGATTAAAAGATAGATGTTTTTACAGTTGAGCTGGCTTGATGTAATCGTAAATTCTATGCTAACAGTTTCTTTTCTCACACTTCTCACTTGTGGAACTCCATTCTGATTCCACACTTTGCAGCCAATTTTAATCTGCAAAAATTTCAATGTAATGTCAATTGCTATCTACTGTCCTCCTGAATACTCTACTTTTGTTCTCGCTCCTTATGAATGTTTCTGTTTCTAATTCTTCCACACCCAGTAACCCTCTTGTGTCTTAGTGGCTTTACTGCCTTGCTTGGGACGTACTTTATTAAAACAAGCCAAATTGCTTATTTTATTCCATTTAATTTTTAGATGATAAAATCAGTGTGGAGAAGCCTACAGGAATCGTTCATCATCCAATACTCTTGATGCAGAATTAATTTCAACTTGGAACAAAGGGTTTAGGGTTTTTAAATCGAGTTGAAATTAGTTCTGTCACTCCTTGGGAGAGGTAGTTAATAAGATGAAGGAGGGGTAAAGTCCAGTGAGGATAACTCCTCACCCAGTAAGAAGAGACTGGAGTGACATCACCTGATCATCATCTAGCAAAATGTAAAAGGGGTTTCAAGCTCTGGCAAAAAAAATAATAATAGGGACTTGGAATGGAAGGATGCTATACCAATGTGACCAGCTTGAAAATATCAAACAAGAAATAAACAGAATGTCAATATATGAGGAGAATGTGAAACTAGGCGGTCCATATGAGTACGACCCTCATTTTCATTGTCATTCAGGTGATATATACGTTGGAATTTCAAGCCAAACCCTTTATTTAGTCCATGGGGCTAGACTGTTTTTCTGGATATCTCAGTATTAGTTACAGCAACTCAACTCTCTGCTGAGGCCATGTATTGAACTCGCAACTTTTTAGGTCAAGTCACTTTTGAATTACTTCAACACTTAGCCATTTGTCCTTGCAGACAACAGTATATGAATTTTTGTGAGTTATAAAACTAATGTCTCAGTAATCATATTTTTTTTTCTTGTGCTAGTCACTCATATTACAACTTATTGTTTTTGTTCTATCTCTCTGTATTACTGCTTCCCATATTCTAGTCATGTTTACACTTGGTCGGCTCAAGAAATTTTTGTGGCCTAGCATATGTGCTGATTCCTTCAGTTTTTGTACCTTCCAGTGATATTCTCTATTATTTTAATCTCATCCCACAGTCAGCAGTGATCTCCCTTTTTTTCCAACCATATTGGAGAGTTGGGTTACTAAGATATCCAGAAAAGGCATGGCACTAGAACAATCTACTCCTGTGGACTAAAAGGGTTTGGTTCAATATTCCAATGTGTATCACCTGAAGAAGGCCAGAGCATACAACAGCCGAAACATCATGAATATGACAATAAACATGAGGACAATTGTCAGAACAATGCAAATGGTTAAAATGCCTCATCTTAGATACAAGAAAATTTTATTTATAATGAAGATAATACCTAACAGAACATGTTGACTAGTAAATTATTGGAATTTAATGCATTTAAAGCCAAGCAGATTTTTGTGAGGAACGTACAAAATATTAAAAAAATATAACAGAAAAACTTCAAAGAACTTATCATCCAATTGAAAGTTTTGCAGATACTCCACTCATCAGGGTTAGATAAAGAACTATAAAAGGCCTTCAATGCATATACATAGATTTTAAGAAAGTTAAACAAAAGATTCCTGATTCTCAGAGTTAAATTCACCATTATTTTTACTTGTTTTCTTGCAGCGATCATTTCGATGATGACGTCCAGAAAGTGTGGGATTATACCAATAGTGTTGAGCAGTACAATTGCAATGGTGGCACTGGTAAGAAAAGCGTCATTTGGCAAATTGAACAACTGAGTGAGTGGTTGGCCAAATACTGAAAGAAGACAAATTCCACAACCCAGCATGTCTACATTGGCTTTATATGCAGTTGATCCTCATAATATCTTCTTTGTCCGTGAGAATCTCTCTTGTTTATTTTGACTTTTACTGAGAAAAAGTTGAGTCACTGCCAGATGCTGTGAAATAAAAGGTGTTTAGCAAAATGAAAATTACTTGGATGTGTTTTTGTTTTTTGCAGCAATGTTCAGATAACTTAGTAACCATATTTGATGGAGGAGGAGTGCGTTGAACAAAAAATCGAAAATTGCTTTTTTTCACTGTATTTATTCATTATATCATATCAAAGTATTTTACAAAAAATTAAAGTCAATTATGTTGTTCATGATGACGGTCATCTTTGAGTATAGAATCCAGAGGTTAGCAGTGAATATTCTGAAGACAGTAGGGAAGTGTTGTTCAGGTTAGTAGTGGGTATCCCGGTAAAGTAGCAGAGCGTAGTTCTTCCTTCTGTTCCTCTTTGCCTGACAAGCTGGTACTGGACATTCGGAGAAAGTAAACAAAATGGCCGCCTTTATACACGACGAATTGAATATTCTATGACATCTGATTGGTTAACCTTCTATTGGTGGACTATAAAGTGAGTCAAGTCATTTGGGCTAACTCACTAGTACATACATATACACAAAAAACTGCAACAAATTACACAATATTTCAAGCTCAATTTAGGTTTATAGTTCATATAACCATGCAATGAGATGAGGTAACATAAACCGTAGATTTTTCTGAGGAATATCATTACATTATTATTACATAATTATAGTGAAATCATTAAGGTTTTTTCTCAAAAAGCAATTTATTTTTGGTTGTATATCAATTTAAAATATTCCTTTTTACAGGTTTTATTTCTGAAATGGAATAAGATAATTCTAAATTTCAGAATTTTGCTATTGCCCATCAAAATGACTGAAAGAAAGTGATCTGAAAACAACAATGGAAAAGAGAGGTAACAAAGCGTTAATGAAATAGCCCCAGTTTGTTCAACTTTGGCTGCAATGCTAAGTTTCTTAAGTATTCTAAAATTCTGCCGATAACAAAAGAGAAAATGGAAAAATACCTAACAAAAAATCGAATATAGCATCAAAATTTATATTATTTTTATTTATTTATGTAACTAAATACATTATGTATTTAGTTACATAAATAAATAAAAATAATATAAATTTTGATGCTATATGTTTCCATAAAACAATGTTTCCATAAAACTTGATATTTCCTGTAGTATATTTTTTACTATTTTACTTAAGTGTAAGGTAATCCTATATTTACAATTCCTTATGGCTAACCATGAAAAGAAATGTTGATCAATACTGCCTAAAATCTTTAAGTGCGTATTGCCACAAAACTATCAAATGTTGAATATGTCCCTCCTCTACCAAACACATCCTATACTCAAGTACAGTGCAAGTTTTGATGATCAGTTTTTATGCAAAAAATTAGGTACCACTATATATAGGTAATTTAAAAAAAAAGATATATATATATATATATATATATATATATATATATAGGCAGTAAATCTCCATTCAAACATGTTTAATTGAATAATATAGACATATTGTGTCTACTTATTTTTATAATGATCCTTCCAGTTGTTTAATCAGTTCTTTGATGTTAAGATGAAATTCATCTAGGAAGGTGCCGTAGTTTACAAAAAACACAAGTACTTTCAACCCTTTTCTAAGATCATCTTCAGGGATAAATTACAAAGACAAACTTATTGTAACTGTGAAGAAATCTACATTCCATTGTGTTAGTGATTTTAAAAACAAACACACTGTTATAGTTATTTCAGAATATTAAAATTTATCTGTTGTAGTTATAGAAGTGTTTCATTGTAAGGATCAGTATGAAAATAAGTAGACACAATATGTCTCTATTATTCAACGAAACATGTTTGAATGTAATTTTTTGAAGAGGTTCAAAATCATACAATCTGAGTGACTGGTTACAAATTTTTTTCTGGAAGGGTTAAAATTCATCTATCTATATATAAAATTCTGTAACTTATGAAATGTTGAATATGCCCCTCCTCCACCAAACATCCTATACTCAAGTATAGTGCAAGTTTTGATGATCAGATTTTATGCAAAAAAAATTAGGTACCACTATATACAGGTAATTTAAATATATATCTATATATATATATATATATATATATATATATATAGGCAGCAAATCACATGTTTGAATGTAATTTTTTGAAGAGGTTCAAAATCATACACTTTCAGTAACTGGTTACACAACACACTGTTAATTTTTTTCTGGAAGGATTAAAATTTATCTATCTATATATAAAATTCTGTAACTTCTGTTAGTCTGTCAAATCCCTCTAAAATAGCCCTCTATTGACTGATCAAAACCAATATTTGAAGAGAAGTGCAAACAGGTAAGAGGGTACAAATTACAGTTGGTTTTACTAGGGTGTGTAAAAACCATGAAATAGGGTTTTTGTCAACGTGTTTTATGAAACAAATTTCATTGATTGGTTTGTTAAATTGAACAGAAGGTAGAGTTTGTAAATCTTGACAAGAAATGTTAGCGATAACTTCAGCAATACTAAATACTGTGAAGATTTCAATACACATCAGCAAATTGAAAGAAAATTCTGGTGCTGCACTATACGGCTGATTTACGAGTGTATGCAACATTAATTTTAGTGCATCATTTTGCTTATAATTATTGCCATGCAGACAAGGGTGAGTGTATTATTTTAACAAATTACTCGTAAATAAACAGTACCTCTTTTTATAGAGCAATCAGTCACATACTATTGCCAACTAAGACTGCTTTTACATATATATTATTATATGTCTGGAGTCGACTCGTCCGATGTAATCCGTTCTCAGCCTGGGGTCGACTCGTCCGATGTCATCCGTTCTCAGCCAAAAGTTGACAAGTTTGATTCATTGTCACCCATTCTTAGCCTGGTGTTGACCCATAATATGTAATCCGTTCATATCCTGGAATCGACTCGTCCGATGTAATCCGTTCTCAGCCTGGAGTCGACTCGTCTGATGTAATCTGTTCTCAGCCTGGAGTCGACTCGTCCGATGTAATCCGTTCTCAGCCTGGAGTCAACTCATCTGATGTAATCTGTTCTCAGCCTGGTGTTGACTCGTCTGATGTAATCCATTCTCAGCTGGGAGTCGATAACTTTGATTCATTGTCACCGATTCTCAGCTTGGTGTTGGCTCGTCCGATGTAATCTGTTCTCAATCTGGAGTCGACTCGGCCGATGTAATCCGTTCTCAGCCTGGAGTCGACTCATCTGATTGTCACCCATTCTCAGCCTGGTGTTGACTCGTCCGATGTAATCCGTTCTCAGCCTGGAGTCGACTCGTCCGATGTAATCCGTTCTCAACCAAAATTTGACAAGTTTGATTCATTGTCACCCATTCTTAGCCTGGTGTTGACCCATAAGATGTAATCCGTTCTTATCCTGGAGTCAACTCGTCCGATGTAATCCGTTCTCAGCTTGCAGTCGAATCGTCCGATGTAATCCGTTCTCAGACTGGTGTTGACCCGTAAGATGTAATCCGTTCATATCCTGGAATCGACTCGTCCGATGTAATCCGTTCTCAGCCTGGAGTCGACTCGTCCGATGTAATCTGTTCTCAGCCTGGAGTCGCCTCGTCTGATGTAATCCGTTCTCAGCCTGAAGTCGACTCGTCCGATCTAATCTGTTCTCAACCTGGAGTTGACAACTTTGATTCTCAGCCTGGTGTTGACTCATCCAATGTAATACGTTCTCAGCCTGGAGTCGACTCGTCCGATGTAATCTGTTCTCAGCCTGAGGTCGACTCTTCCTATGTAATCCGTTCTCAGCCTGGAGTCGACTCGTCCGATGTAATCCGTTTCCCAGCCTGGAGTCGACTCGTCCGATGTAATCCGTTTCTCAGCCTGAGTCGACTCGTCCGATGTAATCTGTTCTCAGCCTGGAGTCGACTTGTTCGATGTAATCCGTTCTCAGCCGAAAGTTGACAAGTTTGATTTACCGTCACTGATTCTCAGCCTGGTGTTGACTCGTCCGATGTAATCCGTTCTCAGCCTGGAGTCGACTCGTCTGATGTAATCTGTTCTCAGCCTGGAGTCGACTCGTCCGATGTAATCCGTTCTCAGCCAAAATTTGACAAGTTTGATTCATTGTCACCCATGCTTAGCCTGGTGTTGACCCATAATATGTAATCCGTTCTCAGCCTGGAGTCAAATCGTCCGACGTAATCTGTTCTCAGCCTGGAGTCGACTCGTCCGATGTAATCCGTTCTCAGCCTGGAGTCGACTCGTCCGATGTAATCTGTTCTCAGCCTGGAGTCGACTTGTTCGATGTAATCCGTTCTCAGCCTGGAGTCAACTCATCTGATGTAATCTGTTCTCAGCCTGGTGTTGACTCGTCTGATGTAATCCATTCTCAGCTGGGAGTCGATAACTTTGATTCATTGTCACCGATTCTCAGCTTGGTGTTGGCTCGTCCGATGTAATCTGTTCTCAATCTGGAGTCGACTCGGCCGATGTAATCCGTTCTCAGCCTGGAGTCGACTCATCTGATTGTCACCCATTCTCAGCCTCGTGTTGACTCGTCCGATGTAATCCGTTCTCAGCCTGGAGTCGACTCCCCTGATGTAATCCGTTCTCAGCCTGGAGTCGACTCGTCCGATGTAATCCGTTCTCAGCCTGGAGTCGACTCGTCCGATGTAATCCGTTCTCAGCCTGGAGTCGACTCATCTGATTGTCACCCATTCTCAGCCTGGTGTTGACTCGTCCGATGTAATCCGTTCTCAGCCTGGAGTCGACTCGTCCAATGTAATCCGTTCTTAGCCAAAAGTTGACAAGTTTGATTAATTGTTACCCATTCTTAGCCTGGTGTTGACCCGTAAGATGTAATCCATTCTTAGCCTGGATTCGACTCGTCTGATGTAATCCGTTCTCAGCCTGGAATCAACTCGTCCGATGTAATCCGTTCTCAGCCTGGAGTCGACTCATCTGATCCTCACCCATTCTCAGCATGGTGTCGACTCATCCGATGTCATCCATTCTCACCCTGGTGTCGACTCGTCCGATGTAATCCGTTCTCAGCCTGGAGTCGACTTGTCCGATGTAATCCGTTCTCAGCCTGCAGTCGTCTCTTCTGATTCATTGTCACCCATTCTCAGCCTGGTGTTGACTCGTCTGATGTAATCTGTTCTCAGCCTGGAGTTGACCCGTCCGATGTAATCTGTTCTCAGCCTGGAGTCGACTTGTCCGATGTAATCCGTTCTCAGACTGGAGTGGACAAGTTTGATTCATTGTCACCCATTCTTAGCCTGGTGCTGACCTGTATGATGTAATCCGTTCTTAGCCTGGAGTCGACTCGTCCGATGTAATCCGTTCTCAGCCTGGAGTTGACTTGTCTTATGTAATCCATTCTCAGCTGGGAGTCGATAACTTTGATTCATTGTCACCGATTCTCAGCCAGGTGTTGACTCGTCCGATGTAATCCGTTCTCAGCCTGGAGTCGACTCGTCCAATGTAATCCGTTCTCAGCCAAAAGTTGACAAGTTTGATTCATTGTTACCCATTCTTAGCCTGGTGTTGACCCGTAAGATGTAATCCATTCTTAGCCTGGATTCGACTCGTCTGATATAATCCGTTCTCAGCCTAGAGTCAAGTCGTCTGATTCATTGTCACACATTCTCAGCCTGTTGTTGACTCGTCTGATGTAATCCTTTCTCAGCCTGGAATCAATTCGTCCGATGTAATCCGTTCTCAGCCTGGAGTCGACTTGTCCGATGTCATCCGTTCTCAGTCTGGTGTTGACTCGTCCAATGTAATCTGTTCTCAACCTGGAATCAACTCGTCCAATGTAATCCGTTCTCAGCCTGGAGACATCTCGTCCGATGTAATCCGTTCTCAGCCAAAATTTGACAAGTTTGATTCATTGTCACCCATTCTTAGCCTGGTGTTGACCCGTAATATGTAATCCGTTCTCAGCCTTGAGTCAAATCGTCCGACGTAATCCGTTCTCAGCCTGGAGTTGACTCGATGTAATCTGTTCTCAGCCTGGAGTCGACCCGTTCGATGTAATCTGTTCTCAGCCTGTAGTCGACTCGTCTGATGTAATCCGTTTTCTCAGCCTGGAGTGGACTAGTTTGATTCATTGTCACCCATTCTCAGCCTGGTGTTGACCCGTCCGACGTAATCCATTCTCAGCCTGGAGTCGACTCGTCCGATGTAATCCGTTCTCAGCCAGGAGTCGACTCGTCCGATGTAATCTGTTCTCAGCCAAAAGTTGACAAGTTTGATTCATTGTCACCCATTCTTAGCCTGGTGCTGACCCGTAAGATGTAATCCGTTCTTAGCCTGCAGTCGACTCGTCCGATGTAATCCGTTCTCAGCCTGGAGTTGACTCGTCTTATGTAATCCGTTCTCAGCCTGGAGTCGACTTGTCTGATGTAATCCATTCTCAGCCGGGAGTCGATAAATTTGATTCATTGTCACCGATTCTCAGCCAGGTGTTCTGTTCTCAGCCTGGAGTCGACTCGTCTGATGTAATCGGTTCTCAGCCTGGAGTCGACTTATCTAATTGTCACCCATTCTCAGCCTGGTGTTGTCTTGTCTGATGTAATCCCTTCTCAGCCTGGAGTTGACTCGTCTGAAGTAATCCGTTCTCAGCCTGGAGTCACTTCGTCCAATGTAATCCGTTCTCAGCCAGAAGTTGACTATTTTGATTCATTGTCATCCATTCTCAGCCTGGTGTTGACTCGTCCAATGTAATCCATTCTCAGCCTAGAGTCAAGTCGTCTCATTCATTGTCACACATTCTCAGCCTGTTGTTGACTCGTCTGATGTAATCCTTTCTCAGCCTGGAGTCAACTCGTCTGATGTAATCCGTTCTCAGCCTAGTGTCGACTCGTCCGATGTCATCTGTTCTCAGCCTGGAGTCGACCCGTCTGATGTAATCCGTTTTCAGCCTGGAGTCGAGTCATCTGATGTAATCCGTTCTCATCCTGAGTCGACTTGTCCGATGTAATCCATTCTCAGCCTGCAGTCGTCTCTTCTGATTCATTGTCACCCATTCTCAGCCTGGTGTTGACTCGTCTGATGTAATCCGTTCTCAGCCTGGAGTCACTTCGTCCAATGTAATCCGTTCTCAGCCTGGAGTTGACAACTTTGATTCATTGTCACCCATTCACAACCTGGTGTTGACACGTCCGATGTAATCTGTTCTCAGCCTGGAGTCGACTCGTCTGATTCATTGTCACCCATTCTCAGCCTGGTGTTGACTCGTCTGATGTAATCCTTTCTCAGCCTGGAGTCAACTCGTCTGATGTAATCCGTTCTCAGCCTAGTGTCGACTCGTCTGATGTCATCTGTTCTCAGCCTGGAGTCGACTCGTCTGATTCATTGTCACCCATTCTCAGCCTGGTGTTGACTCGTCTGATGTAATCCGTTCTTAGTCTGGAGTCGACCCGTCTGATGTAATCCGTTCTCAGCCTGGAGTCAACTCGCTTGATTCAATGTTGACTGTTCTCAGTCTTAGTTTGACGTATCTGAATTGATGTCACCCATTTTTAGTCTGAGTTTGACTTTATACCTTCCGTTCTCAGCCTGTAGTTGACTCATCTGATTCAATGTCACTCATTCTCAGCCTGAGTTCAACTCATCCAATTCAATGTCACCTGTTCTCAGCTCAAAGTCGGCTGATTTTGGATTGAAATTAAAAAGGTATAGAATCAGTGAGAAATATGGGCAAAGTTGGTTGAATTTCCTTTTATATTTTGATGTCTGGGACGATACTGAAACAAACGAACCAACACATGGAGATTCTCTTGGCAAGTAACAACTGTCTTACATTCACAAGCGAGGTCTATTATATTGGATTTTTAGACAAAAGCTGTAACATCTGGGAATTCTTTTTGCTATCACTTTGATTTTAGAATTTCCTTTAAACTTTGCCAGTATCTTCATCTTGACTATTATATTCAGTAGCCCTCTTCAGATATCTGTTATTGCATTCTGTATACACCTTCGATTGGTTATGCCACCAAATATACACCTCTTATAGTCACTGGCGCTAAATATAATGCAGCAAGGAGTAATGTGATGTGGCACGGGTATTTTCATCAGTTTACTATTTTCACTTGTTTACTGGATGTAGTCGTCTTTCACATTTAATGTTGTGTACCTGTCAGGATCAGATTATCAAAGAATTCTTTTTCTTCATTTTAGTGAGTCTTGATTTTTTTGATCTGGTGACAGGAAAATTATGGATAGAAAGAATAAACACTGTTATTAAAAAAAAAGAACATATCAACTGTTTAATACCATAAAGTCTGCCAAAAGTTACACTCCGGTTGATTTTTATTAATATTCTCAAGGCAATGATAGTCACTAACAGCAAGGATAGAAGCTTGTGTCTGTATGTTGGAGAATTCATCATTTTGTAAAGAGGACGAATGTTCTCTCTGGCCGCAACAAAAACCTATGTGATATGAACTGCCCAAGCAACTACAGACTCTTGCTTATCTGTCTATATTTCTAGGATGAGGTATTATGTACACTATTTACATTATTCAGACTATTGTCCTCATCTTTGTCACCATATCTATTACAATGTTTCAGCCATTGTACACTCTGGCCTTCTTCCGGTGGTTGGAATGTCGAACTGGACCCTTTATTTCGCTCACTGGAGTAGACTGTTCTAGTTCCACGTGCCATGTTTTTAATGGATGTCAGTTATCCGTTATCTCCTGTTAATTCCCCTCTCCAAGTTCTCCACTGCCTTAACTGGGTATTGAACTCACATTCTTTGGGTCCTGTCACTGGATCTAACTAACGCCTTTATCCACTGTGTGATGTGTCCTTGTGTTAAGGCAGTGGAGAGCATGGAGAGGGGAATTAACAGGCGATAACTGACATCCATTAAACATTGCATGTGGAACTAGAACAGTCTATCCCAGTGAGTGAAATAAAGGGTTCAGTTTGATATTCCAACCACCGGAGCGTACAATGGCTGAAATGTTGTAATAAATATGGCAACAAAGATGAGGACAATAGTCTGAATAATGTAAATAGTGTACATAATGCCTCATCTCAGAAATATAGATAGATACTGAAGGTCCGAAACGTAATAAATATGGCACCAAAGATGAGGACAGGATACTGAATATTGTCCAAGAAATGGGGGATGATTTTGATACTAAATAACAATACAAAACTTATCCCCTACTTTTTACCATCCCTTCTTTTTATTATTTGTTTATCATTCGAGTTCCTTTTTGAGAGACCAAATTACAATAGACTAACCTCTTTTTCCTCTATCTCTTTATCCCATCTTCTAGTTAAATAAGTTAAAAAAGTAAAAGAGAATGATAAAAGTATTGTTAGTAATGCTATACTTATTGTGTAAACTCGTACAGCCATATACAACTGAACAAGAAACAGCTAAACATCTTATAAACGTAAACAATGGAAAAGATGCATATTCACTATGTTTGTATTTTATAATACGATACTAATATGTGAATATTAGATGCATTATTATTGGATACAGTTAAGTAAAATGTAAGTTTTATCAAAATCATGTTTATTTTAAATACAGCTGTACTTTTTGACGACAGTAAATGGATATATAGTTTGGTCAGTGGTGTAGCCAGGGTCAGCAGTGCCTAAACTAATTTTATATCTCATGTATGATGTAACCCCCTTAAAATTAGCTTCAAAATAGGTCTTCAAAAGTCACACGATATGAGAGTATACACGGTATGTTAGTAGTAATAATAATATAAATTTTTTTTATTATATGAAGTCAACTATTATTAATTTTTGATTAGGATTTCTTTTAGTTAATAAAATTTAAAACCATTGGAACTAACCTAAGTCAACAAAACCATTTTTTACCTTAAATTTTTCTGTAAAATAAAACAAAGATAAAAACATGAATATAAAAAACAAAGTGTATGTGTGAGGGTGTTACCCTAGAGATGTTACTTTTTAAACGGGCTCCTACACCTGTGTGCAAATTAATTGAAAAAACTGCTTTAGTTTCTTTTCATTCATCATACGGTCAGTTTTAGACCCAGGGTGTAATCGATTTCTATTTTTTTCTCAGATTAGGTCATTTGAAGTGGTGTGCAGTAATATGAATTCATTTTCGTGGTGTATAATGAAATTTGTTTGGCCTTGAAAAATATTGCATCAGATTTTTAGCACACCCAGACACTATTGTCTCAACTGTTGATTAGTTTTCCTACGGCCATTGTATGTGATGGCCATTACTCCAATGAAGTGTACAAAAATTGTAATGCTGCAGGAACATACTGACAAGCCTTACCAGTGGGCAAATCCAAGTACTATAGACTGGCCCAGAAGCTCTCTTGATTTAAATCCAATCAAGAATCTGTGCTCCAACTGCAAGGAATGACTTTGTGGATTGGACATACAGAGTACTAACATGTGCACTGGGTCATGTTTCATTGGAAAAATTTGAAAAAAATGTAAATAATAATGGAATTAATCATTTTGTTTCAATTAATTTGCACAAGGGTGTATATTTAAGTAATAAAAAAATTGACTAAGTTTCTTCCCTTTGTGCATTTGAATTAAATGTTTAATATTACGCCTGGCTTTATTATTCTTTTTTTCATGTTTTTTTTTGTTCCCAGTCAAAGCCTTTAAGAAATATTAAAGATAGAGATTACAAAATATGTACAAGAACACATTAAAGGAAAATACAAGACAAGACATGGATGATTCCCAAACACATTACAGACTCTTGAAATGGACAGGATGCTAAATAAGTGTGCAAGGACCCAAACTGAGTATTCCCTTTCTTTTGAACTTGTAGACTTCTTATGGACAAGTAGAGGGCCACAGCCTCATTGTGCTAGGAAGTGAATCTTGTTGTTTTAGTAGCAAGTATGTTTTACTTGGTAGAGTTTCTGGCCCCACCCACAACTGGTAATCTGGCTTAGACCTTTGACCCCTGCATTCCTGAACAATTTTAACCCTTCTACCTGACCCCTGAGTCAAAATTCACAAATAATTGGTATGTAATGTTTCATGGTAGATATAAAAATACTTACAAGTGTTTACACATCGTTCAACCAGTGGCTGGGCATTGTCATTTTTCTCTACCACTGTTCAACCGGTGGCTGGGCATTGTCATTTTTCTCTACCACCGGTAAAGCAGTGGTCAGGGCTTAAAGGGTTACAATAAATGCTCTTCAGCAAACTTCTGCCATGCCTACATGTAATTTCTTCTCGGGACAATTTGTTTGAAGCACAATCTCACTTAAAATAAAAGTTTTCTATGGTCAATAATACCTCACTTATAATGTCCTGCTTTATAGACAAAAATGAAGTTGTAAATGCAGGGTTTCTCAGTATTTTGATTGGTTTTATACAAGATGAAAATTGTTAAATAGCGAGACAGACTTGGTCCTATAGCCTTGGTTGGCAACCAGTCTACTGCAGAAAGTAATGGCTGCCTGTTGTGTGAATTTTTTTTTCCAAGTCAATCATGAAACAAAAAGAGACATAATCATCGGACTTTGCATCATGGACAGCACCTAAGGAAGGATATTCATATGCAGTAATTCTAGAGGGATCAATTTAGTACTTAATGACAATAGGAAACTGATCCCCAACATTATGTCCATCAGTATCATAAATGAATATAAATTATGAATTGAAGAGAGACATGATAATCCAAATTTGCATCACGGACGGTACCTAAGGAAAGAAAGACTGATTGACAGATTGATTTGGTCATGAGAAAGAGAGAGCTGTGAAATTTTTAAGAATTTTATTTTTTTTTTCAAATTTATTTACATAATTCTTAGTTCACATCAAGCGAGGCCATATACGACGATAGTCTGATTGAATCTAAAAAAAGGAAAATACCTCAAAATTTGTTAATTTTTTTTTCTTTTCTTCTGTTTTGGTTTTAAAATTTAACAACAGCAGGGCAATAGAGAGAGAGAGAGAAAAAGAGAGGGCAGCAAGATAGATATAAGAAAGAGAAGAAGAAAAAGAATAGAGAAAGGAAGAGACTTGTCAACCGACATTAAAGAACAGGGCTGAAGAAATCTACAATGAAGGGCACATGACATTATGCACGCCTTCTATTTATCACACTCAATCATTGCAGCAGACTAGATCTTCTTCCCACCCATCAGAACTGGTGGGATTTGAAGACTAGATTTTTAAAAAAAAAGAAAAAAAAAAAAGTAAAAAAAATAGAAATAAAATACCCCCCACCCAGAAAAAAAAAAGAAGATGGCAGCAGCAGCCTACATTTTGGTTAGGATTAGGGCAAAGCAGATCTACAAAGATCAAATTAATTTTTTTTTTTTTAAAAATCCATTTATGTTTTGAATGGCAACAAGAGAAGTGATTTTGGTTAATGTCTGAAAAAAAGTCTACGGTGAAGCAAGAAATGTAAAAAAAAAACAAAAAAATACTTGAAGATGAATTCTTCTTTGATTAAATCTCCGTTTAAACAGATGAGGATCATGGGATACATGTGTGTGCGTGTGTGTGTGCATCAGAGAGTGGGGAGGAGGTAGAAAAATTAAAAACACTTTGGCAAACAAACCTTAGTGCCCAGAAAAATAAGGTGTGTCAAAAGAACCTCCCCCCACTCCCCTGACACTGGTATTATTTTATGCTCTCAGCAATTTTTATTGTTTTAAAAAGCTGATTAGAAAAGATGATTAGAATTGGAATAAAACCTAAACATATGATGAAAGCGAATTTATTTTATTTTTGTTCTTGAGAATTACAACAAAAAATATTGAATACTATTTATTTAACAGACTGTTTATTTGCAAAAATAATTTTATATTTACAACAATGTAAAAACTAATACAATTAAAATTAACGCAATGCAATATTCATCATTTATCAATTTATAAAAAATAAATCTGAAAACAATTTTTTATTTATAGATTTATAAACATTTATTAAATTATTAAAATATGTGAACCAACTCTAAGGAAATCCTTATTATTCATCATTTTATAAAGTTCAAAACAGTTGGCAATTAGCCAATGTTTTGCCAATCATTCCAATAAAGAATAGAATAAATAGTGTAAATAAACAATCTAATAAATAAATGTTTATTTATTTTTCTTGTCAATTCTCAAAAACAAAGAAAATGTATAAATTCACTTTTATGGTTTAAGTTTTATTAAAATTTTAATCCCTTTTAAAAGAATATTGCTAAGGAGTGAAGGTAGTTAAAATAATAGTAGTGTCAATGTGAAAACCATTTTTTTGATACTTTTTTTTATTTATTTTTCTTGTCAATTCTCAAAAACAAAGAAAATGTATAAATTCACTTTTATGGTTTAAGTTTTATTAAAATTTTAATCCCTTTTAAAAGAATATTGCTAAGGAGTGAAGGTAGTTAAAATAATAGTAGTGTCAATGTGAAAACCATTTTTTTGATACTTTTTTTTATTTATTTTTCTTGTCAATTCTCAAAAACAAAGAAAATGTATAAATTCACTTTTATGGTTTAAGTTTTATTAAAATTTTAATCCCTTTTAAAAGAATATTGCTAAGGAGTGAAGGTAGTTAAAATAATAGTAGTGTCAATGTGAAAACCATTTTTTTGATACTTTTTTTTAATTTATTTTTCTTATCTAAAAAAACAAAGAAAATGTATAAATTCATTTCCATATATTTAGGTTTTATCACAATTCTAATCATCGCTTTTTAAAACAATAAACATTGACGAGAAGTGAAGGTAATTAAAATAATGGTGGAGTCAGGGGAAAAATTGTCATTTTGACAATCCATATTTTTGTGGACACAAAAATCCAAATTTGCCAACAATTTTTATTTAGATTTAATTCATTTTGTAACCTTTCCAAATTGAACTGAGTCCAAAAAAGATTTGATGGCCTCAGGAGTTTGAAGTTTGTATCACTACATGTCATCAAAACATTTTGTAAATTTATATAGATGATTTATCAATGTTTCATTTATTTGTTTTTTTTTTTCTTCTATATTTTAGATAGTGCTTCTTTGTTGGGGGGCACATAAAGGAGCGATACTAATCTGTGACATGGTGGTGCAAATTAAATCAGCTGATAATTAAATTTCTTACAAGATGCACACAAATATTTGCAAGCATCTCTCTTTCGTCTATTGATTATTTCCCATTTTGTAACCTGAAAACCTCTTCCCAAATATTGTATATTTGAGATGCAGAATTAATTTCAACTCAGAACTAAGGGTTAGGGTTTTTAGATAGAGTTGAAATTAATTCCAAGTTGAAATTAGTTCTGTCACTCGCATATTTCTGCTTTTAGAGATTTCTTAGCCTAAGCTGTTGGGCTCAAAGCCATATTCACAGAGCCTCCAGTTAGGATGCAGAATCACCAGTGAGGTCAAATGTTAGAGAGACAATTTTTTGCACAAAAGAAAAAAAAAAAGTCTGATAACGGGGGTGGGGGAGTGAACTTGTTTGATGCCAATGCCCCATTCTTGCACTGCATCGTGACTTGGAGAAAAAACTACCTGGTAGAAGTTAAGTTTCTTTCTTGGCAAGACTTTATTTTATACAGAAGATGAGAAACCCTGGGTCTCTTACATGGGAAGAATGTTGTCCAGAGATGAGTTTACCAAAGATGTACATTTTCAGGTGACTGTTATCCCCGCATCCTCACGATGGCATCTGCCTATCACAGTCTTTTATAGCTTAGATTCAAGGTTTGTGGAAGGGATTTTAGAACTTTGGCTTCAATTAATTTTTTTTGTTTTTTTTTTCTTATACAAAGGTTCATACTGTAGAAGGTTCGGTGGTCACTCGAGATAGAGGGTTATGATAAGTGCTAGTTTATATGGATAGGGGGTGGGACCAAGAATCTAGTCAGTGCATATTGATACAAAGGAAACACTGAATAAAGCATTCAAGGAGGTATAAGCAGAGATGGTATCTGACCTGGGATAGATATGAGCTAAATAAAAGGGGTGGTACCATGATGACCTTGTAGACTATTGATTTTGTATCAGATATAGTTTATGTACTAAGGAAAAATAAAAATATGTGCTTATCAAATGAAGCTAAATCCATCACATGCTTACAGTAATACAGCATTAGCCTACTAGTAAAAGCTTGAGATTAGCACAGTAAACAAAGCATTATATATATATATATATATATATATATATATATATATATATATATATATATATATATAGTGATACTCGTTTGGAAAAACCTTGGATAGCTCAACTTGTAGTAGAACAAATCAGTACCCAAGGAAAAATGGGGAATAAAAAAAGAAAGAACCAAGAACATTAAAACAAGCTGAAAACAATCGTCAAGTGTTTAAGCTCCCAGTCCAAAGAAAAAAAAACAAACCAAAACGAGTAAAAGGACAACTATGTAAAGTGCTCCATACACTAAGCAGAGCAAAACCTAAGATAATCCTAAGGAGCCAGGTAAACCTACTATATATATATATATATATATATATATGTATATATATATATATAGGGATTAGGTTAGAACATAGCAAATGCCGCAGTGCTCTTTTTCAAAGCCAAGGTGCTGTTAAACAAGCCATATCAAGGCAACTTTTGGCTTTAGCATAATTTTTTTTTTTTTTTTAAATTAAGAACAAAAAAACGTTATGTATTTTTTTAATAAGGTGGTCATTGGAGTTTTCCAAAAAAAATTTGACTAGAGCCCTATGCTGAGTTATTTTCAAAGAAAAGACATAAATAAAAGGAATTTCAACAAATGTTTACAAGTTTATTTAAATCTTGCAACATTTATGTCTACCGGAAATGAAATGAACATCATATGTAGACACACACACACACATCATATAGTAATACAGTGTGACCCGGATATAAGAGAAACCCGGATAAAAAAAAGATTTTCTCTGGTCCCAAATTAGCGCCATACTTACCTAAACAAAATAGACTAAACTCGGATATAAGAGACTTCTTCTCCGGTCCCGACAACTCTCTTATATCCGGGTTACACTGTAATACATTTCATTTTAGAGCAGCAATACTTAAATGGACTAGACCTCTCAAAATGGAAAAAAAACTACATACACGTTAAAAAAAGTCAAGGATCAATTTGACATTATATTTATATTGTAAACAGGACCCCCCAGTCTAAAATAATAGAGAATTAATGTAGGCAACAAAAATTTAGTTGTGAAAATATTTTTATCTATAAGTAATTCATGTCAGAAAGTAAAGGATCATTTTGGCATTCACTGTATATATATATATATATATATATATATATATATATATATATATATATATATTTTTGTTTCAATAGTTATTTTGATTTTATGCTGAAAAAGCTTTATATTTTTATATACAGTAATACAAGTCCCATTCTTTCCATAACATATTCTAAGCTAATAATTTTGTATGGTTTGAATTTTCTTTTAAAAAAATATTCCACTGCAATTTATCAATGCTAATAATTCTGCTCATCATAATCTATGTTATTTGTCAATAAAAAAAATACTTGATTTTAAAGCTTTTTGTTTATTTTGATCAATTTTTTTGAAAGATTTTATGTTAATATTAATTTTGCAAATTATAAAAAAAATTGCTGTGTTGCCTTCATTTTTAAGGGGTCCACCTAGGCAAATTTTTGCCTGCTCCTATCTTAGGCTAATCTCATCCTTATATATATATATATATATATATGAGGGCATGCTAAAAAGTTCTTGGCCCAACTAAATTCCCAAAATTTTAACAAATATCAGATTTCCTTTGGTTGGATGTGGGGGTGGAGTGGGGATTCTCTTCTTCGTTAACGTAAGAACTTTTCTCCACTCCTTGAAATGACACCCCATATTTATTTATTAAACAGTGTGTATATTGGCCTGTGCATGTAATAAATCTTGGAAATTAACCAATATCTATCCTATACGTCCTCATAATGTGCATTTCTTAATTCCTCCTCCCTTACAACAATTTCACATACTAACTCTCTACCTTGAGTGGTTCTTGGGCATTGCATTGGGTGGACTATTAGTAAATAACCCCCCAAAAAATCTTGATAAGAAAATCATATTAAGATGTGAAAGTGACAGACATCATGCATGCATTGATTCCTATGTTTATACTGTCTACAGCTATAAAAGCTTCTATCTTCTCCAATATTAAGCACTCTTCCCCTAGAAATATAGCAAATTTGAAATATCTCTATATCTGTCTATATTAGAAGTAAATATACATTTTTTTTCCTCACCGGTAGTACAGCTCTGGGTTTCATGCACAATGCAACCATCAGTTGCTGACTGAAAACTCAATGTTTTAATTTCCAAACATGGTCAACACGTTGTGGCCATGTTCATAATTAATGTTATTGCGTGTTAGCTTTTTTCTTTTTTATTATTAGCGTTTCCATTATTGTTAGTCTTTTTTTTACATGTCGATGAGGCTATTTACACATGTATATATTTTACTAGTATGTTGCAGATGGAGTTTGGTAGGTGAGTGTTTTTAAATGGATACTAATTGAACTATGGTCAGATAGGTGTAACATGTATTACAATGATCAAACATCAGACTATTGATTTCAAGCGTGGGCCCAGCTGAGAACTTTTCAGCCCCTCATTGTGTGTGTGTGTGTGTGTGTGTACTTGTGTGAAGAGAGAGTTTTACTTTTAGTCTCATCTTCAACTGACCTTAACCATAAGAATGGTTATGTTTGTGATTTAGTAATCAACTTGATCTCTCAATTTCTGTGACAAATAAATAAAATGACAGCCATAAGTATTGTTGGTCAGTTGATTTTGCTTAGTGGCATATGAACACCTCTATGGGTCATTTAACACCAAAATCTAAATATTTTGAACAGAATTTCATGGCTTCAACTAAATATATTTTGAACACAATTGTATGCCTTCAACTACAGTTAAAATGTATTGTTGGTCATTTTACTATAAATATTGTAATGTTTGTAACATTTTTTATATAAAAATATATTGTTGGTATTTTTTTACTTTTATAGTGTTTTGTTCTTGTTCAGGGGTTCACTATTAGCTGGGACTCTAACAGGTGCTACCACCCTCACCCATAAGGTTTTATCTCAAACTAAATAAACAGCACTGGAAGAAAATTAAAGAAAAAACAAACACATTCTTACGCGAATGGGACTAAAGGAGGAAAGACACTCAAGTATATAAAAATAATGATTTCAGTTGATGATGAGTTTTGCTAAGTTTGGCATAAGGTCATTAGCTTGTGGCAGCCAGTGAGGATAAATCTTGCTTCTGTAGTCATTTGCATATTCATTGCTGCTCCTTGGGGAGGCATGAAGCTATTTGCCCCAATTTGCTTTGTTTGGCACAGTGAGGTTTAAACTCACCACAGTATTAAAAGTCTTCAAAAAGGTTGCTTGTTTGCTTATTATATATATATATATATATATATATATGTGTGTGTGTGTGTGTTTAGGCAGCATATTTTCATTCAAACAGGTTTGGTTAAATAATTTAGACATATCATGTCGATTTATTTTGGTTGTGATCCTTTTAAGATCATGGATTTGTTTCTTGATAGCCTTAGAAAACTGATTAAGAAATATACCAAAATTTTCTTTCAAATAATTTTTCATTTTCCCAAGTACTTTCAATCTCGTCTGTGACAATCTTCAAGCGGTTAAATTGTTTGCAAATGTGTATATGTATTCCTGTAATAAGTATAAGGGAGGTAACTTTTTCATATATTTTATTTTGACTTAACTTTGAGTCCCAGGCTGTGGCTTGCTACATTGTATGGCAGAGAACCACTATTTTGGAGGACAAACTCTCACCTAAGTTCTTTCATGAAAACTACAATCTTAACCTCTCTAAATCAAGTGTCAAATTGTTATCTATCTTCCTTATCTTAATTTCCTACCACCTATTTCATTCATAACACACACCTCATTCATCATAACCATTTCAACAGTAACCCTCTACATTGAGTGGCTATCGAGCCTTGTATTGAGTGAACTTCAATATTAGAAAAAAAAAAAAAAAAAAGTAAAAATATAAAACCTAAAAAACAGAATGCCAGTGTTTGATTAGTGCCCCTTATTCTGAACTAGGCTCTCGGTTCTCTTTAGGGACTGATGTACCCCTAATAGTGAGGGAGATCTCTTTCTCTCTTTTCTTTCAAGATTGCCTTAATAGTGACAAAACAACATGAGATACTCACAAGTTTGGAACCAGTTCTTTCTTGATCTCATTCCTCAGGCTGCAATGCCATGTCAACAGCAACAAAGGTTAATTTGTTGATATATTCTTTAAAAGCAAAGGACCCAACTAGCATGATTTTTGTGAAGGTTTCATTCTTTACTGGATTCATCAGTTTTTAAAAATATTATTAATCATTATCAAAATCAGATTGGAAAAAAAAAAAGAAGAAATAGATAAAATTTTTGACAAATTTCAGTGTTACAATTATAGAAAATTACAAAATTTAATTATATAAAATTACAAAATTTAATTTAAAACTATTATTTGAAAACATAAAAACCAAATATTTTTTTATATAATCATTTAGTCTTGTACATTATTTTTTTTTGAGGAGTTACAAACTACCTCACTTTTCTTGAGAGGAGAGATAAGGGGTACAGTGAAGTTATCTGCATGAGATCAGCTAAAAATGACTGCATTCGATGATATATATAATACTCACATCCTCATTTACATTTAATATTTAATGAGGAGAGAAAAAGTTTCATTAAGAAGAAAATTCATTGAGAGTGCACTGATCTCATAGTTCCCAATGATAAACCTAAGACCAGGCTCATACATAATAGCACCAAATGCAGTATGTGAGCTACAGAAGCTAATAAGAGATTTGCTTGGAGAGAGATAGATTAAAGACCAGTGGAGATTGGCAGCTATAATCCATAAAAAAAAAACAAAAAAAAAACACACACACACACACAGACTTGTCTTTCATTCTAACCTGTAGATTGCCCAAATAATGAAAGCAAAATGCGTTATCAATAAAAAGCTTTTCCACTCTGTCCAATTTCTCCACTGCCTTAACCGGGTATGGAACTCACACTGTTTGGGTCCTGTCACTAGATCTAAGTAACACCTTTATCCTCTGTGCCATTGAGGACATCTGTGTATGAATTTCTGGGTATTATGAACTTTATGTCTTCAGTAACCATTGGAGAACTTGGAGAGGGGAATTAACAGGAGATAACTGACAAGTGACATCCATTAAACATGGCACGTGAAGCTAGAACAGTCTACCCCAGTGAGCGAAATAAAGGGTTCAGTTCAACATTCCAACCACCTGATGAAGGCTGGAGTGTACAATGGCCGAAACGTTGTAATAAATATGGCAACAAAGATGAGGACAATAGTCCGAATAATGTAAATAGTGTACATAATACTTCATCTCAGAAATATAGACAAATGCAAAATGTGTTATCAATAAAAAGCTTTTCCACTCTGTCTGATTTCTCAACTTTTGTTCAGATTCTATATACTATTATCATCCACTTAATGTTGTTAAACTCAGCACGAGTACTATAGCATCTGAGCAAAGTTAAGCCTACCAAATAATTAATAATAATAATAATAATAATAAATTTTTATTATGTGATTGCATTGAAATACTCTATTTGAGGGTATATAAGATCCCTCTTCCAGATTCATTTAATATTACTTTATTAGGGAGTTAATCTATGTACAAGTTCTGGTAGCCTACAGCATCTGAGTAAACATTGGTCTATTACAGACTTCAATTTTTCATATCAACCTTTCCTGTTTATATCTAATATAACCTTATTATGGAGTTAGGTTACATACAAGTACTGCTAGTCTACAGCATCTGGGTCAACATTAACCTGCCAGATACCTCAACTTTGTAAAACTAATCTGGCGGGACGGTACTTATATACTATCAAATATGGTATTACGTCTTTGTCTATGTTTTACTGAAATTGGTACTGACTGAAAGTGGAATGGGTAATCTCTGAAGCCACGTAATCATTAAATATTTTTAAATTTATAAATTACAAATTATCTTGTATTCATAATAATGGAATGAAAATGTTTTCAGTAATTAAAGCCATTTATTTCATTTTCCTGTAGAAAAATTATTTTTTGTATTTTTCTGTAGAATTTTTTCTTCTTATTACATAAAAATAAAAAGAATTTTATAAAATGTATACACTGTTTTTTCTTAATATTTTATGCAAATAATTTTAAAAATTTGAGTAAATAGAATTTTTAAATTTCTTAAAATAAATATATTGGATGCTTTTGTACACATCATCAGTGATGTTTCCAGCCGAGGTTCATTAGGGGTTTTGGGTCTTTCAACATCATACCCCCTTCAGTGATCCAGCCGATACTGATTGGGTATCAACTTGTGTACCTTCCATTAGCTACAATTTTTTCCATCCTCCCGACCATACACTGCAACTACTCTTTGGAATTTACAATCCAATCCCGGATAACTTCTGATTCCCCAGCTATGTGCGCTCTTCCATAAAAATTATTATTTTTTTTATAAATATAAACATTATATTTACTAAGTATGCGTGCTTGAGATCATCCTGTTTTTTTTGGGGGGGGCTAATTTATTTATATTTGAAACAGTGAAATTTATGTCTATCAGCCTAAGACCAGGCTTATACATAATAGCACCAAATGCAGTATGTGAGCTGGAGAGACTAATGGGAGATTTGCCTGGAGAAGGCTAGATTCAAGACCAGCAAAGATTGGTGGCTGTAATATAAAAATCACACACACACACAGGTTGCTGAGGTTGATTAAAAGTCTTATTTAAGAAATGTGCTTCTCAGCAAGCATATTTCCTTAAGACATTTAATTGACTAGGCTAGTAGACATTAATTTCATTGTCTACTCATGTATTTACTTGTAGCATACCTACGGACGATAATGGATATGTCCCCATTCACATAAATACAGTAGTAAATACTGTATGTTGGTCTGCAGTTAGATTTTCATTGTGCAATTCACTTGACTCACTTCTAGCAGTTGACTACTTCATCTACACGTCGCTGGTGAATCTTATATGCGTTGTTCTTGTCCTAAGTATTATTGTTCATCACATGATTATTATATTCAGTAACCCCCCCCCCGGTTACAACACTAGTAAATATACTATTTATAACCACAAGAAATATTTATATTCCATATTTTGCTGTATTGTCTTTTTAGCCTTACTGCAAGCACAAATGGTTTGACCCGATAAAAAAATGAAAATTGATGACAGAGAAATACCCACTAAATTATTTGCCATTTTCTTTCTCATTAAAATTAATTAAAATTACCTCTATGGTCTCAGAAAAAAAATATTTTTCTTGCAAGGTATAAATTGTGACAATTTTTAAAAAAATAAAAAAAGGATTAATTTAATATTTTACAAATTTCTAATTTCTTTAAGATAGGTGAACAATCTGAGATGTTTTACCAGGGGTAACAATAATTAGAACATTTTGGATAGGCTTGACTTCAATCCTAACTATGTTGCTCGGGCATTATCTGACCTCCCAAATTTATCTAGGACTCTCAGTAGACTTTTAAATAAATAACCTGATTTTGTCATCAGCAGTTAAATAATTGATTTCATCAGAATATTGCATACCAGAATGAATTGTATATATATATATATATATATATATATATATATATCCTTTGATGTAAATAAAACAGTGCTCAATGCAAAATAACAGAGCTATTAAGTATATATTAATAAATATACATAATACCTGGCATGGGGTATTATGTATATTTATTAATATGTGTATATATTTATTACTCCATAGTTTATGTCAGTGGATACTCGTGTTTGAGTAGACGCCCCATTTTTTTAAACAGTGTGAACTATCTCTACTGGCTTAAGAGATTTAATAAAGAAAATGTAATCTCTGATAGAGTTTGAGCCTGCATCCCCAAATCTAGAAGCCACTGTTTGATCCAGTGTGCTTTAGGCCTCTCAGCCACAGTAAGATTATATATATATATATATATATATATATATATATATATATATATATATATATATATATAATGAACATTGAAATTAACACTTAGAGGCGACAAGCTGTTTTAGGCCACCTGACGATTTTGTTTAGCATGCAACAGTCTGTCACCTCTGAGTGTTGATTTCAATGTTCACGTTTATATTTGCATACACTCTACCTCTGATATTGAGCACTTTATCCCATAAATATAGTACACCTTAAAACTATATTTCTTTATATATATATATATATTACAAATAAAAGGCAAATTGTCTAAAAGTAATATTCTTTACAGAGTAAGAACAAAGAGAAAGAGAGATGTTATTTTCGAAGCAAAGGAACAGTGGCTTGTAATTTTCACCAACCTGAGGCTAATCATGGGATGCAAAAGGAAGGAAAGAAGGAATGAATCAAGGCTGCTTACAGGCCTTAAAAGAGGAAGGTGTTCATGTTCTAGATTTCTATACCCAGTAGAAATTTCAAAACTTAGCACACCAAGATGATTTTTGGAAAGAGTCAATATCTTTATCAGATGAGCCATATCCCACCCCACCTGTGTAATCATAGTAGTAGCAGTGATAATCAATGAAGGCGAGATCATACGAAGGTAGAAGAAATTACAGGTACAAACAGTAGTTATATCAACAACCCAAGCATTACTTACATAAGATATTTCTTGCTTCACCAATAGACGTGCAGACCCCAATCACTGACCAATCAAGAGAAATAGAGGAGCACATGAATGTGTGGAGAAAAAGAAAGAGGGTAGGAGGAAGAAAGGGTGGTGGCTGAGAAAGTGAGAGATGGATATGTTGGGTAGAGAGGAAAGGGGAGATTACTAGGAGTAGATCTGAAGTGGTTCCATCAACTGCTCCAATCTACGGTTACATTTGCGTTCCAACATGGCATCTTCCATCTCGGTTACAGGAAGATCAATCTGAAGAAAGATAGAAAAAAAAATATGTATAAATGATAAATTAAAGCAAATGAAAATAGAGTTCCCTGGGTAAAACTAACTTTCAACATACCCTGGATGAAGCCGGTTTTCTACATACATACCTTGAGCAAAGCCAGCTTTCTACATATGTATCTTGGGCAAAGCCAGTTTTCCACATACATACCCAGGGCAAAGCCAGTTTCCCACATACATGCCCAGGGCAAAGCCAGTTTTCCACATACATACCCAGGGTAAAGCCAGCTTTTCACATACATACCCTGGGTGCAGCCAGCTTTCTACATACATACCCTGGGTGCAGCCAGCTTTCTACATACAAACCCCAGGCAAAACCAGCTTTTGACATACAAACCCTGGGTGAAATCAGCTTTCTACATACGCATCCTCGGCACAAACATATGATTTTTTTTTTGTTGGAGGTATGTCTTCCAATTTCCACAGATAATTTTTTTTAGATAAAAACAGGACCATTTATATAGGAGATGGAACGCAATGCCATAAAGCAAAAAAAAAAACAAAAAAACTTGAAAATGTGAGGCTCAAAAAAGGTATTAAGTGATTCTGAAGAATTAGTTTCCCGAGTTTAATCTTCTTGAACTTATCTGATCCATTTCCAGTAGGGAAATAAGGAAAATATCTTGAAAGCCATTTACAAGAGGAATGAAAATAGAAATGTCTATTTATTAAAAGATATAAAATATATTTGTGTTACTTCTTCATAAGAGACATTCACTTTGTTTATAACATTAAAAAGCACAAAAATACCATATATAAATAAATAAACGTTAAATTCTGTCTGTCGGTCTGGGTGTCCGAAACACCTTGAACTCGGGCCACACTTGCTCTACATAGGCATATTATACCTTTTTGGAATCAGGATGATCCCAGGATTGAAAATCTGCTCTTTTTCTAGTGTTTGAACTTTCAGCATAGGGATTTGTGCCTGGATGAGGAGGAAATAGTTAAAAATTCAAATTTTAAAATAACTGCAAAAAATCTAGTGATTTTTAAAAGTTTTTAATTCATATTGGCTTAAAGTAACACAAAACATTGTAAATTTAAATTTTTTTGTTTTAAATTCAGTTTGAAATATCTCCAAAACTTTGTGAATTGAAGAAATCAATTTTTTTTCTTCAAAATGTCAAGGTGTTGCATAGCCTCCTGGTGTGGGGGTCTCATCAATTGTTTTGGTTCAGCAATGAAAGATTTCAAACACAATAATTTTAACTCAACTATTTTTATTACTCATGTCAACATGTAAATTATCTAACTATCCAGTGGGGTCGCCCCCCAACCTGCTCACTGGGGAGTTGTTTCAGACATGAAAGAGAACACATCTACCTCACTTGATGGGTAAGAAGCAACCCTGAAAGCTTTCTCCTATCTATCTTTCCCACACTAGCTCAGCCAATCAAAATCAACTTCCTTATTATAGCTCACATCTGACCCTGAATGTCAACCTCCAGAAGTTGGAGCTGGGATACACTCCCACCTAAAAATAATAGTCAGCTAAACTATTATTTAAAAGGAATCAGAGTTAAAGTGAGAGGTTTCAAGATGTGAGCTTTTGAAGTTCTGCAGTTTATGATTTGAAGAACCCAATTCAAGCCTGAATTGGAATTATGGCCCCAATTGGAGTTTAAGCCCAAATCCGTATTTTGGTCAGAATTTGGTCTTAAAGCCCGAATCAGACTTAAAGTGAAGTTTTGAAGTTCCATATAGTGAATTGAGGAATTCAAAGTCATTTCCTCAAAATTATTACTGCTGTTTTCTAAGCTAGACCAGTGGTCCATTTAGTTTTGGGTCTTTGGCTCAAACTAAATGGACCAAAACATAAGTTCTAGCTTAAAAGTGCAGCAATAAAAGAGAACTGTCCTCAGTTTAAACACATTCAAAGTAAGAAAGGCAGGGTTTGGGAGGATCTTGAAAAAAAAAATAACAAAAAAAAACACAAGACAAAAATAGCAAGTTGTTACCTGAAACAATTTTTTCCAGCAATGGGAAAACATTTCGACAAACTTGATTCTTTCCTTGACTGCATTGAAGTAAAGAATCCAATGATCTGTTGTTACACTGGCTTCTTGGGATTCAAATTCCTGCAAAGACAGATTGAAAGGGATAAAGTGGAGAGGCAACAAAGAGGAAGACACACACACACAGATATATATATATATATATATATATATATATATATATAATGTATGTATATTTAAAATAAAAAAATTTCAAAATTTTTTAAAGAATGAAACTCATAGTTGTGCAATCAATATAAGGTATTACACATATTTCTTAATATATATTAAATAGTTATGTTATTTAACATTGAGCACTGTTTTTTCTTACATTATAGAAAGTATTTGTATATGATCGCACACCCATCTACATGTATTTACCCATTTGGTTATATATATATATATATATATAAGAGCATCACTCTTCAGTTATAAATTGAGCACTCTTGGTTACAGGCATTTGTATATACCACATTTTCCTTTCTCTGCCATGTACCAATAGCTTAGGAGTAGAATCTCAGACTGATGCCAAACTGGTTGAGTTTCAATCCCAGCTTGATGCAATCAGATGTCTAGCCACACTGATGAACTGTGATACAGTGAAACAGGGTTGTATGTGGATGACTATATATATATATATATATTTATATATATATATATATATATAGATAATATTAGTGGTAAATATACATATATATGCAAAATCCACAGGTGCATATATACACATGTATATTTTAGAATAAAAAATTCCGAGAGGATAGAATCCAGGTAGAACTCAATGTCCAGGACAGAGTAAGGATATAATAAAAAGGCTTAAACACTAATATTCCACTATTATTTCATCAGACCTACAAATTCAAAATTGAATTTGTAGGTCTGATGAATTGGATCGTATTTACGATTCCAATGGAATAAATTATGACCATGGAATATTAGTGTTTAAGCCTTTTTATTATATATATATATATATATATATATATATATATATATATATATAAAAACAGATTTCTCTTTCCTCCTGACCTGAAGGCATCTGAACTACCTAACAAAGGTGAAACATGTTGTCAATAAAATGATTTTTCACTGTCTCCTAATTGGTGGTTTCTTGTTTTTAACAACCAGATCATAGGATGTTATATGAACACCTGTTTTGTAAGGGTAGAGGCAGGAAGCCTCACATTTTTGCAGGAATAAGAATGTTTGAAGAGAGACCCCAAAGATCACATACTTCTTGGTTTGGGTGACATTTGGCAAAGTCCACAAGTTAATAAACAATTATTCTATGTATGAAAAAATATCATTTATCTCACTGACTTGCCTGCAGTTGCACTCAATAAAAATAATTCTGGACAGTCCTGGACAAACAAATTCACACTGACTCCAGACCTTGTAGGCTAATCCATGCTATTATTTGGACAGAAAAAGACACTGCATGCTAATGGGAAGATGTTGCTAATTTTTGAGCATTTGCTCGATTGATTTGTTTTCTATGGTTTATCAACCCTTTGCAGGTTATTTAAAGCTAGAAAATATTTTTAGATTTTTTTCAAATATTTTTAGACAATGAATGAAGAAAATAAATTATAATAACAACGTGAATCCAAGATATCAATACATACATTGCTGCATTTTTTTTTACTTGAGTCCGGACCGAGATTAATCAAGGTAGGTCCTGCCTGACAGATGATTTGATTGATTCCTTTTTCTATAGTTTATGGCTTATCAACTCTTTACAGGTTATTTAAAGCCAAAAAATATTTTTAGATTGCAAGAATTTTTTTTTGAGATAATAAGGGTTAAGTTATATGCCTTACTAATTAACCCATAGCTGGGGGGGAGAAAAAGTGGATTTATAAGTTTCCCAAGGCTGTTTGCATGTAAGTGAATATAACGAACCCAATGGGAATTGGAACTCAGCTCTCTGATTAACAATTCCAAGCCATTATTCATTACACCACCTGCACATCCAAGCTTAAAGCACCTGGTATTCCCAAGCAGTCACCCATCTAGGTACTGACAAGACTTAACATTGTTTAACTTCAGTGATTGTATAGGAACTGTTGTTTCAACATAATGTGGCTGTAATTGGGCATTTTCAATTATATAAAGCAAGAGATACACACATATGTTTATGTATATATGTTAATACATATGCCTACACATACACTGGTACACACTTCAAAAGGAATAGATAAAGATTGCTTTCAACTGACCATAACACAATAAGGGGATGAGGCAGCCTGAGAAACTCCAGTGGTCAGCACTGCAGTGACATCTTCAACATTGGCACTGCCTAGAGTCCGGAAGAAATTTGTTTGTAAATCCTCATGACACATAAAGATTTTGGTTTGGCTGAGGATGACGCAGCAGGCAAGACAGCTACTTGAAATCTGACCTTGATTCTAGAAAATAAAAATAATAAGTTCAATGCAAAAGACAATGGTCATCTTGATGAAAACAGGCAGAATAAAAATAGAAATGAGTTGATGAAGCATCATCATTAACCATCATCTATCCAGGTGTGGTCATAGAATTACTGCCCACCTGACCATCTCCTTTCTAATATCTCGGTAGGTATTCATTCATGCATAGAGTGTCTTGGGAAAAGTAGACCAGGCCCAAGATGCACTACATATGAATGAATACTTTAAAAAGAAAAATATTAACTTACAAATAATTAGAGAACATGTAAGTAATCAAGAAAATGACAATCAGGTAAAAATTATTATTTTGATCAATTTTTAAAAGAAGACATGATTTTGACAGAGAGAAGTGAGGGTGGCTGATAGACAGCAGAAATCAAGAAAATGAAAGGGATATTTTTTTAAAAAAATAAGATCCAAGAAATAATTTGTTGCAAAAGACGTTTTGAAATCTGCACACTTCAGTAATAAAATTTGAAAGCCGCCACACTTCAGTAATAAAATTTGAAAGCCGCCACTCTTCAGTAATTAAATTTGAATGCCACCACACCTCAGTAATAAAATTTGAAAGCCGCCACACCTCAGTAATAAAATTTGAAAGCCGCCACTCTTCAGTAATAAAATTTGAAAGCCGCCACACTTCAGTAATTAAATTTGAATGCCGCCACACTTCAGCAATTAAATTTGAAAGACGCCACACTTCAGTAATAAAATTTGAAAGGCACCACACTTCACTAATTAAATTTGAAAGCCGCCACTCTTCAGTAATTAAATTTGAAAGGTGTACATTTCAGTAATTAAATTTGAAATTGTACACTTCAGTAATAAATTTTGAAAGGCGCCACACTTCAGTAATAAAATCTTATCATATAAAGGAGTCTGATTTTTTTCTAAAGATCAGAAAGTTTTGGATTTAATTTTTGAAATCATTTTTTTTTTTAATCATTTCACCCCAAGTAAGGTGATAAAGCCACTAAAATGCAAAGGGGGGATACTGAGAGTGAAAACAATGAAAATTTTCCTTCTTTTAAAAGCATATGAGAAAAAGAAAAACATTTTTAAAGAGCGAGAACAATAAAGGAACAGGAATTAAGAAGACAGAAGATAATGATTGACATTGCATTAAAATTGTTCATATTGACAGAAAAACAAGAAGCTGGAAGAGAGTTCCACAGGTAAGAATTACAACTGTTAGTCTCTGAACTTAGGTTACACTTAGCAATTTCAACAGTAAAATAATCAGACCTAATTGCTAATCTAGTACTGCGCTTAAATTCATGTTACATGGCACTAATAAGAGGGAATAATCCCTGACATGATAGCACTCTTACCCATTTCTCAGACAACAAAGCTAACATTTTTGCTCATGTGGCAGATAATAGAAAAGAATTCTAGATCTGACTACACTCTCTCTTCCTCAGGGGGCAAAAGAGGTCATTTGGTAGTGCCCATTTCCTCTCTGTCATGTGACAGGTCATACAGGATAAGATGGCACAAGAAGTAGGGTAGAATCCTTGATCTGGTTACACAAATCTCCAGGAATAGCCACAGCATGCCAGTGACAAAACCTTTGAAACAACATTTAGTGATGAGACAGAACAAACAGATGATTTTATACTTGTCAAAAGTGAATCCATATTGGAATTCAGTTCCTGATCTATGTTATAAACGTGTCCTTAAGTTATCATTATCTATTAATGTATCATACTCATTAGCCATCCGCACCAAAATGAAATATACAAACCATCATAACTTCGGAGACAGCCTGACATAAACTTTGTCTCCAGTCGTTGGCTTCAATTGCCGTTGCAGCAGCAATGTACCAATTGTGACCATGAGTGATTACAATTTCAATGGTGTGCTCTTTGTCACTGTCTGTTGCTCTTCTGCAGCCTGTGCACTCTTCGCTGCTCAGGTTGACAAATGCGGCTGGTTTACTGTCTGTCTTATTCGTATACATGCACAAACAGCCATCTCTGAAAAGCCAAACATAAAACACTTCATTAAAATTCAGTTTCATTAGATGACATTATAAATACCTAAAAATATGTTTTCTATGGCACAATGATGTCTATATATAAGTCATGAAATGAAAAGAGTCATTTTTAGTAAATTCTCATAATCCTACATGTATCCTAATGGTACATTGATTCCTATATAATGGTCATGAAGTGCCAAACAAGGATTTTCAAGTAGATTCTAATAGTCTTTAGTCCTATCTCCAAGGTTCTCATTCTTAATGTGGTTTTATGGCACACTGACTCTTATATAATGGTCATGTAGTGCCAAACAAGGGCTTCTAAGTAGAGTCTCGTAGTCTTTAATTCCATCTTCAATGTTCTGATAGTAAATGTGGTTTTATGTCAAAACGTATATCTGGTAATATTATTTTTTCAAAAACGTATAGCTGGCAATATTATTTTTTAAAAAACATATAGCTGGTAATATTATTTTTTAAAAACGTATATCTGGTAATATTATTTTCTTTTTAAAAACGTATAACTGGTAATATTATTTTTTTCAAAAACATATAGCTGGTAATATTATTTTTTCAAAAACATACAGCTGGCAACATTATTTTTTCAAAAACGTATTATCATTATTATGGTGTGTCTTGGGCAAGATAGCCTGATGAAGCTCAACCCTCTCCGAGTTGGTATGAATTCAAATTTTTCCTTCTCCTAGACTTGTTGCCAACCAAGGCTAAGGATTTGTTTATTCTTTTATTTATCAATAGCTGAAGGAAGAAGGATTCATACTTTTCCCAAGGTAATCAATTAGACTAGTCTCCAACCAAGGCTATAGACCCCAGCCTGTCCTGCTATTTATCTTTTTTTGTGGAGAGAAGAGATGGATTCATACCTTTCCCCAAGAGTGTTTGCGCATAAGTGAATCTAAAAAATTTGACTGTAATTTGAACACTGCTCTCCAATTTCAGATTCCAAGCCTCTATCCATTAAACCAACATATATCTCAAAAAAACTTAAGCAAATAAAAAAAAATGATCAGGATATTAGTCAATAATACAAAGAAATGCTTACTTTAAAATAAAGTATCCTGGTTTCCAG